>OZ030008.1:47347500-47817500 GCA_964023405.1 Apodemus agrarius | reverse complement strand
TTACAGGGAGTTGGTTATGAGTGGCTGGGCAGGGTGCTGAACATAACGCGGGTGCTTTGAAAGAGCAGCGTGTGCTCTTGAATGCTGAACCATCTTCCCAGCCCAGATCCAACCTTCCTTAAAAGAAAACAACCCCTCCTCCACCGAAACCCCAAAACAACCGAGAGAAACTCTCCATCTCATTTCCCACAAGAATCAGGGCCAACAGCGGAGAGTGCGCTGCGTTCAGAGCAGACCACAGCAGCACCGTGGAGTGCCCCGCGTCCTTTATCAACGTACCCATCTGCATTTCTCTCTCCCAGCAGGGCGGCAGCCTCCATATGTCTTTTCCTCTGCTCTTCTTGTCTCCTTTGCTTTTCCTGAATCTTTAAGGACAGCAAGAAACCAATGTACTGACAGACTGAGCCAGATTTACAGAAATGCCCTGATCTATCAGAGTGGAGCAGTGGTGTTCAGTAGACAGCAGGAGGGGCACACAGGAAGCTTGTTCTCAAATGGCAACCCTCGCTCTAACAGAACACTGCTGAAGGCAGCCACTAGAGTCACCCAGAGCTCCAGCCCAAACACTAAGTCACACAGCCAGGTAAAAACACACCTGTTTCCCCAAGTATTTCTGAGAGTTAGCATCTGGGAACCTCATGTTTCAAAGTCAACCCAAATCTCACAACTTCCAACTCACCGAGGCTCTGACGCTATTACAATACTGACTCTTGACATACTTACATAATCTCTTTTGCTTCTTTTTTCTTTAGGCTCCTTATCCTCTGGGTCCCCAGGAACACTTTCCATCGGCCTCTGTTCTCCTGCGTTGCTTTCTGGGGCATCCACAACGCTGTCTTCATCTGCTTGCTCAGTGGTCTGTTTCTCCTCAAGCTCTCCGTTACTTTCTTCAACTGGAGTGCTGTCTTTAGGCTCTGAGCACAGCATCTCAGCAGAAAATGTTCCTTTGAGGAGACTGTTTACTTTGTTGAGAGGGAATTCATAAAGACCACTGAGGAAAGATTTGGGAAATCCAAAACAAGCTGTTGCTGCCCGAATGGGTGCGTCTCCAGGGTACAGCTGAATAATGGAGCCAAAGCCTGGAACAGACACAACAGACAGACATCCGCACAGTGGAGGGAATCTAGACTTCAAAGCCTCAGTCCTCACACGATTCTTCTCCCATGTCTAGAGGGTGGAGAATGCCAAAGCCCATGGGGTGAGGGTGGTGTGGTCCCTGAGCTCGCTGACATCCCAGTCCCTACAGAGAGAACACATTCCCAGAGATCCAGACATCTTGTTCAGAGGTCAGATGATTTGGGCCTATTTGCTTTTTTCTTGTTCATCCCCAGATAGGGTGGATGCAAGCTCTTGTTTTCTAGTCAGAGAAATCAGACAGGTCAGCTTGTGAATCCCAAGAGTAAATTCCTCCTGAGAAGCCTCCCTGCTCAGCCCCTCAGTTCCTGAGATCACAGTAAATACCAGCTGTTTTACTAAAATCGTTAGCCAACTGCAGTTCCAGAATCACCCCACAGACACCAAAGCAGGAAAGAACAGCATCACAGGACACCAACACAGCCTCGGTGGGGAGAAAGGGACCACAGAAAGATTCCGGGACAGGAGCCATAGAGGTCTACTGAGATGCCTTCCCTATTCGTAAGAGACTCCATCCGGTTCTCTAACTCTCAGTTCTTGGACTCCTCGCCGCCTGGCGCCTGGCATGCAGGCAGTTTACCGAATTTGAAAACATCAGCTTACCTCCCATTCGTTCCATCATGGCACCCAGTACCAAGCCCGAACACGTTTCCATGACAATCATTTTATTGCCAGCACGGATATTTCCCAACGTCAACATCTGGGCTAGTGTATCATATCTCATGTGGCTAAGAAAAAAAAGGGAAGACTCGCTCATTTTCAACCAAGAAAAAAACTGACATCTAATAACAGCTTTTCTAGGTGTTCTGTAAGAATTATGTTCATAAGATTATTGTTTGCTTGAGGTGACAGTAAAAGGACTTACAATTTATGAGGAAGGAGGACACTTTATGCAGGTGAGCAAGCTTTTCATTTTACTTAAAATCATGACTCGCTTAAAGACATATTTCCCCTAATTATACTTTGAAAGGAAACAAAGCGTACTTAATTTTTCCAGGTTCTCTTGCATAATACATAATTGAAAGAATACGGGTAGATGGCTTCAAGATAGTAACGATGGCTTCATATCTAGGGGAATTAAGAGCAAAATAGCAATATGAAATAAAAAAATTAAAACATCTCATAATAAAAAATATCAAAACAATATTTTTAGTAATAATATTTACTTAGTGAATAGAAAATATATACTATTTTCAACCATTTCAAGCAATGCGACTTACTTTTTCTTCTTCTTTTTAATATATTTATCTTGGGCAAATTCCGTCTTGTCTCGGAATGTTGTACTATTTTCAATTAGCTGCTGAACTATTTCCTGGAAGAAAAGGAGCGAGCATATTTCCTGAAGCTTCACCCTCTCACTCCAGCACTCGGCCGAGGGTCTGATCTCCAGCCCCTCTTCCACGGGGGTCTGAGTGGGTCAACTCTGCATTTCTACACTCTAGTTAGGACTTGGAACAAAGACATCGCAACTCCATTTAGACATTTTCCCCCCCCCGCGTTAGGCATGAAATCTAGGACCCTGTGCACAAACTTCCTTTAAACCAAGCTAGAGGAAGAGAGATTGCCAAGAAAGGGAAACTACAGATGAAGATCAGCCAAAATCAAACAAGCCGAGCTGTTAACTTCTCTTTCACTTTGAGTGTGGCTACTCAGTCTATTATTCTTACACTAAGAAACAAAATCCTAATGTGTTTGACTGCACACACATTTTAATTGACATTGTAGACAAATTTGTTACATACAAATGAAGGGAAAGAATCTTTTTTTACCTCTCCTTTAATGCCCTTGTCTTTCAGAGCTTTTATATCATCTTGAGTAAGTTTCTGGGACTTTCCATCATCAACTATATTTCGATTATCAGTGCCCGCTTCTTTGGTCTCTAAGGAAAGAAATTGCTCTATGATAATTTTTGATAGAAAATTATTATTAAAGATTACATTTTAGTTACTTCATTTTACATGAATTCGTGTATGTGTAAGGGCTCACACATGGCATGATGTCTGTAAGGTCAGAGGACACCATCCCTCCACCACCATGTCTCAGGGATCAAACTGAACTCAGGCTGTCAGACTTAGTAACAGGTACTCTTACTAAGCCATCTTGCTTGCCCTGATTTGAAATTATTTTGCAATGTTTCCTGGAAGGAAGGAAGGAAGGAAGGAAGGAAGGAAGGAAGGAAGGAAAGAAAGAAAGAAAGAAAGAAAGAAAGAAAGAAAGAAAGAAAGAAAGTAGTTTTTTTGAGGAGCAGGGCATAGTGGCACAGACCTTTAATCTCAACAGCAGGATCTTGGTTAGAGGCCAGCATGGTATACACTGGAAGCTCAGGGCTAATATAGAGACCCTTTCTCAAAAAGAAGAAAAAAATTATTTAATTTTATGTGTTTGAGTGATTTGCCTGTATGTATGTATGAGTACCAGGAGCATGCCTGGTGCCTGAACTCAGAAAGGACATCAGATCCCTGGAAATGAAGTTACAGACAGTTGTGAGCCACTATGTGGGTGTTCAGAATTGAACCTGGATCTTCTAAAAGAGCAACAAGTACTTTTTCTGTTGGGCTACCTCTCTAGCATCCTGAAAGATTCTTTCTGAGATAAGGTTGCACATAGCGCAGGCTGGCCTCAAAATTGCTACCAAATTAACTTGACTTCTGATCCCCAGCATAGACTCTTGAGTACTTCAGCGACTTGTCCAGTTTCTGGAGTGCTACAGATGACCCTGGGTCTCGAGTATGCTAGGCGAACACTCTACCTACGTGCCTGCACTGCAGTCTTCTTGTCCTGAGTTTCCACCCACACCCAGCCCACCAGCCCCTCATGTCTGGTCTTAGTGTTCTTTAGGACTACCTCTTGTTTTAGTTAAGTTTCCTGGAAAGTGTACATATTAAATGGAAGTCTGCCAAGCACCTATCTCATCCCCGTGGTGTACCTGACGTGGGCTCTTCCAGCTTCTTCCTGAGCTGAAGACTTCCTCCGCTGCTCACTTCAAATGTTGACCCATAACTATGACCAATGGCGTTATCCAGGTAGAACCACTGTTTTTCAAAAGTTACTTTTCTGAGGAAGAAAAGGCAACCAATCAACTAGTTTCTTTTATACTTCTGCTATGAAAATTGTGCTAGTCCTAGTTTATTTCACATAATAAATAGTAAACGGCATTACTTCCGTGAGGACAAACTGTCAAATGAACTAGAGAGAAGCAGGTTGGGGACAGATAGAAACATTTATGAAGAAGCCAGAAAAACACTGACTTTTAGAAGAAAAAAGACATTCCTTTTGTGGGACACACGTCTGACTGCATTTTGCATTGTCACCCAGGATGCTTAAATTCACAGATTCTGCAGATCCCAGCGGAGGTACGACTGACATGACTCCCGGGCCATAAATATGTCTTGTGACGCCCCATGCAACTTGCACTAGAAAATCCCCAACAAAATAATCACTTGAGATGACAACAATTTTTAAAACTCCCTGGTCTCTGTCTAATTGGCTCCTCTATTAGAAAAGTAGCAAATCTGAAAAGCCTGTATCAGAATAAACATTATTGGCAATCTACACATTGGAAAAGGATGTAGCACTAATGAAGTACTGCCAAGGGCGAGGTACTAGGCTTCCTATGGGAGATCTGTCCCTTAGAGCAACTTTAAAGACAGGCACACGACAGAAACCCTTTCCTTACACAGAAAGCAAGCTAGCACCTGCTGTGTAACAACTGGATGCCAGCAATGTGTACCCCTTCATTCTCACAGCAATCCTCGGGCGCCCAGGACAGACATCTAAGGCCCTGGGAAACATACTGGTCAAGAGTCAGTTACCTGGTGTGGTGGTACACACTGCTCCCAACATGCAGGAGGCAGAGGTGGAAAGATGCCAAATTCCAGGCCAGATTGGCCTTAGCTGGTATTGTAGGATGCTCCTCTGAATTACAGCATCCCTCCAAATTGAAATATTTCCTCTAGGAGGGAAGAAGACACTCACCAACCTTAGGGGCTGAGCAAAAGGAGAACAAAAACCTGGAAGATTCTTGAGGGTCCCCTATCTAACAAAATAAAAAGGAGTAAACAGTTGCTGCTGGGTGCTCTGTGTGTGTGTGTGTGTGTGTGTGTGTATGTGTGTATGTGCGAGTGTAGAAATAACAACTGACTGGTCAGGCTGCTGAGAAATTCAGCTTAGGAGCGACTAGGCAGCTTCGGGGGTGTAGGTTTCTGGGAGTAGTTACCCATGCCGAATGGGCTCTCTAGAGTTGCCTTGTAAATAGCCCCTTTCCCATACTTCTGCTAGTAACTCCAATACAAACCTCATTGGTTCACCAAACTGGACGTTGCTGCAGTCATTACTTTGGTCTGCTGTGGGTCCATTTCTGAGGTGAACTGATGTGCGTATAGCGACTCCACAGAAAAAGTATGTCACATAACCCACAATGACAGCTGTGTACATGTTTGTGTGAGGAGCTAAAGCCACAGGATTCATACAGGTCTGCAGGTACTTTATCATATGACATAGTTGACATAAAGAAAAGCTTTGTACCTAAGAGCCCAGCTTACATGCACAGAACTCTGAATTCTGGGACCTGTCCTGTCCTGGTGAGTTGTGTCCCGCATCACTCTTTCATCCTTCCTTTCCAGTTCTCTATTATCTCACCACATCTTTGTATATCACAACCTTTAAAAAAACCCGTAACTGCTTTCATCCTGTGTGAGTGTTTGGGTAGCACGGCATGCATATGGAAGTCAGAAGATCAACTCAGAGCCGGGCGTGGTGGCGCACGCCTTTAATCCCAGCACTTGGGAGGCAGAGGCAGGCGGATTTCTGAGTTCGAGGCCAGCCTGGTCTACAGAGTGAGTTCCAGGACAGCCAGGGCTACACAGAGAAACCCTGTCTCAAAAAAACAAAAACAACAACAGAAGATCAACTCAGATACTGGTTCTTGCCATCCATCTTTCTTTGAGACAAGGTCTCTCTTGTTCACTGTTATACATGTCAGGCTAGTGGCCTCAACCGTCTAGCGATTCTCCTGCATCCGCCTCCATCTTGCTGTAGGAACGCTGGGATTAAAGGTATGTGCTACCACAGCTCATGCTTGTGTGGGTAAGAGCTTTTTACCCTTTGAGCCATCTCCCCTCATTCATCAAATGTCACTTGAACCACATGTCCTCTGGAGGTGCTCCTGACTCCC
This sequence comes from Apodemus agrarius, assembly GCA_964023405.1. Lineage (NCBI taxonomy): Eukaryota > Metazoa > Chordata > Mammalia > Rodentia > Muridae > Apodemus > Apodemus agrarius. The sequence goes on along the minus strand of OZ030008.1, from coordinate 47,811,193 downwards.
AATTCTTACTCTTTGCTGGATTTCCAGTAACTAACATCTATTTGTGCCCCTTATCCCCATCCTCGAAGTGTGCTGGTGTCAATGAAAACACTGAAGCTGGACTGGCTTACGCCTCTGCCAGCCTGTCTTATGTGCAAAGGTGTGTGTGTGTGTGTGTGTGTGTGTGTGCGTGTGTGTGTGCGTGCGCGTGCGCGCGGGCGCGTATGTGAGGGGGTGGGGGGCATGCACTCAAAAGACTGCCCAAAAGCTCAGTCAGGAAAGTGTGGGAGGCGATCTGGTAAGTAATGGGGAGGAGTGAGAGCTGCAGAGAGCCCCAGGTCGCTTTGGTGACGGGGGAGTCTGGCTTGGGGCGCAGCTGGGCTCAGCAAGTCACTTTCTAAATACAACAAAAAAAATTACTATCATGATTTTCCTAAGAACAGGGATAGTAAAAAGAGCTTACAAATAACTTCTAAAGAGTACTTTTTTAGGGAGTTGGAGAAATGATTCGGCACTTGAGAGCACTTACTGCTCTTCCATGGGATCTGACTGTGGTTCCCAGCACCCAAGTTGTGTGCTTCCCAATCGGTGTGACTCCAACTCCAGGAAATACAAAGCATTTGCCCTCTGAGGGCACCCGAGTCCAAGTTCATTCATGTACTCAAGCATGTGAACACACACACACACACACACACACACACACACAATTTAAAGCAATACTAGTTTTTTTGAGACAGGATTTCTCGGTGTACCTAAAGAAACAAACTAACAACAAAAAAGCACTTTTTAGAACTAAAGATACTGTATATCTCATTGGTAATAAAAAGGATAATCTAATAAAACACGTTATAAAAAGGACATTCAAACAGGGAGCAAGCTGAGTGTGGTATAGCAGACCTGTAATCCCACCACTTGGGAGGCAGAAAAAGTGTTTGCTTCAGCTGGCTATCAGTAAGCACGGGTGTGTACACTGGGCTTCAGCTGGCCATGAACATTGTACTAAATTCTCTTTTCTTACAGTAGACAGAATTTCCCCCCCCCCCCTGGGGTCCAGAGAAGAAGACTGCCTACCTGCAAGCCATACCACAAGAGATCTTTCTCTCTCATCTCCCTTCTTTCTTATGGAGGAAGTTGAATTTATGGAGAAAGTGGGGAGGTAAGAGGAGGATCAGACATAATGAAGAGATCTGAATGTGAAAGGTTGGGTAAGTTCTGTAAGAATAGAGCGAGTCCCCCAGAACCCTCGGGAAAGCACCCTCCAGGGTGGGAGTATCAAGAATGGAATTCTTGGGTAGAGAATCTGGCGCAGAAGATAGAACAGAAAGTTGGGGAATGAAAGGTAGAGGCGAGTGCTATAGGATGAGGACGGTGGAAAGGAGATCGGATAAGCCAAGGATGCGGCAGGATCCCAGTGGGAAGGCCTCTGTGATAGGAAGACCCGAGTGGTAGCAACAGAGGCTGGGGAGCCGGATTCAACGAGGCAAGAATGGGACACAGGAGGGAGTGGTTATCTGGATGGTGGTGCGCGCTGCCCAAGGCCAGCAACCAGACTCACTTTCTCCGCTGGACTTGCACTGCTTTGAACACATCTTCTCGCTTCAGCACCACGAAGTCGCCATCATGGATGCAGTGGTCCCCGAGATGCTGGGGCTGTGAGCTCGGCTGCTCCGCTGCTGATGTCTCCATGGAAGCCAGGCAGCCTTCAACCTCCGTTCTTGCTCCAGCCGCTAGGAGCCCCTCACAACCCGGAGGGACCTGCGCCTCCTCCAGCACCGCCCCCACGTGCTGCGCGCCGCTTCCGCTTTCCGGTCCCGAGTTCGGGACGGCTTCCGGGACTTCGGGCGACTTCCGTCCCTCTGAACTCTTTGATTGGCTACCCTTCGTCCCGCCCCCCCAGTCGCGTGGCTTTCTCTTAAGCAGAAGCGCGTCATAGACGCGCCAAAAAAGAACTTCAAGCGCAGTGGGAGTTTGCCTTCTGGTGGTGTGCGCGACCTTCCCCGCCCTGCGTCTCGCGTTCCGAGGCGCAGTTCCAGGCACCGGGCTGCTCCGGAGACTGTCTGCAGAGCCTGTGTAGGAGTGCGTTACTGCTTACGGCTCTGTGGCGGGCTGGAGGGCTCGGGGACTCCTGAACGCGAGGAAGACGGGGCACGAATGAAGTCGGTTTGCGGGTGGCTTTTCTCAGGCTGCTTCCCTATGTAGATGTTGGAATTGCCACCGTTCTCAATATGTTATCCTGGTGGACCGATGTGGAACGTAGTGTTGCGACGGAATGTCTCATCCAGAAGACTTGAGTTTTTATCTCAGGCAACCTTAATTTTTCTTAGTTTGCATACTTGCGAACTTTTTATTAATTAAATCCACACAAGGGTAGGACAGGCTCTCCTAATGAATTGCACCACAGCGTATGACTCTTATCAGTAGTTTGTATCTGTGGGATAGGAATTTTTAAGTGGAATTATTTGCTTTCTGAACAGTTTTTTTTTTCTCATGAGGCAACTTTTTATTTCTCTCTCTCTCTTTTTTATTGGATATATTCTATATTTACAATTCATTTCCCCTTTTCTGGTTCCCCACCCCCAAAGTTTCTGAACAGTTTTAAGGACAGCTTGCCACAGAAAATAATACAATGAAGATTGAGCTATGATAGTTCGCTAGTATGGTACTGGCGAGGATAATGTTCAGCCAATACTGCTTCAACGTTAGTTCCACACTGCAAACAGGTTCAAGTTACTGCCTTGATTTCTCTCTTGGTGGTTTGTTGAAAACTGGTAGTGAATAAATGTCTATGGTGTACCTTAATCGTGATGGAGATTAAAAGAATTATCTGTAGCTGGGCGTGGTGGCGCACGCCTGTAATCCCAGCACTTGGGAGGCAGAGGCAGGTGGATTTCTGAGTTCGAGGCTAGCCTGGTCTACAGAGTGAGTTCCAGGACAGCCAGGGCTACACAGAAAAACCCTGTCTCAAAAAACCAAAAAAAAAAAAAAAAAAAAAAAAAAATCTGTACAGCACATAAGGTTTATACTGCAGCATGGAACTTTGCAAGCCTAAGTACTAGTCTTAAACACAGTACATCCATTTCCCCCCTTTTTACAATGTTAATACATTTTTTAGGTGTGTTGTTGACTTTTAGAAGACATGAGTGGTGCATATAGAGGGAGAGGTTTTGGACGAGGAAGATTCCAAAGCTGGAAAAGAGGAAGAGGTGGTGGGAACTTCTCAGGAAGGTGGAGAGAAAGAGAACCCAGAGGTGACCTGAACCAAGCCGTAGGAAAGCATGCTTCTGGTAGGTGCAATCCGGGAGCAATGCGTTTTCTCACCGGAAAGAAAGAGTCCGAGGCCAGTAGATGGCAGAGTGGGTAAGGGGCGGGCTGCCAAGCCTGAGGACTCTCAGGTCCCTAGAACCCACAGGTGGAAGGAGAGAACTGGCTCCGCAAGCTGCCCTCTGACCTCCACGGATGTGCTGTGGCAAGTGTGGACCCACAGTGTGCACAGGCAACATAATGTAAAAAAGCAAAAAAACAAGAAATGTAAATAATGATAACGAATATGCCTGCTACTACTAATGCCTAGTGGATAGCAGGACAGTTTAACTCAAACTTCAGGTCTGAAAGTTAATATTTATAATTCTTATTGAATATCTAATTCAGAGTCTATTAATAGACTCTTGTAAAAGGAGAAACTAATTGGAGGGGAAAAGCCAATACTTTTTTTTTTTTTTTTTTTTTTTTTTACTAATGTCATTCTACTTTTTCAGAACAAACCTCACAACCTTTATGTCAACAGTCAACATTGGATCAGTTTATACCATATAAGGGCTGGAAGCTTTACTTCTCTGAAGGTAAAGTTAAAGAACCATGAGTTATATATTCATATTTGGATACTACAACTCGTGTTACTGTGGTTCACTTGGCTTTCTTCTATATGCCTTTTGTTCTTCCAAACATCCCTCTGAAGCATTATTATTATATAACGTACCAGGAAAACAGGAACTGGTGAATGTTTCAAAGATTTAATACAAGGAACTGGATATGTGTTTACAAGAGTCAGAAGCAGAAAGAGAACACTGAGGTAGCACCCTTGAGTTCAGGGCACAGCAGTCTGATTCCTGTGACTGAGGGAGAACAAGTCAAGGAATGCCGAGGTTATCAGGAGGTGGGGGCACAGCAGCAGTGTGGTGTCGTCCTCACTGCCAGGTGCCTTCCGAAGCTGTGTTGTGTCACTTTGAAAGGCATCCTGCTTTGTGATGACAACATAGACGAATGAAGCTGATTGTCCCTAGTAAATGAGGATGGATCAGATACTCCTGGAGGCTAGAACTGTACTCTCCTGTGCAGTAGCAGATATGCAGTGGAACAAGGGACTGGAGGGATGGCTTGGAAGTTAAGCATGCTTGGGAGCCTGAGCGGGGGCCCCCCAAAAGGAAGCTCACTCGGAAATCCTTTTTGACTTCTGCGGATGCCTGTATGCATGGCGTGCATCCTCTCTCTCTCTCTCTCTCTCTCTCTCTCTCTCTCTCTCTCTCTCCCTCCCTCTCTCCCTCCCTCCCTCCCTCCCTTCCTCCCTCCTTCCCTCCTCCCTCTCCCCCTCTCTCCCTTTCTCCCCTTCCTCCTTCCCTCCCTCCCTCCCTCCCTCCCCCCATCTCTCTTTCTCTCTCTGTCCCTCTCTCTCACACACATACACTCTCAAGAAAAATGAAAACAAGAGTAGTTTTTTGCCACCTTCCAGACCTTCCAGTGTCTCCGATTGCCTGAACCGAACGACTGAATAGGAACTTGGGCAAAGATGACAATCAGAGAGCAGGAAAGAGTAATAGGCTTCTTACCAAGAATTGGATGGCACTTAATGTTTGTAAAGTATGGAGATGTTGGTTTTTTTGTCTTCTTATAGTATCTACATTTATTGTATCTCTTATGAGATCTGGGTTTGTTCTTGCTTTTCTTTGTAGCTGTGGGTTTTCTCTCTCCACTGTATTGTAGTGGTTGTAGTTAAGGATCCTGCCTTGTGACAGACTTTCAGTGTTCATTGTGTGAATGAATTCGTTTCCCCTCCCTATTAATTTGATAGATGTGTTTCATAGGAGATCTTTTGTTCTTTAGGATACACTAGTCACACCATTTTTATCATCTCCTTAGTAGCTAGCTCAGACTACCGCAAAGTGATTTTTAGATTACTAAAGATGGAATTCAAGGGATACTTTGCTTAAAATTGACCCAGCTGCATTCTATTAGACTTTCAATGAGAGAGAAATTTAAAGATACTATAGAACTTGGTAAAAATATTAAAAAGTAGCATTACGATTTTGAGATTCCAGTAAAGCTTTGGTCTATTTCCAGATCTTCAGAAATAATTGACAAATGGCGGTTTGAACTACTAGAATTTACAAAGATAGTGATTGTCAGACGTTCCATTCATGTACATGGCTTTGCCCTACTTTTAATTGAATAAGATATTTGGATGGATATATATATATATACACACATACACACACACACATACCCATTGAGGAGTCTAAGACTCAGAAAGTTTCTCAGATATTTGGACTTTTATATATATATTTTTAGGTTATTTAGACATTAGTTTTTTTAAGAATCTCAAGTATTCATACCGGTATTTATCCAAATGCAATTACAATATGAAGTAAGTAAGGAGGAAAAATGTATGGGGTTCTAGAGCTCTGTCTCAGCAATATCAAATGCTTCTCTCTGTGATTCTTGGTGCTAATGCTGAATTTGTTGGATTAGTTTACAGTAATAACTCTCCTTTCATTGAGAAGATTCAAGCATTTGAGAAATTTTTCACAAGGCATATCGACTTATACGATAAGGTAAGTGCTTTCTCTAACAACTTTAGCCGTCTGCCTTTATGTGACAGTCACCGGACAGAATGTTTGAGGAGCTAGTGAGCGTGAGCACTGCAGCTGGGGAGGTGTAATAAATACCAGCTTCCAAAGTTTGTTACGTATGTGTATGTAGATACATTTACAATATTACAGCTTTGTAATAAAACTTAGAATTGTTACGGTGTGACTATTATATACTTTGTGAAAGTATACTAATGATAATTGACTCAAGAAAGCAATCATTATATAATAATTTTAATCTTTTATAGGATGAAATAGAAAGAAAAGGAAGCATCTTGGTGGATTTTAAAGAACTGACAAAAGATGATGCAATAACTAACTTGATACCAGATATAGAAAGCGCACTAAGAGATGCCCCTGAGAAAACCCTGGCGTGTATGGGGTTGGCAATACATCAGGTAAATTTGGCCAAAGTTTTAAAAGGAGATATCATAGTGTTTGTACTTTTTGCTAACAGAATTGGTCAGAATTTAAAGATTGCAGTCTTTGCCCAAGAAGCAGCAATTTCAGTCGATGTACAGTTTACTTGAATTAGTTTAATTTCACTAAAGATACAGAAGTCATACTTCCTTTTTGAGGAAATATCTGATTTCATAGGAAATATACAACAGGCATGGAGTTCGGAACTTGGAGAAAAAGGATTTACCTCAGATGCAGTTTCTTTGGCATCAGGAAAATCACTTATTCCTCCGAGAGTCCCATATGTAAACTGGAAGTGGCAGTGTGTTCTGTGCTTGTATCAGTTGTTCTCAGAGACAGACAACACAGCTTGTGACAGCACCCACATCAGTGCTTCAAGGACACATGGCTGCTGTCAGAGGCTGGGCACAATGGAAAGGTCAGAGGAAGGTGTGAGCTTCTGATAGGTCTTACGGGGTATGTAGAATTTGGACATAGCAAGGAAGTCAGGATATCCAGGTGCAGCAAACATCACCACACAATTACTATGTAGTGCTAGAAACCCTGCACTGATAATCTTGTTTCTCCTCTTTAGACTCATCCAGTTGTCCACTCTTTCTCTAGTCAGCAACCACAACATACATCTCTTTAATCTAAAGTGATCTAAAGCACAGTTCCTTTCCATCCTTCCTGCTCTGGCTTAGGCTAAGAATCGCCCTACATATTTTTTTTTTTTTTTTTAGTGGAATCCTGTGTATAATGGCTTAGAGGGCTGTTATTTTATGTATACGAGTGTTTTGTTCATATGTATGTATATGTCCTGTATGACTAGTGCTCAAAGCATTTAGAAAAGGGCATTAGTTCCTCTAGAACTGGACTTATGCATGGGTTTTGAGCCACCATGATGGGACCTGAACCTTGGTCCTCTGCAAGAGCAGCAAGTGTTCTTAACGCTGAGCCGTCTCCCCAGCCTTGGCTGTAAGGTTTTTTGATGCTAAGTTTGTTTGGGTCAAAAGTATTAAGTAAGTAGGGATGCTGAAGTGTTCTGGTACAGCTATAAGAAAATCCCAAGTAAAACAATCTGCTGCAAAATAAAGAGTCATGGTCACATACCGGTCTTTCAAGTGACGAGCGGGGTACTATTTTTTTTTTTTTCTGGGCTGTTCATAAACATTGGGTTCTACAATAATTTTGCTTACAGAGAATATTTACTTTTCAATTTTCGAATAAGGTGTTAACTAAGGACCTCGAAAGGCATGCAGCTGAATTACAAGCTCAAGAGGGATTGTCTAATGGTGGAGAAACAATGGTAAATGTGCCACATATTTATGCAAGGTGAGAAACGGGATGCTATTTCTTTCTCAGTAACCTTTTGATTATCGCACAGACAGGTGGGTTTCATTGTGAAATTGTTATGTATATACAGTTACTTTGTTTTTATTTTCCTGGCACCCCACTGGGTCTTTTATTTCCCTCTCAGCATTTGGGTGGGCCCTTCCTCCCCTCATACAGTCCCCACATCTGTCTTCACAGCACTGGAGTTCCATAACCCTCTCTTATTTTTCCTCTCTTATCTCCCTTGAGACTTGTTTCCCCCACTCTCATGACTTTCATGTTCTCTGTCTGTGTGTCTATAAATCTAGATTTCATGTATGTGAGTAAGCATGCAGTGTCTATTTCTGTCTCACACATTTTGCTTAACGAAGTGATCGTCAGTTCTTTCCGTTTTCATGCGAGTGTCACAATTTCATTCTTGTCTACAGTTTAACAGGATTCCCTTATGTACCTTACTTGTTATAGACATCTAGGCTAGTTCCTTACCTGGGTTGTTGTGAGAAGTATGCAATAAATATGAGTGTACAAGTTTCTGGTGTGCTCGCTCAGAATCCTTCAGGGATACTCAGTAGTGCTATAACTGAGTCATTTGATAATTGGGATCTATTGATTCCCATCAGCAATGTGTAAGGAATCCTGACAAGTAGTCATTCTGACTGAGATGAAGTCTCAAAGCAGTTTTAATTTGCTTTTCCCTGATGTCTAATGACAGCAAAATCTTTCCATGTATCTGTTGGTCATTTGTATCTCTTCCCTTGTGGACTGTATTCAGTGTATTCATTCTTGCTCAAATTATTTGGAGTAGTGGGAAGTGTTTAAGAACAGGAACCTTGGGTTTGGGTTACTGAGATAGCTCCGTGGATGAGAGGTGCTGCCGTTGAGCCTGATGACCTGGGCTCAGTCTAAAGAGCCCGTGTAGTGGAATGAGAGAGCCGACTCCCCGGTTGTCCTCTGACCTCCACATGCATGCTGTGGTGCACACACAAGACAGTAAATGCCAACAACAAGAAAGAGCAAAGCTAGATTGAGAAGGTCAGTTTATATAAACAAGGAAACCGCCGGGCGTTATGGCGCACGCCTTTAATCCCAGCACTTGGGAGGCAGAGGCAGGCGGATTTCTGAGTTCGAGGCCAGCCTGGTCTTCAGAGTGAGCTCCAGGACAGCCAGGACTACACAGAGAAACCCTGTCTCGAAAAACCAAAAAAAAAAAAAACCCAAAAAAAAACAAGGAAACCGATGTTCCTTACTAATTTGATACCATAATTAAATCACCCTTCTGGAGATTATTCAAAGACATCATACAATTAACATTTTTCTACTTGAGCATGCTGATTTCCCAACCTGAAAACTTTTGTGAAGATTGGTTTTGAACTTGTCAAAACTACTGTATAGGTGTAATAATTTGTGGAGTGTATTTTGTTAAATTCTTAGATTTACATTGACACAAGAAAATAACTATTCTCCAGTTTATCTTTAGAGTATGTCCAGTTTTTAAAATACTTTAAAGTTCAGAGTTTCATTTTTTCTTCCAATATTTATAGAATATATTTTATAGCAGGGCACACCATTTGTCCCAGCACCCAAGAAACACAGACAGGTGGATCTCTGAGTTCAAAAATTAGAAACCCAAAGATAGCATTTTCCTTTTGGAATTTTTTGTTTGTTTGTTTGTTTGTTTGTTTGTTTGTTTTTGAGACTGAGTTTTTCTGTGTAGTCCTGGCTGTCCTAGAACTTGCTCTGTAGACCATGAAGACCAACCTGGCTTCAGCCTCAGAGGACTGCCTGCCTCTTACCCCAGGCATTGGGATCAAAGACGAGCACCTCCACTTCCTTTTCTTTTTTTTTTTTGGTTTTTCGAGACAGGGTTTCTCTGTGTAGCCCTGGCTGTCCTGGAACTCACTCTGTAGACCAGGCTGGCCTCGACCTCAGAAATCCGCCTGCCTCTGCCTCCCAAGTGCTAGGATTACAGGTGTGCGCCACCACACCCGGCCACTTCCTTTTCTTTAAAGAGAAAGTTCTCTCACTTTTTCCCTAGACAGCTATATATGGGATTTAGCATTTTTAATTTTTAATAAAATTTAACTTGTGAGATTTCTGGTATACAGAGGGATGAATTCTGTGGCTGCGCCTACAAGGAACTTGTGAAAATATGACTCTCTGTACATTGTAAGTTTATGGTGAGACACATTCTTGTTTTATTTTTAGAGTTTACAACTATGAGCCCTTAACACACCTCAAGAACATCCGAGCAACTTGCTATGGAAAATACATCTCTATCAGAGGGACTGTGGTTCGAGTCAGTAACATAAAGCCTCTTTGCACCAAAATGGCTTTTCAGTGTGCTGCATGTGGAGAGATTCAGAGTTTCCCTCTTCCAGATGGAAAATACAATCTTCCTACGAAGGTAATACATTCTTTGATTGACTGTATCCTCTTGTCTTTACCGAGGAGGCACATCAGTTTACAGAAAATGTACCATGCTTTTGAGCAGAGCTGTCGCAGAGCGAATGGCCATGCACATAGAGCTCAAAACCACAAGCCTTCATCATGTTTCCTGATTGCCTGGGTAGAAGGCCGGAAGAGCCCTCACCTGGGAAATTCCCCCTCTGCGTCTCTGTGCAGTTGCCATTACAAGATGGGTCTGGTAGAGGGAGGGGCACACCTTTCTTATGGGTTGGCTTTGACTTTTCACACACATTATGGCCATTCAAAGCTTATAGTCTACTCATGGCTATTGACAGCTGCTGTGGAAAGAGACCTGTTGGTATACAGGACGCTGTCTACATAAGCCAGCCTCAGAAATCATACAATTCCATTTCTGTCATGGCTGATTAGAGTCAGTCGCAGACTGCCTGGATTCCAAGAGAGAAAACTGACTCCTGCTGGAGTTATCCTGCTGCATACATGATACAATGCCTTAAGCTGAACACCACACACACACACACACACACACACACACACACACACACGCACACGCACGCATAAAGTGACATAGGGAAACTTAAACACAACTTGCATGTACAATGAGATGTACCTGTCAAGTAACTGTAGCACACAAACACCACAAGGGGGATTATTGCTGTGAAGAGACAACACAGCCATGGCAACTCTTATAAATGAAAGCATTTAATTGGGACTAGCTTACAGTTTCAGAGGTTTAGTTCAGTATGGTGGTATGCAGGCAGACATGGCACTAGAGAAGCTGCTGAGAATTCTGTGTCTTGATCTGCAGGCAGCAGAAGGACAATTGGTGCCACACTGGGTGTATCCTGTGCATAGGAGACCTCAAAGCTGCCCCCACATTGACACACTTCCTCCAACAAGGCTATCCCTCCTAACAGTGCCACTCTCTATGGCTAAGCATTCAAACACATGCATCTGTGGGAGTCATCCTTCTTCAGACCACCACAGGGGCTAGAGGAGAGCTGAGGGCTACTGAAGATCCTTAGTGAAAGGCTTTTCAGAAGTTGAAGATTGGGTCAAAGCATAAGGCCTGAAGGAGGTGGTGCAGTCAAGGCGCCCAGGACTGGGGGACTGCCTGGGACAGGAAGCAATAAGTTCATGCTTCGGAGGTGAGTGGGGAGCTTTGGCTACTCACTGCATACTCAATACAGAGGGTGGGCAGGGTCAGCTAGAAAAGGACCAAGAGTGACAGCTGAAGACCTGGGTGAGATTCTAACTGAGCTCTCCTAAGGCGATCGTGGCTTGCCGAAGCTGACTGTAGATGGCTTCCCTGCAGTGTCCCGTGCCCGCGTGCCGAGGGAGGTCGTTTGCTCCGCTGCGCAGCTCTCCTCTCACAGTTACACTGGACTGGCAGCTGATCAAGTAAGCACTCAGACCCTTAAATACAAGGGTAGCCCTCATCCTGTTGAGTGACTCTGATGGCAGAGATCACTGATGAGTCTGTGCTTTAAAATGATTATTGCTTCTTTGGAATTGATTGGTTACCGGGCGGTGGTGGTGCACATCTTTAATCCCAGCACTTGGGAGGCAGAGGCAGGCGGATTTCTGAGTTCAAGGCCAGCCTGGTCTACAGAGTGTGTTCCAGGACAGCCAGGACTACACAGAGAAACCCTGTCTCAAAAAACAAAACAAACAAACAAAACACCAAAACAACAACAACAACAACAAAAAAACCAAAACAGGTTCCTGCAGTAAAAACATTAGAAAAAAACCAAAATGAAATTGATTGGTTACTGTGTCCTAGAGAAGATGCAGCAATACTTCCTATTGCTAATGAGAAGTGGTTAATGTGATTCAATATACATTCCATGATGGACCAGGATAATATTGAAGTTTTAGTTAAAGGATCACTTAGAAGTGGGCTATTTAATGACATGTTTTTGTTCTCTGTTCAGCGTGTTATACCATTTATTATTGGCGTGGTTTGCTTTATTTGTTTTAAAAGTCAGCCATTATTTCTATATTTTTAAGGAAGATTTATTTATGTGTAGTATGTCTACATGAATGTATGCTGTGAGTGTGAGCGCCCATGGAGGTCAGAAGAGGGGCATTTAAGGGCAGGAGAAGAGCATTGGCCCCTGGAGCTGTGGTTACAGGCAGTTCAGGAGTGCTGGGAACCAAACTCGATCCTCTGGTAGAGCAGTGAGTGCTCTTAACCACTGAAACATCTCGCCAGCATCATCATTTTTTTCATCCAGTAATTTTTTTTTTTATTTTGGTTTTTGGTTTTTTTTTCAAGACAGGGTTTCTCTGTGTAGCCCTGGCTGTCCTGGAACTCACTCTGTAGACCAGGCTGGCCTCGAACTCAGAAATCCACCTGCCTCTGCCTCCCAAGTGCTGGGATTAAAGGCGTGCACCACCACCGTCTGGCTTTCATCCAGTAATTTTAGGTTTTCTTGATTATATGTCATATGTCCATAACCATATTTTTTTTTTTTAAAAAAAAAATGACTTAGAGCCCTCGAGTCGGGTCTGTGTAATTTCCCTGCTCTTAGTGGAAGGTTTGATGCTGTCCTAATGCTCATTCCTTTTAGGGTGCTGGACACTTCTGCCCCTCTTTATAATCTGTTTGTGCAGTTATGAAGTGGTGAAGGAATATTCGGTTATCCTCATGGCCCTCGACACTTTGTGCCCCGGAGCTGTCTTTAGCTGTCCTGTATACCGTCCGCTCCTCCCTCTTCGGCTCCTGTCAGATGCATCCCCTAGATTCCTGTTGCTGTCGCTTTGCCTTTCATATTTCTGCATGCTTTCAAATTAAAGTGGCTTTTTGTTATGTCATTTCTAGAAATGTGCTTTGTTGTAACTGTATTGAGATAGTGACTTTGTAACCACATGCCCCAACTCTTCCTTAGCCCCTTGGGATTCTGCTGAGAACCTTGGCTGCCACTTCTCTATGCCCTTTCTCAACAGTTACCTCTCAACAGTGATGTGGTAGCTTTATTCTCTGTGTAAGGTATGTTTGCATCTCAGTAGTTAAGGAAATTGCTTGTGAGTTTTGTCTGTGCATTCTGGACTTCATTTTGCTTTACCCGCCACATCTTTCCTATTTGGTGTTTTCAGAAAGAGTGAGTCCTATTTGTTAGTTTTTGAAAGGTCATAGGTGAATGAATACACAGATTCATTTTGCCATCCTGAATTGGAAACTGCTAATGGGATTCTTTTTGTATACCATTGAACTCCTTAAAAACCAGCCTGCTGCTGGGCAGTGGTGGTGCACGCCTGCAATTCCAGCACTCTGGGAGGCAGAGACAGGCGGATTTCTGAGTTCGAGGCCAGCCTGGTCTACAGAGTGAGTTCCAGGACAGCCGGGGCTATACAGAGAAACCCTGTCTCAAAAACAACAACAAACAAACAAACAAACAAACAAACAAACCAGCCTGTGTTCATCTAGAACAGCATTATACAGATCCTAAGTTGAAGAAAAATATGTAAAATATATTCTAACTGAAAACTTTGGAATGCCTTAGAATCCAGGAGCTGATGTCTGATGCACAGAGAGAAGCTGGCCGGATCCCTCGAACGATAGAATGTGAACTTGTTCATGATCTTGTAGATAGTTGTGTCCCAGGAGATACAGTGACTGTTACTGGAATTGTCAAAGTCTCAAATACTGAAGAAGGTATGTTGTAACTTTCTCAACAGCTGTCTCTCAACGGTGATATGTTAGCTTTTTTTTCTTTGTAGAAGATATTTCTACATTTCAAATAATTTAGGAAATTCCCTATTCCTTGTGTATGATGAAGTATTTGGTAGCTCAGGCTTGAAGTTGCACTCTTTAGGGAGCTGAGGGAGGAGAACAGTCACAGTTTGAGATTAGTCTTGAGGCTTTGTCTCTAAAAAGCCTCTAGTGAGGGAGTAACGCTCTTTTACTGATTCACTCTGAGTTATAAGTCTTGTTTAACACTCTAGTCAATTGTATGGAAAATGAAAACAATACGTGTAATATTTTGAATTTACAGGTTCTCGAAATAAGAATGATAAGTGCATGTTCCTTTTGTACATTGAAGCAAATTCTGTTAGCAACAGCAAAGGTCAGAAAGCACAGACGGCAGAGGATGGCTGTCAGCACGGGGCACTGATGGAGTTCTCCCTGAAGGACCTGTACGCCATCCAGGAGATCCAGGCTGAAGAGAGCCTGCTTAAGCTCATTGTCAAGTATGTATTAAGTTACCTGGAACTTTGCTAGGGATATGCATGTCCAGCATGCCCTTGTTACTAGTCAAAAAATCTAGACAGAATGGTTGACCAACAAGTCCAAGCCAAATCTAGATTGCTATCTTTTGTTTTAGGACCTGTGACGGTTTTTATATTTATGACTGGTTTAAAAAAATGAAAAGTACTTTATAACACAAAATTATATGAAATTCACATATTATATGACATTTGGTATCCATAAGTAAAGCTTTATGGAACAGAGCCCCCTTCAGTCACTTCTAGGAGTTCCTAGCTGCCTTCGCACTGTGGTGACAGTGTGTAGCAGCAACAAAACCACACATTGGCAATGAGCGTTTATGCTGACGCCTTTCAGAAAAAAGCGGTACCTAGTGTAAATGAAGACCGGCTCTCACACGTGTGTTATAATATAGTGTGCTTTGGCATCCTCAGAGTTTGGGAGTAATTTTGAAACAATGAGGAAAATCATGAGACTGAATTTACCATGCCTAGGAGCAGTGAAGAAAGAAGACTTAGAATGCGGTCTGTGAGGAAATTGGTCTTGTCATACTCCCCTTTTCCAAGGCATTGGGTTCCAGAATTGAGACTTTGTCTCTCTGCTTGAAGTATGTCAGTTCACCAACTGAAGAAAGTTTTGAGTTACTTGAGTTCTTGTCCATAATCTCGCAAGACTTCCCCTACAAATAGGCATCCTGACTTACTCTGTGATAGCTAGTTCTGTGATTGAGTCAGCAGAGGTAAGCTACGTAGGAATTGTCTGTTGTCTGAGCAGGAGCCCAAGGAGCAGCCACGCTGAGGCTCGGACACCTCTGTCGTCCTTACCGCCTCTTAGCAGCCCTTTGTCCCTGGCCACCAGTTTGCCTTTTCTCCTTTTGTCTTCCTGTTTGTGGTTTCATCATCTAAAGTAGAGTTTTCCAGGACTAGTCACTTTATCAGAAGATTGGCAAATGAGGTGGACAATTTTTTTGAAAAATTTTGGTGAAGCCCCAACCTGATTCATTTGCACGTTGCTAGCACCTGCCTTCTACACTACACGTTGACTACTTAAGGCTGAGTCTCTATAGTCTACAAGGCTGAAATTATTTACATCTTGGACCTTCATAAAAAGTTGATTGACCAATACTAGGTGAGAGAACAGAGAAGATAGTATGAGAATTACCAGTATATGACAGGTGATGTCAGTTTAGATTCCTTTGGAAGCAGTGATTTTGTTAAATGCCATTTATTTGGGAGAAGAGCGTAGAGACAGCAGGAAGGCAGGAGTAGTACCGAGAAGGGACACCGGGCCGGTGCTCTAATGAGCAGGTGGTTGCCATTAGCTGCCTGTGGGGACCTAGACTTGAGGAAAAGCCCAGCACTTCTGTTCTGCCCCTGTGTCTACTGAGAATGCTTCTGTAGCCATAGAAAAGTCTGTGATAGACTTTCAGGTGATTGGTAGGGTGTGGGTGGCCATTAGTCCAGAATATGGTAAAGATGAGTTCCAAGGGGCGCCGGTTTCTGTTTACATTTAATAAAAAAGGAGGAAGATTCATAGTCTACTCCTGGTTCCTTCCCTATCCATTTTTATTTGTCCCTTGCTTACAAGATGAATATATGTAAATGCCATGTTTGTGTATGCATGCACATATCTACGTACATGAGAATGTGTTCATGCATTATGTTGACAATCAAGTATGTGCCTTGTGTTTCTGTTGGTAAGCATCTTTTGTTCTGAGCCTGTCTCTCAGAGAGCCTGGGGCTTAGAGGTTGACTGGGCCGGGCAATGGGCCCCGGGGATGCTTCTGTCTCCACCTTCCCAGGGCTAGGATTGCACTGCTTCCCTTACCCGGCTTTTCACTGGGTGCTGGGAATCTGAGATCCCTATGCTTTCCTGGCTTGTGCTCTGCGACTGAGCCATCCCTCTAGCCCTTGTAGATTTTTCTTTTTTCTTTTTCTTTTAAATATTATTTATTTAATGTTTTGAGTACAGTGTAGCTGTCTTCAGACATGCCAGAAGAGGGCATCGGATCCCATGACAGATGGTTGTGAGCCACCATGTGGTTGCTGGGAATTGAACTCAGGACCTCTGGAAGAGCAGTCAGTGCTCTTAACAGCTGAGCCATCTCTCCAGCCTGTAGATTTATTTCTTTATATTCACAGTCTTCATCTGACTCTTCTGAATTGAACTGAAAGGAATGAAATTTTATACCACCTCTGAATACTAATATTTGTGCTGAGCTCACACATTCATCTTCTCCCTTCAGTGACTTTACTATACAGTTCTCAAGATGTCTGTTCACCTCTTTCTTTGTTTCTTTGTTTCTCTCTCTCTCTCTCTCTCTCTCTCTCTCTCTCTCTCTCTTGTTCTTTCTTTCTTTCTTTTTTTTGTTTTTTGTTTTTGTTTTTCCGAGGCACGGTTTTTCTGTGTAGCCCTGGCTGTCCTGGAACTCACTCTATAGACCAGGCTGGCCTTGAATTCAGAAATCCGCCTGCTTCTGCCTCCCAAGTGCTGGGATTAAAGGCATGCACCACCACTGCCTGGTAAGATGTCTATTTAAAGAAAACAAATAACTGGGAGTGCCAAAGACCTCATGATAGTGTAGTTTAAGTGTTCTGTCAGATCTGCTATGTATTGAGTTACTTTAGGATGGTTTTCAAGCACTCCCGTGGAGCATGGATTTTTAAAGCATTCTTCTCTATAGATTAAATAAGACTTGAAAAAGCTTACTATAAGAATAAATTTATGGGGTTGAGGAGATAAAAATTTGCCTCTCCTTTGATATTAAATAAAGGAGATTAAGCAAATTGGAAAGTAGCTCTTCTAATGGACCTGTCAACGTAAGTCAGAGTCTAAAGGCTGTGTTCTGTTTTCCAGCTCACTTTGTCCTGTCATTTTTGGTCATGAAGTAAGTATATTACTTCAGTTTAATTAAAAAAGTACATTGTTGTCAATATTAATACTTTAAAGTAGTAAGATCCTCTTACCAGTCATTAATAAATATGAATCATCAGTCTCTATAACATCAGTTTCAACCTGTGGGTTGCAGTTCACAACAGTAGCAAAATTACTGTTATGAAGTACTGTATACTGAAGTCATTTTTTGGTGGGGTCTCCACAACATGAGGAAGTGAATTAAAGGACTGTAGCATTAGGGAGATTGAAAACCACTGATCTGTAAGTTTATGTGGAAGTCGAATAATATCCCCGAAACTGTCTACGGTTACTGGGATTGGACACCTTTCAAAGTGACTAGACACTAAACACCAATAGGTGTTTGGTGTTTCCCACTTTGGAATGGATTGTTGATTTACAAAGTTGTTCTTAGCAACTGCTAAGGTCCTGTTGACTTAAATACTTCCAGTCTTTGTATTTAATCATTTGTGTTATAGAAGGTTGTTTCTAGACAAACTTTTGTTTTCTTTTTTTAGACCAGCTTTTGCTTTGTTGTCCCAGAAAGCCATGAACCCATAACCTTCCTGTGTCTGTATGTCAAGTGCTATGGTAACTAGTACCTTAGCTTTGCTTCCCAACTTCATTGTAAAACAGTAAAATTCAGTCATGTTAAAAAGTATCCTGGCTGGTGGTGCAGCTCAGGGCTGAGCCCCTGACTAATTAGGCACTAAGCCTTGGGCTCCATCAACACTACAAAGGGGGTAATCCCCAGACCAACCAGTGCTGTAGACATGCAGAGTGCCCCGTGCCATAGACATCTTTACATCTCATATTCTGTTCTCTCCTTCCACTCCAAGCTCGTTAAAGCAGGTCTGACGTTAGCGCTCTTTGGCGGTAGCCAGAAGTATGCAGATGACAAAAACAGGATTCCCATTCGCGGAGACCCACACGTCCTGATTGTTGGAGATCCAGGCTTGGGGAAGAGTCAGATGCTGCAGGTAGAAAATCAGTTATTTGGTATTATGCCTTTTGCTTATATAATTGGCAGGTGACATTTCTCAAAGTGTGACATATTTGGGTTGTAGGGGAACTAGTTTGTTTAGGGTTACAGAGGTACTAGTGTATATGAGTAATACACAGTGTGTCCAGCCTTATTTTCACGTGGCCTCCTGCCACACAGTGCTACACAGACTGCATGGTCTATGGAGGTCTTAACTATGATGAAACCCTGGCAGCGCTAGTCTACTGTGCTGTGACTACATCAACAGCCAGATGGTGAAGGAGGTAGAGTTGGAGAGCACACATTCTCTCCATATAGCACATAAGCTTCTTACTGCTCCTCGGAGCACTTAGGTAAAAGTGGGGGTCCATCTGCATACATCTCCACTGTTTCTCTCAATCCAAAGCAAAGCAGCTTCTTTGATCAATCAGTTTTTAGCCACCAAAGAAGGTTCTGTCTCTGCCAGCCAGAGCCTGCTGCTGTTTCCTTCTTAGGTTCATAATGGCCCTAGAAGGTACTATTTGTGGTTTTCTCAGAGTGATACCTAGTAGACTTGATGCAGTGTCCTTCTTAAGGATGCCTTCTCCCACCTTACCAAGGACTCCCTGGCCCTTTGGTGAGTAGCAGTCAATCCTGTGGTTGATAAATCTTCATCTAGCAGTTGAGCACTCTGGTTGTGTCGCAGATGTTTGAAACTCTTTGAACATGGTATAGGCAGCCTGAAGCTAGTACTTGTTTATCTGTAGTTCCCCCAGGTGGTGCTGATGTGCAGACAGATGGTGTGATCTTCCCAATGCATTGGCACCCATCATCCTTCCTTTGCATGTGTCATATTTACTCCCCGTGGCTGAATATTAAACCAGTCATTTTAATTCCTTTAAAACATTGCATCCTTGTTTGGGTCTCTGACCAGAAGAGCCTGCTTTAACCTGTTCTGAGCCCTTGGATCAGCCTATATCTAAGGCAGAGTTACCTAGTTGTAAGTTATAATAAATGTGAAAACAGGCTGTAGAGATGGCTCGTTGGTTAAGAGTTCTTGGTACTCATGTAGAGGACCTGGATTTGGTTCTACATAGCAGATCACAACTATCTATGTTTCTAGTTTCGGTAGATTTAATGCCTCTTCTGGCCTCCATGGGCACTGCACACATGTGCTGCCCTTAGTACATGCATGCAAAACAAAAATAAATAAATGAATAACTAAATATTTTTAAGGAGGAAATGGCTAGCCAGATTGAATAAATATTTTTAAAGGGGAAATAGCCAGATTATGGAGGAAAAGGTGCATCCAGGATTCTGAGTTGTTGAAGCTATCTTCTATGGTTTGTGCAATTGTGTGTGTAACTTTTGAATTAGTGTTATACATGTGGAAACCTGCTTTTACCTTCACAGTAACTGATTGTCTGTATATAGCCTAAATTTTATTTATATGTTTTGTTCGGGCTGGGAAATGGCTCAGTGGATACAAGCAGCACCCATGTAATTAGCTGGGCATCACTGCACACGCCTGTAACCCCGGGGTCAACCCCGAGAGCTTACTGATCCCAGCCTGGCTGACCATGGTAAACTTGTGGTTCAGTGAGCAGCTCTGTCTCAAAGCAGTAGAGTGGAGAGTGGTAGAGGAAGACGGTGATAGAGGAAGACTGCACAGGCGCACATACAGGCACATCCAAAACAATCTTAAAATCCAAAAACAATTTTAAAGAGCTGTAACATTAGAGGCCAGTTTTTTAAAGAAATACACCACTGCTAACAGACCCACTTAACATTTACATCCCTACTTTGTTTCGGTCACTTAGGAAACCACCCCAGTATCAGCATTGTCAAGAACGATTCTCAAAAAAGACTAGCAGAGGGCTGGGTCTGTGGCTCCGTGCATAGAATGCTTGCCTGGCACACACAGAATGACAGCTGTGGTGGTATACCTACCCCTGGAAAACCCGCACTTCCAGGTCATCCTCTGCCACATAGTGAGTCTGAGGACAGTCTCAGCTACACGAGACCCTGTCTCGGGGAATAAAAGTGGCCAAGCAATTCAGAGCATTGGCTGTTCTTCTAGAGGACCCAACTGTGGTTCCCCGTACCTGTGTCAGGTGGCCCAGAATCACTTTAATTCCAGCTCCAGAAGGTCCACTGCCCTCTTCTGGCTTTTATGGGTATCAGCCCATTTGTGGTACACACACACACACATACACACACACACACACACACACACACACACACACACGTAAGGAAATGGGATGTAGGTTCAGGGATTGACCTGTTGACTATGATGGTCAGTGATTCTTCTTTACTGGTGTGTGTGTGTGTGTGTGTCTGTGTGTGTGTATGTTACAGTATAGATACAGTCATGATTTAGGTTTCACTAAGCTTCAAGCTTGTTGTTTCAGGTAAACTGTCTAGTCAGCAAGTCCTGGGGATCTGCCTGTTTCCAGTCTGGTAGTGCTGGGATTATGAATGTATGAACATTAGAAACGGGAGCTGGGGATCCAAACTCAGGTTCTTATGCTGCATGACAAAGACTTTATCTGCTGAGCCATCTCTTCCAACCCCCTAATGATTTTTAAACCTTTGTTTTAAATAGGCAGCGTGCAACGTGGCGCCACGTGGTGTGTATGTTTGTGGAAATACCACCACCAGCTCTGGTCTAACTGTAACTCTTTCAAAAGACAGCTCCTCGGGAGATTTTGCTTTGGAGGCTGGTGCCCTTGTACTCGGTGACCAAGGTGAGAGACAAAAGGGACTAATGATTCGGGGGCTTAACGCAGTAGTCCTCATTGACATTTGATAGTTTTAAATTCTAGAGTCAAATGAAAATAGTCATTGTACAGCAACTTCAGCCTTACAAACTTGTAAGCTGACCAGAGAAAGGTGTTTTTGTCTATTTTTCTACTGTGCTTGTAGGCATTTGTGGAATTGATGAATTTGATAAAATGGGGAATCAACATCAAGCCTTGTTAGAAGCCATGGAGCAGCAGAGTATTAGCCTTGCTAAGGCCGGCGTGGTTTGCAGCCTCCCTGCAAGAACCTCCATTATTGCTGCTGCAAATCCAGTTGGAGGACACTACAATAAAGCCAGGACAGTCTCTGAGAATTTAAAGTAAGTGTGTGTGCGGTGGGTCAGTGGGGTAGTTGAGTGTCTCAGTAGATAGCTCTCAGGAGTTAGAGGTCTCCAGGACTGCACAGAAACCCTGAAGACAGTAAGGCTGCCTGGTGGCCTACATGGAACTGGCCTGTGTGTGATGCAGTTGTCAGTGTTAAGGGGGTGGGAAAGAATCTACACACGTTCAATATGGTGGAAACCGCCGTGTTTTATTGTGTATGTTCTGTTTACTCTAACCACTTTGCTTAGGAAATCCTGATTACAGTTAACAACCCCATAGACACGCTGGTAGAGTGTGTTTATCACCATCATTGTTTACCATCAGAAATCAGAAATTGTTTCAAACCTTAGTAAGGCTGATGCCAGATGTTGCTTCTTTCCTGCTTCCTAGGATGGGGAGTGCCCTGCTGTCCAGATTCGATTTGGTCTTTATCTTGTTAGATACACCAAATGAACAGCATGACCACTTACTTTCTGAACACGTGATCGCGATCAGAGCTGGGAAGCAGAGAGCGGTTAGCAGTGCCACAGTCACGCGTGTGCTCAGTCAAGACTCAAATACTTCTGTACTTGAAGTGGTTTCTGAGAAGCCATTATCAGAAAGACTAAAGGTATACATGTTTCTTTTTTTGTTTTTGATTTTTTTTTTTTTTTTTAAACAGGGTTTTTCTGTATAGCCTTGGCTGTGCTGGAACTCACTCTGTAGACTAGACTGGGCTCGAACTCAGAAATCCACCTGCCTCTGCCTCCCAAGTGCTGGGATTACAGGCGTGCGCCACCACTGCCTGGCAAGTATATGTTTCTTAAATATTTAGTTTCACTCTACAAATGTGTGTGCTGGAGCCTGCAGGTGTGTCCTAGTGGTCTGTGTGTTGATCACGTGCAAAGCTCAGCATCTACCCCTGACCCAGTAAAACTTGCCTTCCTCCTCATGCCTTGGCATTTACAACATACCTTGGGATCATCTAAGGCAGCACTTCTCAACCTGTGGGTTGTGACCCCTTTGGGAGTTACATATCCGATATCCTGCATTTCAGATATTTACATTGCAATTCATAACAGTAGCAAAATTACAGTTATGAAGTAACAACAAAATAAATGTACGGGGGAAGGGATCCCCACAGCCTGAGGAACTGTGTTAAAGGTGAAGCCCTGATCTGACTGAGGGGATTGGAACTATGACCACCCTGCTCGGTTTATTTAGAGAAGCTGTAGAACGGTTTTTTATTTACCTAAACAAGCTAGAAATTTTCAGCTATCGTTTTCATCCTACTCTAGGTGGCTCCTGGAGAACAGACAGATCCGATTCCGCATCAGCTGTTGAGGAAGTACATAGGGTACGCACGGCAGTATGTCCACCCGCGGTTATCCTCGGAAGCTGCTCAGGCTCTTCAGGATTTCTACCTGGAGCTCCGCAAGCAGAGCCAGCGCGTGGGCAGCTCACCCATCACCACGCGGCAGCTCGAGTCTTTGATCCGTCTGACAGAGGTTTGCGTGGTTTGTCTTTATGCTTTTTGTGGCTAGAGGAAGAGGAGAGGAGCTCGGCTGCTGACACAAACCTCTAAGCTCAGTTACTCAAGAGGCTGCCTTTGCGCGCACATGTATGACATCATGATTTCTCCTTTGATCAGTTTTCTTCACTATTGTCCTTCTACATCAAAAGTGAGTGAATAAAAGATTTTTTTAGAAGGTTTAGTCACTTTTGTAACATGTCAAAGCTACAGATTTCTTTCTAGGCAAAGGACCTATTGTGCCAAGCAA
Organism: Apodemus agrarius; assembly: GCA_964023405.1. Classification (NCBI taxonomy): domain Eukaryota; kingdom Metazoa; phylum Chordata; class Mammalia; order Rodentia; family Muridae; genus Apodemus; species Apodemus agrarius. The sequence goes on along the minus strand of OZ030008.1, from coordinate 47,788,247 downwards.
CTTTAATTTTTTTTAATGACACTGTAGGTTTCTAAAGTGTCTGAAAAGTGGTGAGGTTACCTAGAATCCGAGGCTTCCAATTAGCATATGGAATGTGGAGTCTGCCGAGTGTCTTGACTGATTATGTGACAGGTGTGTAGGCGTGGCAACCTTTCCAAGAGCAGTACTGCGTGTCTGTGTCTGTCACATTGCATGATGCTCCGAGTATTGCTGCAGTTAGCTAGCTGTGTCGGATGTTAACCTTCTCTTGATCCTAAAATATGGTTGACTCCTCTGTTATTTTAGTTTAAATAAGCTGGTTTCCTGATAGTAAAAGGCGAGGGTAAATATATTTTCATAACCAAATCTCCTGAAATGAACACTCACAAAAATTAGTAGGTAAAAGTGAATTTTGGCTGTATGTTAAGCTATTTGTACACTTTTCTAATTTTTAAAGATTTTATTCTTTGAGAACTGCCTGCATGCGTGCAGTGTATTTTAATGATAGTCAGTAGTCAGTTCTAGCCCACCCTATGTAATGAATGATTAAGCTTTGATACAAGTGGTGAAAGTATTCGTCTTTTATTTTAAAATAGTTGTTTTTTTTTATAGGCACGGGCAAGGTTAGAATTGAGAGAGGAAGCAACTAAAGAAGATGCTGAAGATATAATTGAAATTATGAAGCATAGGTAAGATTAACACTAGTGTTTATGCATCCACACGTGGTCATCAGAGGACAGCTTCTGGAAGTCAGGTCTTCCTCTGTGAGGGCCCCAGAGGTTAAACTGACGTCAGTCTTGGCCAACACCTTTACCTGCTCGGTCATCTTGCTGCCTTTTAATTTTTGTAGGAATCTGTTTTTTTCTTTCTCACCTCCTTTCCCAATCCTCACTCCCTCTCCTCCCTCTTTCCTTCCTCGCCTCCTTTCTTCCTTCCGTTTGGTGTTTTTGCTAGGTAATATCTATTTCTTCAAAGGTAGATGTATAGACACGAGTTTGCGTCATGTCAGAGTCAGGTGCTTTGCTACTTTCTCTCTGCTCCTGAATAACAGTTTTATATAGTTGAACAATAAGGGTTTATGATCCGACCTGAGGCTGCCATGGCAGGCTTTACCACAGGGGCCACAGGGTGGCTCAGCACAGTGAAAGTGCCTGGCATACAAATCAGATAGTTTGATTCGTGGAAGCAAACTAAATTTGGAAGGAGAGAAATAACTCCACGAAGTTGCTCTCCGACTTCCACACTTGGGGCATGTGTATACACAATAGTGTTCTCCAGTGCTAGTGTAGTGCATATTAATGGACACTACTGTCTGCCAGATTTGACCCTGTTAAGGTGAGACTGCATAGATCCTCCTCCTCTGACTCATACCATAAACTGAGGTCAGATCAGAAGTTACAAGGAAGTTTTAGGGTCCAGCACTCATTGCTGTCCTTCTAATCAGTAGCTGGTGGAGCTGATGATCATTTTCTCCCTTTCCCAGCAGGGAGACTTCACCTCACTTGGCTTATGCTCGCCCCCTCCCCCCACCCCCCCACCCCCGCCCCCCTTCAGGAGCACCTGTGGCTCCTTTCCTCTGCTTGTGGGTAGAGGGGCACACTGCTGCCCCCGAAGGCTTGAGCAACATCTGCAGCTCGCTTCCTGATTTTATAGGCAGTCTGTGGAAGGAGAACTTTTTCTTTAATTCAGTGTGTCAGCAAGAAGGGGAGAGACTAGTTTGATTCCAGGTGCTAGAGTTATCTGGCATTTTCAGAGATGGAGGGCCAGCTAACACGTCACACTCAGATCTGTTAGACCTCCATGCTTTCTCAGGCTCTGAGAACGAGGACCTCACCTCCTTTGCCAATGTCTTCCAGGGCCCAGAATCATGGCTGGCATGTGTCCTTCATTACTCAAACATGTTTGCCCTTTTGCAGTTCTTATCTCTTCTGCTTCAATTGAAACCACAGTTAATGTGTTATACCGGTAAAATTACATTCTTACCTGGGAAGCAGAAGCATGAACAAGAGAAATCTACACCATGACATGGTTTATCTGAGTTAGCATAGTACATACTTGTGCATTTTTTGAAAAGTAAATGTTTTTATTTAGTAAGTAGTTTGTTTACTAAATAATGTTTACAAACTTGAAACTATTGTAGAAAGGAGAGCACTACCTCCTGAGATAAGGTGGCTGAGTGCTTTTTCACTGTGGGGAAGTATGTCAGATATTTTACAAATCCTTTTTTTCCAAATGGAAACAAGGTAGCATGGATTAAAATCCCAGGCATCAGTCATTATTAGTGTAACATTTGGAAGTCGTTCATGCTTGCATGCCAAAGCTGTCTTCATCTGTAAAAAGGAATAACTATAATTCCCCAGGCATAGGGCTGCTGGGAGGATGCCTCTAGTAACTAAGTATGTCAGTAACTCAAAGCATGTCTGGAAATAAAGGAACATTCATTTATTGCTTAATTTAGGTAGATTAAACCTGAATATAGTAAATAATGTGCACTCAGTCAGGAAATGGGTGGACCTCACTCTTCTGTCCTGTGCTCCTGTCTTACTTTATGCACATTTCAGTCTGTATAGTTTCTCTTCTATTCAAGGAACAGATTGTGACTATCAAGGTCATCCCTAAGGACTGCTTAAGGACAAGGCTAAGATCTGTTCTGTTCACCGCCCTGCATGTGGCTGACAAATACATATTTGATAATTTTGAGTAAACACTTTGTTAAACTGCCTCTGGGATTTATGTCCCATTGTACAGATGTGGGATCAGCAGGAGAGCTGGGTTACAGGGCGGGGAATTCCATGTGATGGGTGTTGCAGATTCCAGCCACTCACTGTCGATGCCTGTTTCTCTTTCTTGGTGATTCTGTAACAATAGAGAGAAGAGAAGTGGGGTTAGTGTCTGACTGTCACCACTGCAATTAATTCAGCATGAGCTGGGTTCTTTTCAAGAGTGTTTAAGATCTCTTCATGGGTGTGGGTGTTTTGCCTGCACACAGGTCAGAGTAGAGAATGGAATCCATGGAGTTAGAGGTGCTTGCGTGCTGCCATGTGGGTGCTCTTAACCCCCAGTCCTCTGCAAGAGTTGTCTGTGAGCTAAACCACGGTGCCATTTCTCCTGCCCCCGTAGACAGTTAAACATCTTTTCTTTGTAGATGCTGTGATAGGAAATAGCACACCTTTACCTATGAAAACCTAAAATATTGTGTTCATAAATCTTAGTTTTATAATCAGAAATGTTTTTGGTATTTATAATATTGCTTTTCAACTCTACATTTTCACATTTCATATTTGCAAATTTGTTTTGGTGTTTTGAACTAGGATCCCTTCCTCCACATCCCTAACTGGCCTACTTCTTGTCCATGTATTTCAGGCTGTCTTTAGGCCCAAGGGAGATCTTATGCTTTAGCTCCTGAGTACTGGGATTACAGCCATTTACTGGCAAAAGTTTTTGGCTGTGGTTTTGATCTTTTAAAAAAATCAGTAATTGTGTTCAAAATACTTTTCTGTATATCATAATGATTTTCAAAGTGACTATATTTTACACCACTCCTAGATCTCCCCCCTCCTTTTTTTTTCAAGACAGGTTTCTCTGTGTAGCACTGGCTGTCCTGGAACTCACTCTGTAGACCAGGCTGGCCTTGAACTCAGAAATCCTCCTGCCTCTGCCTCTCAAGTGCTGGGATTAAAGACATGCACCACCACTGCCTGGCTTCAGACTTCTATTATGAATTGGAAACCCAGCCCAAAAATTTCTGTAGCCCTTTTCATATGAGATAATCCTTTCTTCTCTATCTTTAAGCATGCTAGGAACTTACTCAGATGAATTTGGGAACCTGGACTTTGAGCGATCCCAGCATGGCTCTGGGATGAGCAACAGGTCAACAGCAAAAAGATTTATTTCTGCCCTCAACAGCATTGCTGAAAGAACTTATAACAACATATTTCAATTTCATCAGCTTCGTCAGATCGCTAAAGAACTAAACATTCAGGTATGATGACCTAAACACTGCAGTCAATGTCAGAGGGTTCTTATTAGTACAACAAAACCACTTGTTTTGTTTTTTCTAGCTGTTTTTCTCTGTGTATAACCCCGGCTGTCCTGGAACCCTGTAGACCAGTCTGACCTTGAACTCAGAGATCTGTCTGCCTCTTCCTCTGCCTCCTGAGTACTAGGACTAAAGGCAAGCACATCCATGCTCGGGAACCAAACCACGTTTTAGCTCTAAGATTCTTTGTTACCTCTTCTCAAAGGTTGAGGGGCTCCTTTTTAGTAACACTTGGGCTCGCTCTATTCTGGAGTGTCCTGTGGCTATTCATTGTGATGGCTCGGATTTCTCGTTTGGTGAATCCCTGCTGCTCCTACTTTGGAGTTCTAGTGGAAACCAGTGTAATTGCACTTTAAATGTGGCAAGTAGTTTAGATGTAAGATAATGCAATTTCAAAAGCTAGTCTAAGTTGGGCTTTTAATTAAGACAAAGGATTACTTAATGGACTACTATACGAAGCACATACTCTTTTTGTTTGTCTAGGAAGCTTGCTGGGTATACATCTGTTTAGAGATTGATGTGAAACTCATTTTTGGCATATTACTGAATCTGCTGACTCTTAATATTTGCTTTTAGGTTGCCGATTTTGAAAACTTCATTGGATCACTGAATGACCAGGGTTATCTCTTGAAAAAAGGCCCAAAGATTTACCAACTTCAAACTATGTGAAAGATTTTACCCCATCAGAGCTTCCTGTGGTTTAAAATAGCTTAGAATCATATTAATTACAAAACTGAAGATAAAAATTCTGAAAAACTACACAACTCCTATAACAGAAAAAAGGCATATCCATAATTTATCCAGAAGAATAAGAAGAGTAAATTGTTTCCATTATTTTACCTAAAGTGCATATTTATTTTATCTAACGTAAACATTATTTATGCTTTTGACGTCATATTTTATTAGTGCTTTTTAGTTTTGTATATCAGATGTCTAGCAGGCATTCAGCTAATACATAAACAAATTAGTATGTGTTCAGGTGAAATTTTATTTAAAACATTAAACTTTGAATTGCATAAATTGTTGAGGTCACAAAAACCCTTCATTCGTTTTTAACTTTATGGTTGTGGGCAGTGGGTCTGACTTGGCTTCTCATTTGAAAGTAGTAGAAATTTATTGACTTAATTAGAAGTTTTTTTGGAAGTATTATTTACAGAATTGTATGACTGCTGATGATTTAAAAAAAAAAAAACTCTCCCAGGAGTAGTTCGTAAAATAAAACTAGCCCACTGCCATGGTGCTTGCACGTCCTCCTCTGTGCCTCGTGGATGCCACTGCAGTCCCTGCGGGGAAGGGATGGCTCGCCTGCCCCAGGGCAGCAGCCGCAGCACCGGGCCTCATGGTGCTGAGTTCAAAAGAGAAAGCACGGACAGAAACCCGGGCTGTCGAAGGCTGGGGACATGCCGAGGAGCTCCCTGGGTTCTGCTTCAAGGAGGCAGGACCAGTGAAATCAGAATTCACGATGTTTTTTGTGAGTCTTCAAGTGGAACTGGACCTTCAGCCAAAGAATTTTTGGTATATATAGCCAACAAGCACTTTAGCATATAAGAGCCACTGATTGGAAATTAGTTACTTAACTTCCAGGAAGCCAGAAGATGATAAGCTACAAACACCAAAATACCCAAAACTTGAGTTGGGGAGGTGGCTTAGTTGGTAAAGTCTGAGTCAGATCCTCTTATAAAAAGCCTAGGATGCTTCATTTGTAACCCTAATGCTGGGTAGAGGTAGGAGAAAGACAGTTCCCTGAAGCTCACTGACCAGCCTGAGCTGGTGAAGCCAGTTCATAGATGTTGGTCCTGAGACCTATGACGTCATATAGGCGACACTAATGCAGCCCTGCAGGTTTATTCCTGTTACCAAGGCAACGGCCACCATGTACCCAGAATTCAATAGGCCCACCTAGCCTACCTGTAATTTGAATAATCATGCATATAAGGAGCAGCGTGCCCTTTCTCTTTCTCTTTCTCTTTCTGCTCATCGCCCCCAGCCTTCCCCTTACCCCGTTCCCCTTTGTACCCCCATCTTAAATAAACCCGCGTGGAGTTACTTGGTCTGGTCTAACTGCTTCAGCCCACACCTCCCGGCTCCACCGCGGGCGCCGCGGACGGGCTGGGGCTGCCTGCGCGGGGCGGTTCGGAGCCGATGGTCCCACTCCGGCTGCGTGCGCAGGAAAAACCAACAATAGAGAGCCGGTTTCCAAACAGTGAGGAGAAGTCATTCAGCATCAGCCTCTGCCCCCAGCACTTGCCTGCACACATACAAAAAGCTGTGTGCATTGAGCAACCAAAATAAACACTAATTTTTTTGCAATGACTGTCTTTTTTTTGTTTGTTTTTTGTTTTTTCGAGACGGGGTTTCTCTGTGTAGCCCTGGCTGTCCTGGAACTCACTCTGTAGACCAGGCTGGCCTCGAACTCAGAAATCCGCCTGCCTCTGCCTCCCAAATGCTGAGATTAAAGGCGTGCACCACCACTGCCCATGATGACTTTGTTTTTGAGACAGATTTTCTCTGTGTAGCCCTGGCTGACCTGGATCTGCCTCTGCCTCTGCCTCTGCCTCTGCCTCTGCCTCTGCCTCTGCCTCCCATGCGCTGGGATTAAAGGTGTGTACTTCCCTGTCTGGATTTTTCTTCTTTTCCTTATCTTTTGAAGCAAGGTCTCATTATGGAGACCAGACTGACCCTGAACTCACAGAAATCCTTCTGCCTCTGCCTCCCACGTGCTGGGATTAAAGGTGTGCACCATGACCACCTGGATTTGTCATCTTTCTTCTTTTTCTCTTTCTTGCATACTACTGCTTAGATTCTCATTCTCTCATTCATATTCTCTCTCTCTCTCTCTCTCTCAACTTAAAAAGATCCTAGGCTGGCCTTAACTTCCTGGATAGCCAAGCCCTCTACCTCCAGAGTTCTCCGGCTTCAACTGGTTCATTCTTAGAACAGTGAACTGGGGCAGGAGAGATGGCTCAGCAGTTAAGAGCAAGCACTGACTGCTCTTCCAGAGGTCCTGAGTTCAATTCCCAGCAACCACATGATGTCTCACAACCATCTGTAATGGAATCTGGTGGTGCGTCTGAAGAAAGCAACGGTGTACTCATATACATAAAATAAATAATCTTAAAAAAAAAACGGTGAACTGATTTGTTCCTAGTTCGGACTTCTTAGAATAAGCAAGTTTTTTTTTTTTTTTTTTCTGTACACGGGTTTCTATACCTGTAAAAGTAAAGGCAAATACAGAAAGTATGTTAGAGTTGTTGAGAGGATAAATAGTGCACTATAACATAAGCATTTCCCAAGTAAACAATTAGTGATTGCTATTATTGGCATTTCCCATTGCTACTTTGGACCTATTTCTGAGCATTTAGTGCTCAGAAAGCAGAGTCGGTACGTAACTACTTTGATGCCAATATTGCTTTAAATCTCCAATGGTAATACAGAGCCCTGCACATCAGCGGGCCTCTCTCTTGGCAACTGGCAGAGCCTGATGTAACTGGCTTCCTGTGGCCGCGAGGCACTCCCTTTCGGTCTGCACTACCTGTCATTCTTCTTAGCCTGCAGGCACAAGCTTTGCTTACCAGTCACGCCTTCCAGCCCGCTGGCCGTAGCTGCAGGTGCTCGCTGCTGCCGCCCGGAGGCGCCGGTGAGCAGAGCTGCTGGGTGTCGTGAAAAGGTCGTGAAAGCTGCCTCCCTTGACGGTTCAGGCCACCTGTATAAGCGGAAAGTGCCGGTGTGGAAATTAGTATGGAGGTGTCCATACGGCCTCGGCTCCTCTCGGTTTCTGTAGAGAAGCTGGCGGCCGGTGCCAGGGGCTTCTGAGTTCTCGACTCTTGGATTCTGTGGAGGCCACAGGCCATGCTGGCTTGGCGCGTGGCGTGCGGCGCGTGGGGGCCCCTTCGCGCGGCCCTCCGACCTCCGGGGGCGCGGCTCGGCAGGGGCGGCTCCCGCAGGGCCCTGCTGCCGCCCGCCTGCTGCCTGGGCTGCCTGACAGAGCGCTGGCGGCTGCGCCCGGCCGCGTTCGCCTTGCGGCTGCCCGGCGCCAGCCCGCGGACCCACTGCTCGGGCGCGGGGAAGGCAGCCCCGGAGCCCGCCGCCGGAGGTGGTGCGGCCGCGCAGACCTCCAGCGCCCGGTGGGTTCCGGCGAGCGCCGCCAGTTCGGTACGTACGAGGGTCGGCCGAGCGCCGGGGACGCGGGTGACGGTCTCGGCGCTCCGTCGCGACACTCACCCGGTGTTCTGGGAAGTTACGGGCACCCAGGGCGTTCGATCTCGGTGAACTTCAGGGGGCCCCAGCCGGGTACAGTCTCTGGCCAGGTTGGAACCCACTGTAATCCACTTCTGTCCACACCCGCCGATGGGAGGTGTGTCTGCACGCTGCATAGGTACAAACCACTATCGCTCGTCTAGTTAAAAATCTGTTTTTAAATTTTTGAAGTGGATCTTCAGTGTATAGGTTAAGTTCGGCGGAATCTTAAGAACCGCCAGTCTGTTCGTTTGTAATTTACATCATCCTTTGGCCTTTAGTAATCTTTACAGTAGCATGGAGGATAATTACTTGGCTTAGGTTGTAGTGAAAAGATCTTTCAACCTTGTATTAGAGAAAACTTAAGACTATTCTTGACATAATGGAAGGATTTGTCCACCTTACCTGAGAGGATAACTTCCCAAGCAGGTGACACCAGAGCATGAGTGTGGCCCAGCTTTTGATGTCATGTTAGCAAGCTCATGCAATTATTACATCTTCAATTGTTAGGTCTTCAGAGGCCACTGTACTGCTCTGCTTCCCTCAGTTACACAGCATGGGCTGAGGTGGCCACACCCCGGCAGGGGTCACAACTTCAGGAATAGCTTTAAAACTCTTGGAGCATGAACGCTGGATGCTCTGAAGTCGCCCTCAACCTGGCTGACGCCCTTCCCAGCACAGTTGGCCGAGTATGCCACAGGTTATCTGGTTGGGTAATTTGAGATTAAGCTTTGTCGACGTTTACAAATGTACAAATGGAATAGATAGATAGATAGATCTTAATGAACTTTTTGTAGGTTTGTTTCTGTTTTTCAAGCTAGCTCTTCTCTGTGTAACAGCCCTGGCTGTCTGGAACTTGATTGGCTGGCCTCGAACTCATGAGATCCACCTGAGATCAAAGGCCTGACTACCACCTCGCCGGTGAACATTTTTTGTAGGGGACAGGCACACTTCCTGGCCCCAGAGCCAGCTGCAGTTGTGTTGTGTCTTTACAAGGGAAGAGATGAAGCTGCTTACAGCTTTCTAGTTAGTCTTGCTCTGTCGGGATGTTAGACTAACTTGGAGCTCTTCGCTCCTAGCCTTTGCTTGCTCGGTTTAGTTTTGAGACAGGGTTTCTGTGTGTAGCCCTGGCTGTCCTGGAACTCAATCTGTACACCAGGCTGGCCTTGATCTCAGAGATCCACCCGCCTCTGCCTCTCAAGCGCTTGGATTAAAGGCGTGTGCCACCTTGCTTTCTAGTACAACCCTGAGCTAGCTACCTTTGTCTCTTGCCAGCCTTTGTGAGCTGCTGTAATATTGGGTCTGACATGGCTGCATAGTGTGGTCCGTAGCCTTACTCTTTTCCTTATACATACAAAGGTCAGGGCAAATCCCAGAGCTGTCTCACCAGCCTGACACTTCTAAATTTCAGGAACATTCTAATCTTTGAACCTGGGTGTAAATGTGCATTTTTTTGTTGTTGTTTTTGGTTTTTTGAGACAGGGTTTCTCTGTGTAGCCCTGGCTATCCTGGAACTTACTCTGTAGACCAGGCTGGCCTTGAACTCAGAAATCCGCCCGCCTCTGCCTCCCAAGTGCTGGGATTAAAGGCGTGTGCCACCACCCCCTGCTTATGTTTTCCTACAACTATACCGCATAGTCCTACTTGAATAGAAGATTCCAGAGTAGAGGTTGTATTGCTTCTGATTTGACCATTGTCCCTGTAGAATTTGAAGTTCTATAATTTTCAGTGAGTGTTCTCTACCCGACTCCAGTAACCACTGTATTATCCCTCTACACCGATATGCTTTCTGTTGGGTTCTGATTATAAAGTGAGTCATGAGATTTTTTTACAGATAATGTTGAGAAATGAGCATTATCACTTTTTTCCTTTGGTTTATGCACACATACTTGCTACTGAACACACATAATGATCTCTGCTTTTGTCAGAGAGGGCAGCAAGAACCTGTGCCCGGGGAAGCTCACCAGCCTGCTTTTTTTCCCCTAGAAAGGTTAAGGTTTAGGCAAGTTGGTTACTGATTTACTGATTTAAAGGGATGTTAAAATGGTTCTTTGCAGACAAGCTCAAGGCGGTGGACTTGACTAATGGAGAGAACAGTTGAGGCTCCGGGAAGACCTGTGCTTGTTTCTGTGCCACGTGGCACAGGGGGCCTCGGCTTTGCTAGGCCGAAGGGTTTAGCAGCTGGAGTGCGCTCCTGAGTTTTCTCTTGGGCAGTGCTGTCCGTCAGCGCAGTTGCCGGGAGCCCTTCCGGTGGTGCCGGTGGCCCGTGTCTTAACAGCTTTGCTCCATATGAAGTTTCAAGGAACCGAACGTCCCAGGCGGGAGCTGTGAGTGCCTCAGGTTGTTACTTGAGGCATTTGACAGCTTTATAGAACTCTCCATTGCCATGTATCTTAGAGTTAGCAGCTTTTGACGAGAGTACCTGGAATTGATAATTTGGTTTATTTTCTGACAAAATTCTAGTCTATTTGACTACTTAGAAGATCTTTCAAATCTTTTGCTTTAATGAAGTCATTAGAAGCTAGTTTATATGGTGAGTAAGGCATGTTCATCTTTTATATTAAAATTTTTTCTGTGCATATATACTTATATATGTGCTTACAAGTATTAAAGTTTATCTACTTGCCCTTCAGTTAATAACATATTTAAAGTATGAATTTATAGTATTTTATTCAAATCGTGCTGTCTTTGTCTTTCAGTATGAAAATCCATGGACAATCCCAAATTTGTTGTCAATGACGAGAATTGGCTTGGCCCCGGTGTTGGGCTATCTGATTCTTGAAGAAGATTTTAATGTTGCACTAGGTGTTTTTGCTTTAGCCGGGCTAACGGATTTGGTAAGTTGTGAATATATTTGCTTTTTTCTCCCTTTCAAATCCCACACGTTGAGGCCTTAGCCTTCTCTGGAAGGCTGTCCTCAGCATGCGTGTGATCTAGTGCTGTGTAAGGACTTGTCTTTAGCATCCGTGTGAAGCTGCTTTATAAGATTTAAGGGAGCATGTAAAGGTGGGGAGCCCTAGGAGAAGGGAATCTGTATCCTGGTGTTTAACTGCTTCTGAAGAGAAACCTTAGGAATGCTCAAGGCTGAGGACCTGTGGTAAAGTAAGTAAGGAGCGTGCAGAGCTGGGACGCCTGTGTGTGCTGTGAAGGAAGTAGCCTGGTGTGCCCCGCAGGGACCCAGGGTGTGCCTGGCGAGCTGGTGCAGCCCATGCGGAGGCTGGCCTCCAGCTACTGACTATGACTGCTGCGCAGTGAAGGCCTTGATTCAAGATGAGGCTGGACATGCTTCCTTCTGCTTCCTCAGCATGTGCACAAGGAGGGGGGCTCTCTGATGGCACTCTCTCACTTCAGAGTGTGATATCAAAATAGAACTGGGAAGGTGATTTTATGACAGAAGGCTCGGTTACTTTTGCGGACTGATCACTACCATCATATATGGGCATTATCACCTACCTTTTCACAAAGGACTTGAAATGATTTATAACATCCCAGTCTACAAACACGATTGGGAGAGGTGAAGAAGGGCAGAGGAAAAACTAGAGGTCAGGCGGTGTGGGCGTGTGGAAACGGGGCCCCTGGGTGAGGACTTCATATGTCCTCAACACTGTGTTGTTGTTGTTGTTGTTGTTTGTTTTTAACATTTTTGCTCAGATTTTATTTATTTATTTACTTAGTTACTTAGTTACTTATTTAATGATACTAGAAAATTCACTTTCCTTTTGTGGTTCAGAGACAGCACTTGCACTAACACAGTAGTGTTAGTGGTTGGTGTAGACTTAACTGGAGGCTTTGAAGGGGCAGAGGCGAGCATCTGTCTCACACGGTCTCACGCTGTTTCTGTGTGCACAGGCACAGCCTTCCACACGCTCTGTCCTCCCTGTCAGACGCTAGTCTTCTTTGTCATCATCTGTCGTGTTCTCACGTCTCTCCACTTCTCCAGTGCCTGTTTCCCACTGAAGCCTGAGGGTCTCCACTCATTATTGGTGTGGGCTGAAAGTGTCATAGAACTTTAGACTGATAAAAATGTTTTAAGTTGTAAAGTTTTTTGGGATTTGGATTCACTTTTTATATGTGTTAACTTGTGAGGGGTCTGTGGGGCAGGGAATGAAATGGCCTCATTGAATGAAGAAAGAGCCCGTTAACAAGTGTGACCTGAGGTGCGTGGAAAGCAGACCGACCGGCAGCAGACTGCGCACTTCTCTGTGGAGATTTTGATTCTTCTGCCCTCACCAGCCTTAAACGGGAACGGCAGGAAGTGGTTGTGTGGGGAGTTGGCTAAGTGCTGGCATGCTGACTGCAGGACTGGTGGGCGGGAGGGAAGCAGGGGGCATGGGGAACACGTGACGTGACAGTTTAGGGGACGCCAAGCTTCTAATGCCTCTTGCTCAAGCTGAGTTATGTACATGGAGGCCATGAGATGGGGAGCTGGCAGGACCTAAGTGAGGTAAAATGAAGTGAGGGAGAGGGAGGGAGAGGTGAGCCGCAGGAAAGAAACCGAAGCCTGGCGGGATGGGGTTAGGAGAGAGCAGGAAAGGAAACGAGCAGGGAGGCATCCAGAGATTGTGCTGAGGTCGCCTGGGTGATCTGCGGGAGAACTTTTTTTTTTTTCCCGAGACAGGGTTTCTCTGTATAGCCCTGGCTGTACTGGAACTCACTTTGTAGACTAGGCTGGCCTCGACTGCCTCTGCCTCCCAAGTGCTGGGATTAGAGGCGTGCGCCACCACCGCCCGGCTGTGGGAGAACTTTCTAGAGGCACGAGGAAGTTTGGCCTAAGCTGGTAAGCAAATGAATGGTGGTAATGACTGGCCCTGTTTTTAAGGAAATTTTGCTCTGTAGGGGAACAGAAAGAGGACCAAGGAATGGTTGTTTTAGAGATAGGTGTACTGGGAAATATGTTGCATTAGCTGAGTGATAAAAGACCCTGCAGAAGAGGGAAAGGCTGTGCAGAGCAGGTAGAAGCGGGAGGAGGAAACTACAAACAGTAGGGATGGGCTTCAAGTGGGGGCAGTGTATGGAGGGCAACACTGGGGTGGGGGTGGGTGGGTGCGGGAGCAGGGGCAGGATGACTGGCTGCCTTCTCCTGTTTTCTTCTAGGAGAGAATGGACATGGACTAGAAAGAGAACATTTAGTAGGAATGGCGTAGGTCATGGGTGGCCGAATATCTAAGCATAATAAGAAAGGATAAATGCTGTCAGTAGATGAGGGTAGCCAGGAACTGAGTGTCCATAGGTTTACATCATGAATTTGTGATGTTGGCCCATTTATGTATTTTTCTTGAGCAGTGTTTATCCATGTGCATGCAGGCCTGAAGTGCAGTGAAAGAGTTGTGCATGTGTGCAAAGGAATGACTGAGTTAGAAGAACAGTGAATCCGGGAGATGATGGTGGAGAGAGGCTATGAAGAGGAAAGCACAGAAAGCTGGGTGTCAAGGCCTTAGCTCCCTGCTGCAGACTTCACATGTCTAGTCACTTAAGCAGGCCTGCAATCCAACACCAAAGGCAGGCGGATAGCTGCAGGTTTTGGACCAGTGAAGTCTACATAGTGGGCTCTGGACTACAGAGTAAGAGAACTTGTCTCAAAAAACAAAACAAGGCTGGGTGTGGTGGCACACGTCTGTAATCCCAGCACTTGGGAGGCAGAGGCAGGCAGATTTCTGAGTTCGAGGCCAGCCTGGTCTACAGAGTGAGTTCCAGGACAGCCAGGACTACACAGAAAAACCCTGTCTCGAAAAACAAAACAAAACAAAACAAACAAACAAACAAAAAAAAACCAAAGCAAAATAAGGCACACAGACAAGCAGGGGAAAAAAAGCCTTGAGGGTGAGGGGAAAGGAAGGGGGCGGGAAGAGGAAGAGACTGACTGATTGTTCTGATTGTGATTGGGGTAGTAAGTGACTGCCTTTTTGAGGACTTGCTAAGAGGAAGACCAGGCAACCTACCTTGCTCAAGGTCAACGCCAGAAGGGAATGCAAAACCTGGACTTGAACCAGTTCTCTCTGCTGTTCTGTTGGTGTTGTTGCAGATTGGTTTTCTTTTGCTGTGCTAGGCTAGGGATCCTCCCCAGGCCAGTTTCTTAACTACTCCTGTATGCCTGTCTCCTTGAACTTACAGGAATACTTGCAACAAGGAGGACTTACTGTCTTTGAAAGGTGTCATGCCTAATTGCAAACAAGTTAGTTTTGATAGAAATTTTGTTTTCGTAGAAATTTCAAACATTTGTTGACTATAAAGTTAAATATACACATCAGAGTTAAATAACCATCCATCAGAGCCAGGGCTAACAGGACATTTCTGCCAGTGCCATGTCACTAGGCAGTGCCTGGCTTTGTTCCTTTTTGTGGCCCCAGTGACCCAAGTCTGGCCCTTTCTCAAATTAGGCTGGAGATTCAGTTTTTATGGTAACAAGCTTGTCAATCAAGTGTGATCTGTGCTTTAAAATACTGTTTTTAATAAAAATAAGTAATAAAATTTTGCCAGGCATGATGGTGATACTTTTAAACCCAGTTCATGGGAGGCAGTAACAGGAGAATTTCTGTGAGTTCAAAGGCCAGCCTGGTCTACATAGTAGTGAGATCTTGTTTCAAAAAAAGAAAAGAAAGGAAGGAAGGAAAGAAAAGAGAAAAAAGCCAGGCAGTGGTGGAGCACACCTTTAATCACAGCTTTTGGGAGGCAGAGGCAGGTTGGATCTCTGAGTTCAAGGCTAAACTGTCTACAGAACGAATTCCAGTACTGGCATGTCTACACCAAAAAACCCTATCTTAAGAAACAAAATAAACAAACAAAAGATATTTTAAGTATTAGCGAATATAGGTAATACAAGCATAGTCAGAACCTTGAATTAATAGTGGTACTAAAATTGTGTGTGTGTGTGTGTGTGTGTGTGTGTGTGTGTGTGTGTGGTGTGCAGGTCATCAAACACAGAGCCTCACAGAAGCTAGCTAGTGAGCACTCTTTACGGAACTCTAGCCTTATCCTTTGAACACAATAAATTTTAAAACTGAGAAATAATCTTACAACGAGTTAGAGAAGAGAGGTGGTTCTGCCAGGACTTGAACCAGTTCAGCGGAGCTGAGATTGAATTTCAGGACCCACATCAGACAGCTGCCAGCTACCTGTGCCTCCAGGCCAGAGGATCTGACAGCCTCCTTTGGCTTCTGTGGACACTGCACACACACACACACACACACACACACACACACATACACACACACACACACACACACACACACACAACCCAAAAGAGTCAGATACTACAGTAAAACATAGGGATGTGAAAGCCGACAGTCACAGTAAAAAGTAGTCCTGAAGGTGTCCGCTTTGGCTCCAAAGAGTAGGCGACTAGTCCCTCTCGGTCAGTCTGCTCTCTCTGAGTTCTATGGGGTTCTTTATTTCTACATGTGTGTTTGGGTTCGTCCTACATGGGAATGTTGTAAAATAGTGAGAAGTCAGTAGGACAGTGAGAAGGAGAAAGAACAATAGTATAAACGTGAAATTCATTTCAAACTAATGGCTATTTTAAAAACTAAAGGAGTAAGAATGTTTGCGGATAAGAAACGAGATTTTACTGACATTTTTCTGAAAGTATAGTTGTTTTTCTGGTATTTCTTAAGCTTCAAATTATCTATTCTGCTTGAATTATGACATTTATTTTAAAAACACTTCTATTTTCAGTTGGATGGATTTATTGCTCGAAACTGGGCCAATCAAAAATCAGCTTTGGGAAGTGCTCTTGATCCACTTGCTGATAAAGTTCTTATCAGCATCTTATATATTAGCTTGACCTATGCAGACCTTATTCCAGGTAAGAACACTGTCATGTGTGCGTTCAGTAGCTAGGAAGAACAATGGTAGTGAGCTTAGGCCTTTTCTCGAAAGAAATGGTTTTTCTTCCAAAATATATTTTTAACTTTAAACTGTTTCCTCTGATTTCAAATAAACTGTTTTACTTATCACAGTCACACTGTTTATTACATAATTTGTATTCTTGTCACACTAGATAACTTCATTTAAAATTAATTGACATAGTAGAACATGATACTCTAGAAATTTTTGATGATACATTGTGTTTTAGTGCCCAGATATTTGGAAGTAACTTAAAATCTTTGTAAGTCGCTGATTTTTCTTTTTCAGTTTTTATTTAATATATATGGTATGTGTGTATGTATGTCTGTGCCCCCTTGGTGACTGGTTCCTTTTGGGGGGGGGTGGAAGTTGGTTTTTCCGAGACAGGGTTTCTCTGTATAGCCCTGGCTGTCCTGGAACTCACTCTGTAGACTAGGCCGGCCTCGAACTCAGAAATCTGCCTGCCTCTGCCTCCCAGAGTGCTGGGATTATAGGCGTGTGCCACCACTGCCCGGCTGGTGACTGGTTCTTATGGAAGGTAGAAGAGGGTATCAGATCCCCTAGAGGAATTAGAGATACAGCTGTGAGCTGCCGTGTGGGTCCTGAAATCAAACCCAGGTCCTCTAGAAGAAAGCCAGTGCTAATAATTGCTGAGCAATCTCTCCAGCCCCTGTGGTTATCTTTATTAAGTACAGTTTATTCAAGATGAGAACTCTTGGTACTATGAAGATATCTGTAAAAAATGTACATTATTATTGAGCGGTTTCAAATCCTATACATATACAGTGCGTTGTCTGACTACTCTGGAACCGCACGGTCTCTTGCTCTGAGCATTCATTGTGCGTGCTTCTTTGGTTCTTCATCGTGTGCTTAGGCTGCATGTATTTCTCAAGCAGCTTTTCTTCCTCATCCCCCCAAGAGTTAGAAGTGGGTTTTAGACCAGCTTCTGTTCTCAAACCCTGGCTGTCCTGGAACTCACTCTGTAGTCCAGGCTGGCCTCGAACTCAGAAATCCGCCTGCCTCTGCCTCCCAAGTGCTGGGAGTAAAGGCGTGCACCACCATGCCCGGCTAGTTGGATACTCTTAGCTGTTTCCAGTGTTGTGATTTTAGAATTGGCTTTTTCCAGAATTATTTCCCTGTGGTAAATAAAAATCTGTTGGGGTTTGGATTGATTTGGTTACATGGAATTTATAGATCTCTTTGGAACTTTTGGCATTTTTTTACAAGTCTTCTGGGTCACAATGCCATGTATCTACTATATTTAGGCTTCCTCTCATGTCTTTCAGAGTTTTATAATTTTCTTCAAGACAATAATGCATTTTTGATAGATTTATTCTCAAGTATTTGATAATTCTTAATGTTCTTACCAGTGGAAGCTTTTAAGCCCTGCTGTGTGTTAGTTGGTGTGTTGATGATCAGCTCCTTCCTAATGTTAGCCAGTGTCTACTGCAACTTTCTCCTCTGACTATGTTAGTCTGCCTTGTCTCCTGGCCCAGTATACACTGTCCCTGTTAATGGCTTTCCTTTCTCCCTCTGACTTCCTCACTGCCCTGTGTTTCTTTTGCTGAGCAAGAGCAAGTGTACTCACCGAGGCTCAGATGAGGCTTTTCACAGCCACTTTGGGGGGTGACTCCCATAAGGACGAGCCATAGACATCCTCCTTTCAAGTTTTAATAGTTTTTCTTGGAAATGTCTGCCAAGTGTCTATTATGATGGGACACTGAGAACTCTTTCTTGGCATATTGTTGGTCTAGGGTCTCCTCCCAACCGCCACCCCCCCCCCTTTAAGCTGCTGTTAATAAGGTGAGTTGCATTGCTGGTTTTCTAGGGTTAGAACAACCTGTAGTTCCTGGTGGAAATCTAGCTTGGCCAGGATGTGTTCTGGAGATATTGGTGGATTTGGCTTGATTGTATTCTGTTGAGATCTCTCATCTGACTCATGAGATTAGCCTGGCATAGTTTTTGTGTGGGAGGTGTTCTTGGTGATGTTGGCCCCACCAGCAGCCTTTCACTTGCTAGCACTGACACTGAGCTAAATCCCCAAGCTCTAGCCTGAGACTTTTCCTTCTTTAAAAAATATTTGTTGGAAGCCGGGCGGTGGTGGTGCATGCCTTTAATCCCAGCACTTGGGAGGCAGAGGCAGGCAGATTTCTGAGTTTGAGGCCAGCCTGGTCTACAGAGTGAGTTCCAGGACAGCCAGGACTATACAGAGAAACCCTGTCTCAAAAAACCAAAAAAAAAAAAAACCAACAACAACAACAACAACAACAACAAAAAAAAATATATATATATATATATATATATATATATATATATTTGTTGGTTTTTAAATTAACATTTTAAGTTATGATGTAATGGTTTTCATCATTAAGTTATGATGTAATGGGTTTCTTCATTAAGTTATGATGTAATGGGCTTCTTCATGGGTCTTCATTATGCATTGTTCTCAGCCATTCCCATCCCGTTGCCTCCCGTGAGCCCTTTTCACTTTCATGTTCGCTCCCCTCAGCTTCCTGTTACACAAGCATGCTCTTACCTGCTCTATGAACCACCTTAAGATCAGGGAGCTCCTTTCTAGCTTTATAACCCACAAAACCGTAAATATTCACATACATGCCTAAACATGCATTGCATACATGTAAAATCTTAATTTTAAGTTTGACACAACAGAAGACCCATGTCTTTGAGGCTGGCTTTTTCTAAGCCTAATATGTTGCTGCAAATGTCATAAATCTCTTTTTCATTTAATGGCGTACAGTTTTTGTTTATCCATTCATTCCTGAGCATCTAGACTGGTTCAGTTTCCTGGCTTTTGTGAATAGTGAGCGCAGCAGCAAACACACACGTCTCTGTATGCCAGAGCCCTGCTGTGTAGAGTCAGGAGTGGCTGGCTGGGTTATATACTTCTGTCTCTTGACGGAGCTCCTGCAGATTTCTGCAGTGGTCGCATTCCCACCCCCAGAGTGTGCTGTGACTTTTCCTGGTGCTGCCGTCCTCTCCAGGTCCCTGTCTCTAGCAGCCTCATCAGACAGGTGGATGACTTTTCTTCTGCTCTTGGATTGTGTTTATGTAACATTACAGTTTTTTTTTTTTATTTTGATGTTTGTTGGAATCTGTTGAAGCCATTGGAGAGAGTTTTGAAATGTGTTTATTTTTTTCTTTAATTGTTACAGAGTAATTCATTTTAACAATTTATCCAAGCCAGCAGGGCGGTGGTAGTGCAAGCCTTTAATCCCAGCACTTGGGAGGCAGAGGCAGGCGGATTTCTGAGTTCAAAGCCGGCCTGGACTACAGAGTGAGTTCCAGGACAACCAGGGCTATACAAAGAAACCCTGTCTGGAAAAACAAACAACAAAAAAAAATGTATCCTGTGTACATTTGCAAGTTGTGATTGTTTCTTCCTGGGTACTTACCCACTTTATTTATATTAAAAAGTTTCTTATTTGTAGCAACTTTTTGTTGGTACCATAAGACATGTGCTATGTAGAAATGCCCTAATTCTCATCTTGAATACTGTTTCCTTCTGTCTTTCTCTTGATTAGTTTTGCCATGTTTGCCAGTCCTATGACTTCCAATGAACCAAATATGGGTTTGAAAGAGTCATGGACTGTTGGCTTATTTAACTGTCACTCTCCCCTTTCCTTCTCTGGGTTTCCCTGGATCCTTTGTGTGTGTGTGTGTGTGTGTGTGTGTGTGTGTGTGTGTGTGTATGTATCAGTTCTTCTAATAGAAATAAAGGAATCACGTGTAATAAAACATTCTTTAGTAACCATATTAAAAAATAATAGATAAGATTAAATTTTTAAAGATTTATTTATTTATTATATGTAGGTACACCGTAGCTGGCTTCAGACACCCCAGAAGAAGGAGTCAGATCTTGTAACAGATGGTTGTGAGCCACCATGTGGTTGCTGGGATTTGAACTCAGGACCTTCGGAAGAGCAGTCGGTACTCTTAACCGCTGAGCCATCTCTCCAGCCCCCTAGATTCAATTTTTAATAATATTTTATTTAACTCCCTGTGTTAATGTCATTGTGCTGGCCTGGTGAGATGACGTAGTGGTAAAGACACTTGAGGGACCTGGGTTCAGTCCTGGACCCACATGGTAGAAAACGAAAAACGGCACAGAGCAGTTCTCTGATCTGCTGTGCCATGGCCCCCACCACACAGGCTTACACACAAAATAAAGCTTTTAAATGTAATTTTAAAAGTTTAGAATGTGATTCTAGTATATAATCAATAAAATTTACTAAATTGAAGTTTAAAACTTCAAAATCGAGTGTTTATTTGCATTTACCATGTTTCCATTCTGACGAGCCAGCTCCTAGATTTGGACAGTACTCATGGCTGTGTGTGACAGCACAGCCGTATGGATGGCCCCTCGCTGGTGGCTGTCTAGCTTGTCTGAAGTTGGTTTGAGCTGCATTTCCTGCTTCTGTGTCTCTCCCTTATTATGTATGTTAGTGCTCTTGTCATTGTCCGTGCAGAATAGCTTCCTGCTTTCACAACATTTTCTTGTCTATCTGGTTAATAATTATTTCTTAGGCTGGGAATGTGGCTGAGTGTCAGAACCCTAGCATGCACAAAGCTCTGTAGGTGTCTTTGGTTAATGATTTCAAGCTTAGCTGTGTTGTCAGTGACTTGAGTCCTCCAGCCTGTACACAGTCAGATTCTACAAACGTGCATCAGTGAGTGGATATCCTGCAGTACTATGTTGTGAAGCTCAGCAAGTGTAATTTTCAGTCTTGTTGAACTCTTGCACTTCTTGAAACCCCTTTGGTCTGCTTGTCAGTAACTGGGAGATTAGGCTGACGTTTCCTTCTTTGTGTCTTGTTTTACTCAACCCCCATCCAATTTCCCCACAATTCTAATTTTGTCTTGTTATTTTTTAAATCATACTAGTAATAGCACATAAGTTGAAATTAAATATGTATGACAAATGGAGTATTTTATTTGGACATGGTTCACCAGATGTTTGCAGGTAGTAAAATGACTTCAAAAGACACTGCCAGGTTCCAATGCTGGATTGAACTGCAAGAGCACTTCACTGCCCAAGTCTGCATCCCATAGACCTCCACCCACCTCCATAGACCTCCACCCACCTCCGTAGACCTCCATCCACCTCCGTAGACCTCTATCCACCTCCGTAGACCTCCATCCACCTCCATAGACCTCCATCCACCTCCATAGACCTCCATCCACCTCCATAGACCTCCACCCACCTCCATAGACCTCCACCCACCTCCGTAGACCTCCATCCACCTCCATAGACCTCCATACACCTCTGTAGACCTCCATTCCTCCCTGCACAGCTTCCTTACAGTTGAGGATTTTGATTTGCGAGGTTGGCTGCATTTTAATTTGTGATTGTTGTTAATTTATCAGCCAGTGCTTACTGTAGAAATGTTTGTTTAATGATTTTTAAAAATGCATCTATAAATCATGGTTTACATGGTTTATAGTAGCCTGGCACATGCTCTCCTAGATACATTTTCTCTTTGAAACAGTACCGCAATAGAGGATGAAGCCAAAGCAATTCAGTTTAATGTGCAGTTGCAGGTGCAGTGCCAATAGAATGTCAGAACCAGAGAGGGTCCTAAACACACCCTTGGATAACCTCTGAGCTGTTTGAAAATACCACGAAAGGGATATCTGTGAAATATGATTTGAATTCAGGATTTTTCCCATTAAATTTATTTTGAAAAAGATTCAGGATTGAGGTTGTAACTTTGTTTGGTACAGAAGGCTCCAAAGTAGGTATGTTCTCTCCCTCTCATCTCTCCCTCCTGTTGCCTGTGGCTCTGGGACCAGACTGGGAAATCTGAAAAATATGAGTTGAGTATCCCCAATGACAAACAATTTGGGGTTTTGGATTGTTTGGAGATTAGTGATGCTCAGCTGGCAATATGAAATTTTCAAGAAACTGAAATCTGAAATGTCTCTTGTCTAAGTACATTGGATAAGGAAGACTCAGCTCGTGATAAAATTGATTGACAGGTCGGGCAGGGAGAACAGCAGATGTATGGGTAGGAGCTAGCTCAGCAAGAGTGGAAAATTTTTGTATTTCAGGAAACTGTGTACGTACAACCCTAGAGAATAGGCTAAAATCAGAGACAAGCAATCCCGGACTTCCAGGATATTTCAACTTCTCTGACATGCCCCTTTAACTGCCTTATTGTTGCAGAAACTCAAAGCTGAGGAGAGTCGGGAGTTGGGAGGCTGGGTGTAGCTCACATTTACATACAGACTTGCAGTTGATAGACAGACGCACGAGAGAACACGTGGTGGTGGTGAGTAGATTGGAATTCTAGAGCTAGATAAGTCAGAGAGCCAGAGCTGCAGTTCATTCTGATTCCAAGAAGGAGTGGAAAGAAAGACCACTGTAGGGGCCTGAGTCAATAAATATTTACTACAGACTCTTACTTAAGGGAAACATCGAATAATGTGAGGCTGAATAAGGCTTTACTACAGTCATAATATCTCTTAGTAATTTTTAAACTCATTAAAATTATTTTATATTTGATTTTCAGTCCCACTCACTTACATGATAATTTCAAGAGATGTAATGTTGATCGCTGCTGTGTTTTATGTCAGATACCGAACTCTGCCAACACCGGTAAGGTTCAGAACATATTCCTTTAGCATTATTTCTAACCTAATTATTGAATGCAGTTTTACTTTAGGAGAGTTACTTATGGCAATTATTTCATAATTTATTTACCAGGAATTAGGGGGAAAATGTCCTGCAATTTGAACGTATGAATAGTCCTTTTTTTTTTTTTTTTTTGTTATTTTTTTGTTATTTTGTTTTTTTGTTTTTTTTGAGACAGGGTTTCTCTGTGTAGCCCTGGCTGTCCTGGAACTCACTCTGTAGACCAGGCTGGCCTCGAACTCAGAAATCCACCTGCCTCTGCCTCCCAAGTGCTGGGATTAAAGGCGTGCGCCACCACTGCCCGGCATGAATAGTCCATTTTAAAAGCTGGATTTGTCAGCTGGCTGTGCTGACACATGCTCTTAATCTCAGCATTCCAGAAGCAGAAGCAGGTGGAGCTGTGAGGCTGAAACGACTCTAGGGGACTACAAGGCTACACAGAGATCCTAAGGAAAACACAAGAAGCAAAAGCCTAAGTTCTATTCTAGGTCCAGCTCTTCAGTTGACGGTGTATGAGGCCCAGGGCCCAGCTAGACCCCAGCAGACTGTTAGAGGTGTTTCCTGTTTCCAAGCTGTCTAATGCTTCACTTATTCACTGTGGATGATCTAGAAGTGCCTTTTAAAATCAGTCACAGAAGAATAGAATAGCTTGCTTACATACTGTTCATTGACTCTGAATATTTGAGCACATAAGTATAACATTACCTTTTTGGTTCTCAGGAAAAAAAGATATATTTTAATTATTTTGCTTTTTAACATGTAAAAGAAAGTAACATAAGTTTCTTTAGTGACTGTGTAATGAAGCAGACTGGATGGGAGTGACTATATACAATTGTGTAGCACTTGACAAATGTACATTTTGAAGGATCTTATTTTTGGTAGTCTCATTATAACATAACAAAGTATGTAAATAGTGCTCATTTTACCCAATAAACAGGATAAATGGGAAAGCACTAGTAACTTTTGTTAGAAACTTGAACGATTAACTGCAATTTTTTTTCTTTCGCCAGCGAACACTAGCTAAGTACTTCAATCCTTGCTATGCCACTGCTAGGTTAAAACCAACATTCATCAGCAAGGTAAGATACTCATAGCAGCCTTTTAAAGAAGTCAGTCCTTTGTGAACTTTTATTTATACTCTTGAAATGAGTATAAATCAGGAGCAGCTTAGAATGAGAACATTGTTAAAAGTTTGTTTATAAGTGTGTACGCACATATGGGTAGAGGGCAGAGATATCTTGTGGGGGTCAGTTGTCTCTTTCCATCTTACGGGTCCTGGGAATTGAACTCAGGTTGTTAGGCTTGGCTATAGCACTTTTGATTGCTGAGCTATCTCACCAACTTGAGAATGAGATCATTTTAAATGCATTGATTAGAAGGGCTAGAAGATGGGTCATGTCTGTCTTCTAAATTTTTTTAGATTGTTAGTATGTGCAGTTTATCTTTGTTGATGGTTTTAAGAATTATATCTTGAATGAGATCATAGGGCAGGTGAAAAAGGAGATGTAAGTACTCTTTGATTGAGATGTAAAATTATGAAGAGTTTCTTGTATATCTCCTATCATTCATTTATTCATTTTAATTGCAGGTGCCTGTGTGTAGTATAGGGAAGAGAAACAGAGAGAGAGAGAGAGAGAGAGAGAGAGAGAGAGAGAGAGAGGGAGAGAGAGAGAGAGTGTGTGTGTGTTTGTGTTTGTGTTTGTAGGCTGATGTTGGCAGTCTTCCTTTCGCTTTCCACAATTATTGATTGAGGCAAAGTCTCCTAGTTGAATCTCAGCTTGCCTTACCTCTAAGGATTTCCTATCTAGCCCCAACCCTTTTATTTTTAAAGAGTGTTAGATGAAAAGGGAATAGACAATTGCACTCACTAATAAACAGTCTGAGTTGCCTATTGAGTTTTGCTAAGTCTTTTTCAGGATCATAAATGTATATCAACCTTTGCACAGTAAAGATTAATGCCTTGACAAGTTTCACTGAAACCATCCTTCCATTCCGTTTCTTATAACAGAGATGGAACAGATTAGTTATTTTTGAGACAGAGGGACCATTGTTTTATAGTAGGCTCCCTGGTACAGAGTATTACCACCATAAGAAGGAGCTTTGGGCTTCAAGTGACTTTGTGTCAGGGGCAGCAATTTGAATGTAGCACTCCATAGAAAGTCACCTGAAGAACTGGGACAATGCACCAGTAAACACGTGTTCTGAAAAACACATTAATTATTTTAAAGTCAGTGTGATTACTATCATGTGATGCAGAATAAATAACAGGACCAGAGAGTGTCTCTGTACACCTTGCTCAACTGCCCCATGCTCTTTGTTTCATAGAATGCTATCTCCTGACTCTTTCTGATTCTGTTTCGTGCTGTTGGGGGTAAACTGTTTATTTCCTTAGAAGATTTCACAGCAATAAATGAATTACAGTTTTCTGACCTCACAGGGTGCGCAGGCAGTCAAGTGGCCTTGGAAGTCTGGGTTCTGAGTTTTACTCTAGTGCTTACTGTGTCCTTTGACCCAAGGAGAAGGCACCTCATTGTTTCATGTTTACAGAGCTGCATGAGGACAGCTAGGGACAAGGGCAGAGACTCTCATAGCATCCTTGAATTGCTATGGGATTCAAGGGGTGGTACTTTCTGATAGTTGTCACTGCCCTCCTTGTAAATGATGGTTATCTACGTGGGCAGATGGGTCAGTTAGTGACTCTGACCTGGTACTTATTCTCACCTGGGAATACCAACTTTGGCATGGATAATGCCAGTCAATATCTAGAATGCTTAGAGTGTATCATGATGAGAATACCTTTGCTTCAAAAGCTTAAAACAGGGTCCATTTGACACTGTTGATGTATTATAATGCTTGCATTTTTAAGGTAAATACAGCAGTCCAGTTAATTTTGGTGGCAGCTTCTTTGGCAGCTCCAGTTTTCAATTATGCTGACAGCATTTATCTTCAGGCACTATGGTAAGTTTACTTCAAATTTACATTCAAACAACTAAAGTTACTAAATTAACTGTGGTAAACTTAGAATTATTCTGAGACTATTAGTACAATGGCTTGGTGAGATAAGTCTAGAATAACTTTGCTCTTGAAGTGTATAATGAACATGAGGTAGACAAGCTATGGCCATCATCTTTTCCTCCCTTCCCGTCCTCTCCCCCACTCCTTTTCCTGACGTTGTGCACTGAGTCCACTCAGTGCTGCTGTGTGCACTGGAGCACGGGCAGCCTCAGGAGCCGTAGTCTGAAGAAAGTTTTCTCCCACCCAGCAGCCATCAGTTGTCAATAGCTCCTCAGAAAGGAGTTGACTTTTGAGTTCCTGCAGTGTCCATGCAGAGTTTTTAGCTGGTTTGTGCGTGCATACAGTCAACTACTACAATTTCACATGTGCAGTGTCTTTGTCATGTCCAATAAGTACTGTTTTGTGGCAAATGCCCACTACCTCTGGCTCTTATAATTTTCCTCTGCTTCTTGCAGTTTAATCCCTGAGCCTTGCAGGTAGGGAGTGTGATATAGCTCTTCTATTTGCACTGTGCATTCCATAGTCTCTCATAAGCAGCAGTTGTTACCCAGCTGTAAGCCCTGAGAGCTACGATAGCAAGTGGAAGGTGTGCCCATGTTCATAGCAGTGGAGTGACTGTTATGGGAGTAACAGCCGCTTTCCGTTATCCTCAAAACTGCCTCACAAAGTGGACCTGAGGCCAGGTCCCTTCAGCAGGGCCCAACCATTGGCTGGCTAAGGCATAGGGCTAGGGCAGAACTTAACATTCTGCTAATGGGCATAGTAATGAGTTGCCTCTCTGAGTTTGTCTGTGTACCCGTACGTTAGTGCATCTCCCTACACTCAGCAGAGCAGCTGCTCTTCCTAGTAGATAGTGACTAACACAACTAACCAATGTGCACGTCAGTCTCAGTCTTACTGTAAGGCATGGAGCACAGACGGTAGCAGTCACAGCCTAGAGGGATGAGAATGATTGCTAATGTGTTAAGAGTTTTGGAGGAAGAGAAAGTAAGAAGAGGGATAAGTGCAGGAAGAAGTGTCATCCGAGCCACAGCGACAGGGTAGCTGGATGTCCAGCGGGCCAGCCTAGCGGAGGGCGCAGAGGGAGGACGCCCAGTGTGAGCATGGCAGATTTTGTTTTCAGTGTGCTAATCCTCAGTAGTAAATATCTTGAAATATGTCAGACTCAAACTTTCAAGTGTTCTAAATAGGCTGCCATGTTGCTGTTTAGTGATATTTGGTAAACATTTAATTATAATTAAAGCTTGCTTTAGAGCTCTGAACAAAGTTGATTGCTTAATCAAAGTAAATTCTAGTAAACACTTTTTAAAATGATGCGGTCTAAACTTTATTTCCTTACATAAAATAAAGGGTTTTTTCTCTTTATTTGGGGTTATCAATGGAGGATCTTTTTTCTCTCAAATAAACTGCATCCAGATATAACCTGATCTCCTGCTTTTGCTTCAGGGTATTGCATGACTTTAGGTGGGCCCCAAGCAGCCTTAAGCAGGAACTGTCTAGTTGGAGCCATATCTCTCCAGTCTGTTTACAGTTGTCTCCATTCATGACTATATGAGTATGTTTTTGTAGGAGAAAAATGAAAACATTGAACAGAGAACATTTGTGTGGGAAAGGAGAGTTGCTCTTACTACTAGTGTGTAGGCCTCAGTGATTTAGATGGCTTTTATTTGGCATTACCAGCGTAAATGAGGTCTTAAAGGAAGCCATGAATTTAGATTTTGGAGTTAGGACAGTTTCATCCACAGTCCTGTTTTCTTAGCTCATTTTCACATGTGTACTTCATGATTTCTGCTGCTGGTGTTTTGTGATTTGATGGCTGAATCCCATTTCTCTCCTTCCAAGGTGTTGTACAGCATTCACCACAGCTGCGTCAGCATACAGTTATTATCACTATGGTCGGAAAACTGTTCAGGTGATAAAGGGCAAATGAGAGGCACCCAGATCCAGCAGCAAGAGAGCGACTCGCGTCACCGGCAGCAGCGCCAGCGAAAGCTACAGGACTTTCCCGATCTTGGTGTTCAGCTTGCGAAAGGTCCCGTCAGACAAACCATGTCTTCAAAACCGAAGAAATGTATGGCGAAAATAAGCTCGATCATGGGCCTATTCAGAATTTCCAAGTGTATTTTTAAATACAAATAAAACTATAATGTAGAATTTTTAATCTTAGGTTTTTGATTAATTTGTGAGATGAATTATTCTAGTTATTCTTTTTTTTAAATGTTTTTTTTAAAAAAACATAGTTAGTAACATGGAAACAAAGGAAAGCAGGAAGGGATTTCCTGAGATTACATACATACCACACAGCATGGCTATACAAACCTATAAACACATTAACAGTTCATGTGATTAATACTTGATCATTTGAAAAGTGAGATAAACAGCTGTGGGTAGTGTAAAGGTATACAGAGATTTAAAATACAGGAAGTTTTGAAAATAAAAAAGAACCAACAAAATAGAGGCATTGAAGCTCACCGGTAGTCTTCCAGCCTCACAGGTACCAAATAGTGTTTATGTGTCAGGATAACAGATAACACAGGAGTCCAGCGAGAGAGCACGGGTATTAGGCTTTGCATCCGAAAGGCAGAGAACGACATCATGCCTTCTCACTGTTTCTAATGGGATGTTTGTATGATACTGGAACCTGTACACATATGTCATGTAAATAGTATGAAACTTTCTATTTTTCAACGTTTTTTTTAACTTTGGGGAATCTTCTATTGTTAACATGATTAAAAAAATAAAAAATAAAAGAGCTGGAAACAACCTGTGCCTCCCACTTGGGGTGTTCTGTGGTGTGGGTTGGAGAGATGCTTACGTTTCCCGATCTGTGGAGTGCACTTAGATGCAGCACTTCCCCTTTCCCCTACATTGTAAAACCTACTGGTTCCAGACCATCTGACAGTACAGACCTGCTCTGCCCTTGTGTTTAGAGTAGTGGGGTACAGGACGGGTCATGAGCTGCGAGGCTCCTCCACATACTAGAGGCCCTTGTTTGCCCTCTCTCCTCAACTTAAGTATAGTGTGGATATAAAAGTTCAGGGCTTTTCTGCACCTGCCCTTGCTTTGAAATAATGACAAGGAGACCTGGAATATTTTGATAAGCTTCTTGCACTATAGCTGGGCAGAGTTCTGATTTATATTCTAACCCTGCTATGCTGCCTACTACCCAGCCACGTGCCCCATTACCTGCCTTCCTAGTCTCACCCTGGCTGCTCCTCCCCATCCGTGTCCTCATGGCCACTCAATACTCTCTATCCAGGATCCCCTCACTAGGATTGGAAGTCTAGCCTTAACTCTCCTCCCCAGCTATAGGCTGATCAGCTCTTGAACCAATCTGAGGTAAAGAGAACAGTGTCTTAAATACCGAATCAGGGCCGGGTGTGGTGGCACACGCCTGTAATCCCAGCACTTGGGAGGCAGAGGCAGGCGGATTTCTGAGTTCGAGGCCAGCCTGGTCTACAGAGTGAGTTCCAGGACAGCCAGGACTACACAGAGAAACCCTGTCTCGGAAAAAAATAAATAAATAAAATAAAATAAAATACCGAGTCAGAAAGTGCTTCATAACGAGGGCAATACCAAACTTTGGACTGTACCCAGATGATGTCCAGGTACAGATGACATCAAGTACATTGCACAAAAACATGGACATCTACAGTGAGCCTCTAGTCATTTTGTTGAACTGTGGAGAAGTTAAAGACAGAAACTCAGGCTTTATTGCACTGTGGGACTCTGTTGCTGGTCCTGGCTTCTCATCCCAGAGCACAAATGAGAATGCCCCCAGTCTCGGGTGTTTGAATATTTGGTTTCAGGGGTTTAGGAGAAGTTTGTTGCTGGGAGTAGGCTCTGAGGTGTCAAGGCCATGGGCCAGTCCCAGTTTGCTCTCTGCTTTTGCTTGTGATTCAAGATTTGAACGGTCAGCTTTTAGCTCCAACTGCTGTTCCTACCTGCTGCCAGCTTCTTACCCTCTGGAACCGCAAGTAAATAACCCTTTCCTTATGTAAGTTGCTTCGGTCATGGAGTTTTGCCATAGCAATAGAGAAGTAATGTAGCCGCCCTAGTCTTGGAGCATACTAAACCCGACCACTGAATCAGGGGCAAGAGAAGAGGGATGGGGCGAGGCTGGCCTTTGCCTCTGCCTCAACTCTCCCATATCAATTTCCTAACTGGGAGCTGCTGAGGCTGGAGATCGAGGGACTGCTGGAGCATCCAGGATGGTGACAGAGAGATGTCAAAAAGATGGCAGAGTGCTTGTGGAGGAAATTGGGTGTTTCCACTGCTTTATTATATTTGCTTATTGTGGTGGTGGTTGACCAGTAGTATCCTTGCTATGAAGGGTTTATGATCTAACTCTAGTCAACACACTTTTTCTGTATCTACTCTTACAGTCCAAATGCCCTCAGGATTTTCCGAATTGAAATTGCTACAAAATACATTCTGTATTAAACACACTGGAATTGTATTTAAATGAGAACATTAGAGTATACATTTATATATACAAATTGGCAAATTTAAGAATTTCCATAGAATAGACTCATTCTTGAGAGTCAGCTAAAAACACTGAGGCCATTTAATTATGTGTCTTGGGACTTAATACTAATTCACATTTTGGCTTTTCTATTTTTTAATTTTTTTTTATGAATCATTCCATTTGTTTACATCTCAAATGATATCCCCCTACCTGGTTACCCTTCCACAAACCCCCCATCCCACACCCGCCTTCTCCCTCCTCCCCTGTGCCTCTATGAGGGTGCTCCTGCACCCACTCCTGCTCCACCACTTTTGTAACCTCTTTAGCGGGATCTGGAGGAGTCTTTCAAATTCTCTTGGGCATATATTCGATGAGACTAAGGATACGGTTTAGAATGTTGAAAGTACACTTCGATACCCACTTAGAAATGTGTGGTGTGACTCATCTTCGGGTCCAGCTTTGATGCGCTTGCTGTTCACAGCATTGGTGTTTGTGCTGCAACCTGTTCTGAAGACGAGAGATGGATTCAAACAACTTTTCCTTACAATAGAAATAAGCACTGTTGTGAGTTCAGTTTTGCCTTCTCTCCAAATGCTTATAATCCCACCATTTGGAAAGACAGAGGCAGAAGGATCTAAGTTGAGGCCAGCATGGGCTGCACAGTAAGGCCTGTCTAAGCAGCTAAGGTCATATTATTTTTGTCTGTTGAGTCTTGGGTGAAATACAGAAAGCCCTGGAAGCAAATAGCCTTTCCCTGTGTCTTACAAGTGTTACCAGAAGGCCAACTGTGAAACTTACCATACATATTTTGACGCACCCCGAAATACAAGTAAGAATCCAGAAGGCCTTAGAAAACCAGTGATAGCTCTTCCCTTGGCCAACTGAACTCATTGTGCTAAAATCAGGGGCCACAAGGGAACATCCATGCAAGAAACGGAGAGATGGCATTTCCAAAAGAAGCCATGTTCCTTGTTACAACTGCTTTCTTTGCTATCCCATCTCCCTCCTTCCTGCAGTATCCCACTGGTACCAAGGGATATACCGAGTGTTGATCCACCCGAAGAAGGCTCCAGAATGGCAGGAGCCCATAAGACTGGCATCAGGTTAGTGAGAACAAGTATAGGAGGAAGGGTGACACTCATCCCTTCCACAGAGGAGGACGCAGTGTGGTTGCTGTGAGCCTGAGATAGATGTGGTGGCTTCAGGGACTGTGGAGCTCACGCCATCTCTAGGCATCAGAACATGTCTTCGTGCAGATGTGTTTTGAAGGGGAGACGCTGGGATAATGGAAGTCCTGGAGCCTCGGCAGGGTCAAAGGCTGGCTTAATCTGGTTGCCGGAAGTAAACTCAAGGTCTCAAATGTGTCTGATTTGGATGTTGGGGAGAAACCCAAGGCCTTGTACAAGTTAGGAAGTCACTACCACTGAGTTACTTCCTCAGCCCTGGCTGGGTTTTTGAAGGCCACCAGGTGTGTGCCGTAGAACTGCCTGTGTGGCTTCCAGCGCTGCCTCCAGAGACAGACAGACAGTACCAGGGTGCTAACCAGTAACAGGGCGCTGGCGGTACACAGTCCCCAGAAGATGAGCACGGAGCTGGGCTTGGTTGTGAAGGTGGCACATGACCTCCTCCAACCCGAGATTTGTGGTTGGCTCAGGCCAGCCCTGTTGACTGCCAGTACACACACATGGTAGGTAGTACCCGGTGACAGCTTATACAGGGGGTGCTGTCGGGCAGTAGCATAGATGTCCGTTACGGATTGGTTCCCAGATCCTCCTTCTTCGAAGTAGTGGATCTGATACCAGAGCACCACTGAGTTGGGGGCACACCAGTGGATGAGCACTGATGTGTCAGTCATCTCTGACACCCCCCGCAGCGTGGGAGGGTCTGGAAGGGTGTCCGCCCCACTGAGACCAGGGCAGCGGCACCTGAAGCGCCTCTGCAGCTCCACGCATGGGGTCTGCAGATGCTTGCAGGGGTGGTAATCACAGGAGCCATCCTGGAGAGGGGCCGCCGCCTGGTCCCGTGTCTCCTCCTCGCTGTCATCATCTAACAGCAAAACTGGAATCTCATGCTGTGGAGGATCTGTGTGGAGAGTCTTAGGGGCAGCTTGTGTCCTCTGGTTGGTCTGAGATACGCTCCTGGGGTTTGGTGAAGTAGGCAGGGGCTCAAGGTATTTGTTGACTAACGGGGAAGAGGCAGATGATACACTGGCCTCAAGGATACGTGTTGCAATCTGCTCTGCCCCTGAACTGGCAGCACCAGGCAGAGCCCTGGAAGGGCTGTAAACTATCTCAGAGTTAGGAGTGGACTGGGCAGTTTCCTCTGAAGTATCTCTATACATCTGTGATCCTTGTGTGGGAGAAGCCATGGTGACGGAGGGGACTTTGGTGATATTCTGTTGGCGTCCTCCAGGCTGAGCAGACGGGGCCGTGCTCTGTCCAGTGGAAGGCCCCTGTGTCCGTGGTGCAGAGATGGAATGATTGAAGTGAGGTGGGTTTGAAGCCAGGAGGGTGGTGCTTTGGTCTGAGCTGCACACATTAGACAGGTGGGAGAGGGAGAGAGGGCCTGAGAAGGGGCCCGCGGATCCTAGAGCAGGCTCGCACATGGTATCTGCTGCCCTGTAAGGGAAACCAATCATTTAGGAGATGCCTGGATTTCAAGGTTTTGAATCCTCAACAAATCTCTATCAGGTATTACCTAGTAACATTATTTTATTGGTCCAGGAAACTTTTGAAGGAAGTCCTGTCATCCCTTCTGGGCAGAAAAGGGACTAGGGAGGTGCTAACTACCCATAGCTAGCAGATGGCCGAGGACGGTCACACCTACAGTAGGAAGCAGAACGAAGCCAGACTTTCTGGCGTTAGCCTGTGCTCTCAGCATCCTTTTTAACATCACGGGGAGCCCCTGACTCTTGAGGGATTTGGCGATAGCCACTGGAAACAAAGTAGGGAATGGAAGTGGGGAGCCCCACACCACAGCTGGGCTTTTGAGGGTGATTGATTCCAAAACGGAGCAATTAGCTGGCGGAAGTGGTCCAGGAGAGCTCATGATCGGTGACATCTATCCCCAGCACCCATCTTCTCACGCCTGCTTGGGTACCGTTCCCCTGGTGTATCTTAGAGGAAAGCGCTTCTAAGCCAAGAGATACCATTAGAATCTGTTTGCTGTAAGCATACTGGCCTCAGGCTGAATGGCCAAGAGCTAGGCTGTCTCTTGGGTGGTCCAAGGGTCTAGTGGTTAAGAGCACAGATGGAGATTAATACTGCCTCCAACATCCCAAAGCTACATGAGTCAATATATCAAGTGCTTCACTTGTTCTGGTTCCATTCCTTTGTAAAATGGAAAACTAGTACAACAGTTCTTGCTTTGCCCACAGGGCATACAGACTACATTTCCCAGCCTCCTTTGCAGGTAGGTGTGGCCTGTCCATAAACTGTTGACCAATGAATGAGCGGAAATGGTGAGCACCCTCTGGCGGCCTGTTCCTTTTAAAAGATTCCAAGTCTACTTTCCCAAGTTCTTTGCCCTTTCTGGCTAGCTGCAATACAAGCAGAGTCTCCATTCCCTCAGCGTGACTGCATTGGAGTGAGTGCTCGTATGGTCAAATGGGCAAGACACGAGCTGGACCAACTCCAGCTTTGGAAGGTTGATTCTCACCTCACAGTCATCTACTTGGTAAATGTGTTACCTGTGTAAGACAATTTTGTCGACATCCACGAGAAGCCAAGCCAGCTCACAGCTGCAAGTGAGAGGGTTGCCGAAGAGGCTGACGGACAAGACCTGGGAGGAATTCACAGTCCACGGACCAAAGGAACTCAAGTTGCAGCTGAAATGACACATACACGTGTAAACAAGTCAGTTAAGTCATGCTTCTAGGTTCAGTTTGAACAATTAGGTTTACAATGTTCCCATGAGGGCTGGAGAGGTGGCTCTGAGGTTAAGAGCATTGACTGCTTTTCTAGAGGACCCGGGCTCAGTTCTCAGCACCCACATGGTGGCTAACAAACCGTCCGTAACTTCCAGAGGGTCTCACATCCCCTGACGCCCATGGTGCACAGACATAAAGACAAACAATTAAATCTTTAAAAAATATTTATGTATGTGTTTTATGTATATGAGTTCTCTATTTGCATATATGCCTACATGACAGAAGAGAGCATTAGATCCAATTATAGATGGTTGTGAGCCACCATGTGGTTGGTGGGAATTGAACTCAGGACTTCTGAAAGAAAACAGTCAGTGCTCTTAACTACTGAGCTATCTCTCTAGCCCCCAAATAATCTTAAAAGAAGAAAAAAAATGTTTCTAAGAGACATAGTGGTATTATGGAGAAAACAATTCTGTAAGCAATAGAACTTTGAGTAGAGCCCAAAATGGGCTTAGACCTCCTAGATTGCCAACCAAACTCTGTCATTATTATTTCATATGGACTAAAGAAAATATCCCCATGCCAAGGGCTTCTATCAAGGGTCTGTGTTGATGAATGTGTGCATAAATACAAATATTTGCATAAAAAGTAGCTAGTAGATGCTATTGTTATATACTGGGGATTGAACCCAGAGCCCCACACATACTAGGTATATTACCACTGAGCGGAACACACCCTTAATCCAAAACCCATGAAAATCCACTGGATAAATCATGAGAGCCAGAGAGCAGAGCGCATCAGGACAAAGATTCTGTTAGACTCCATGGAAGAAAGAGGAGAGAGCCTGGACTGGGTCTGCCATCGCTGGGGATGGTGGATGAGTTGTGAAAATGGCCACAGGTTCTCTTTCCTCTGTAAGCACACACCTCTGCAGTGTGATTGATTGCTTCTTTCCACATCGAAAGCTAGTATGGACGTCTAGACCCCCGGAGACATGGTGACATACTGAGGCCAGCAGGATATTAGCAAATGTGACGTAGACAGAAATGAGGAAGCAGTGGGGTTGGGCCATAGCCGATGGCACGATGCCAGTGCTTATATGCTGCCTTGATTGGTGTGCCAGTTAACTCTTGCTCCTTCATCTTCTCTGAACGCCTCTTGTGAACTAGGCAAGGGTGTCTGTTGGACTACACCAGTCAAGGATTTTCCTTGCACTGTAGGAAGACACAGCTGAACCAGTCAGCCATGTTGGTCTATGTACCGGAGGCCATCTGCAGAGATTTGTGGTGCTCTGGCCCAGCTGGAGTGACCGAGGTGCTGAGCTCTCTGAAGGGGGGAGGGGAGTTGGATGGAGGTGGCTCTTGTGGCTGTGGATGCTAGGGGGAGGGTGCCACAAACCAGGGGGTGGGGTGGGGGTGGGTGGGTGGGGGGGTGGAGGTGGGGTGAGCTCTGTGAGTCAGTTCTGGAAGAGCTGCCCGGTCTCTTCCAGGGCCACTGCCTTTGCTCTGAAGCCAGCCCGGTGCTTTGGGACAATATACAGAGCTGGCTAGGAGCCAAGATCGGGAAGTGAGATTTGAGCAGCCTTCAGCAGCAAAAGCTTCAGGAGAGTACTTCCTTGCCTAGAGTATTACAGCTTGTATATGACAGATGCTCCAGCCAGTCTTTGGTGAAACAGTTCTCTCTCCTTTGTTCCTTGTGGACAGGGTCTTATGTACGTTTTTTGTGGTTGGGCTGGAATCTAAAACCAGATGCTTTCTATTGGCTTGGTCTGGGATGTTTAGGGATGCCTCATCTGCATGTGGAGGGGTTTGTGATTGCTGCCTCCATGTGACTGATTGTCATGGTCCTCTCCATGGGGTGCCATGGTCATGTGACAGAGACCTGGTCAGGAGTAGGTGAAGTACCTACCATCCTCAAGTCTGAGGGTTTCTGAACCCACTCAACCTTACCAAGTTTACAGGCCCAGTTCACTGTCCCACAAACACATAGCAGTTGGGGCTCCAAGATTAAGAGACACAAACCTCAACTTTCAATGCTCTCTACTTTCCAGTTCAGTACTGGCTCAAGTAAGTCACCAAACTTCAAGTGTCAAGCTTTTAATGGGTGTTGATGAGCGATCACAATGAGGCAGTGGAGAATTCTGCTGGGCGTATTTACAGTTCTCATGCTCGCAATGGCCGATCCACTCCTGGGTCTCTCCCGTTCCTTCCCTGGAGTCTAACCGAACGTTTGGCCTGGGCTCCTCACAATCTCTTGAGCTCCTTGACTCGCTTAGATTTTCATTTTCCACCCTTCGGGTTGAGTTGTAATTCGTCATGGGCAAACACTGGGCTGCAAAGAGCTATGGTTCTCACACAGCTTCTTACTCAGCCTGATGGAGCATTACTACCACCTGCTTTACAACACAGCACAGGGTGTGGGCCTCTGCTGGGGGTTCTGATGACCTGTGCTGGTTGGCAGACATCTGCTTTTTATACTAACGTGTGCTCTTCTTGAAAGTTGGAACCATATTGATTGTCCTTACTGTCATAACCGCCATCTTTAGCAGCAGCAGCAGTAGCAGCTTCACCACCACCATTACCCTACAGTCATCACTACCATCATTGGTACCTCCTCCTCCGGTTAGTATTATCATCTGTGTGTGGGGGTGGGGTGGGGGTGGGGGGGGATAGGCGTGCCGGTGTGTATGTGGGAGTGTGTATCCACGCATGTGCCCGTGGAGGTCAGAGGTTGACATCAGGGATGTTCTTCTCACTCTCCTCCTCAATTTGTGAAGCAGGGTCTCTGCACTGCACTTGAAGCTTGCCAGTTAGACGAGGCTGGCCGGTCAGCAAATTCCAGGGATCTACCTGTCTCTGCATCCCCTCTGCTAATGTTTCATATGTGCACCGCCACGCCTGCAGTGCTGGAGCTTGGAACTCAGATCCTCATGTGCCTCTGCTCTAGTCCCACCTTTACCAGTTCTACAGACACCCACTATACTCCAGAAACCCACTCAAGGGCTCCCATTTGCTTTTCCCATGTGAAAAGCCCGAGAGAGAGAGAGAGAGAGAGAGAGAGAGAGAGAGAGAGAGAAAGAGAGCTCGAATGCACCATGGTTACATTTCTGCTTCACTTTGTATCATTTTCCAACTCCTTTTCCTTTGAATCTTTGTATCTTTATCAAGCTCAAAGGAGTCAGAGCCACAGAGTGTTTCCCCTCCCCTGACATGTGCTCAGTGCTGGTTCCTGGGGGAAGGGCAACTGTTCACTCCTAAGGAAACATAGTTCCATCCTTGGCACCCACACCCAGCAAAGGAGAGCTAAGAAGGCCCACTCCTGGGCTTCTCTGCAATTGCTAGCCACGACACCACCGTATCCGCAAGACGGGAAGCCCTTTAGTGCCTCTGAGAGACCATCCTGCTGGACTCTGGGAGGCAGGCCTTTGACCCCTGAAAAGCGCTAGGCCCAAGTGGGTCAGGGAACACAAAACCTCCCAGCAGAACTAAGGTTCAGTGCCACTACTTTTCATCTTTACAAATGGCCAGCACCCCAGAGCAGACTGGTAAATAACTGGATATTTCAAACATAGCTGTTTTAGGCTTCCATCCCACAGAAACCATAGGGGCTGAAATCATCGAGTAAGGGGCTGACTGAAGTCCCCAGATCCCAAAAAGAATTGCTCTACACCCTGTTCAAGACAAGGGGAGTCTGAGAAATGGGGTTTACTAGCCCGTCACCCTCCAGGAAACTCAAGACTGGGCCGTGGTTTGGAAGCTCTTCTAGTTCCCGTCCCTACCAAAACACAAGGGAGAAGAGAGGCGGCTTCAATGGCCAATGACAAGTCCCAGATTTAGGCCCCAGTGACAGGAGGTAGCCTGGGGTCATCCTCAGTGTCCTACTGTTCTGAGAAGTCAAGCCACTGCCTGCTACCAGAATAAAAGCACCAACTCCAGATCCTACCGCATGGTAAACAAACCTTCCTACCCCCTCTCCTTCCCTCCCAGCCCTACTCATACCCAGGGATGGGCTGAAACGGCATCATCTGGGGAAAAGAGGGGGGTCCAGTGGAGTGGAAGCCTGGTGTCCTCCGCTCCTCATTGCTAATGATTTGGCTGTGGAGACTGTCTGGGGCCTTCATAAGGTACCATGAGGAAGATGAGGGAGAACAGAAGCCCCAGAGGATTTGGAAGAGCAGTGGCAGAAACAGTGAGGACTGGCGTGCCATATAAAATTCGATATGGTTTAATGGGCAAAGTCAGTCCAGTAAGAAAAGCTGGGCTTATATGCCTGTAATCCCAGCACTCTGGGAGGCAGAGGCAGGCAGATTTCTGAGTTCGAGGCCAGCCTGGTCTACCGAGTGAGTTCCAGGACAGTCAGGGCTATATAGAGAAACCCTGTCTTGAAAAAACCAAATCAAAAAAAACAAAAACAAACAAACAAACAAACAAAAAAACCAAAGAAATAAAATAAATAAAAGCTGGGCTTAGAACCACTTACTTCTGGAACTTAAGGACTCGTAGATCAGGCGTGTCTTGAAAGATCTCTGTGTGGACAGAAGCGAGTGCTCGGGATCCTTGACAGTCCAGGTGCTGCAGGTGGGGAGTCATCTTGAAAATGTCTCCCTCCAGTGTCTTCAGCCTGGGCATCTTTCTCAGGTAGAGGGATTTGAGCTTTGGCAGGTTTCTGATCCACGCAGACTCAACTGAAATCAGAGGGAATTACCCATTACAGCAAGGAACAACATCCCAGGGGACCAGAACCATCAATAAAGAAATGAGTGACAGGGTGAGGTCACTGGTACAACAGCTGGAAAGGCCCTTTCTCAGCTATACCTAATCCTTCTCACAGCCCAAGTTGGTTAAGACCACAGAGAAGCAATGGACAACCTACAGCCACACTCACAATGGGTATGAGTCTGTACCCAGGACATTATCTCCTGGCCCGCTGCTGTCACAGCCTCTGGTTAAACTCCACATGCAAAATAGGCAGACTTAGTTCCAATGCCTCCCAAGAGCTGAGAGGTTTTTGAGGAACATAAGAAAGGAGATCTGTGCGCACACAGGTGGAGGAGGCACCAGGAACTCAATTTTATAATTTCTCAATATGTGAAGAGCATTCCCCTTTCTGAATTTCTTGTTTTCTCTAGCCCCCTGCTGCCCTACCTCTCAAGGCTGTGATGAACATGTGCTTATTGCCACATGAAGTATCTTTTTTTTTTTTTTGGTTTTGGTTTTGGTTTTTCGAGACAGGGTTTCTCTGTGTAGCCCTGGCTGTCCTGGAACTCACTCTGTAGACCAGGCTGGCCTCGAACTCAGAAATCTGCCTGCCTCTGCCTCGCAAGTGCTGGGATTACAGGCGTGCACCACCACCGCCCACCCTGAAGTATCTTTAAAGAACAACAACAACAACAAAAAAAAAAACCATGCTCTTGAATCAAAGGCATCTCCCCCCTACATTCTGTTGAAAGGATCCAACATAGAAACAATGGGGCAGCGGGGCAGCAGAATCAATGAATTCCTCGTCAGCGTCAGCGTGCTTGAGACTAAGTTCTGCTGTCAACCACAATGACAACTACACCTCACCATCGCATAGCCAGAACAGCAGAGCAGCTAACTTGTTGAGCCCTGCGGGGCGGTGGTGACACACGCCTTTAACCCCAGCACTTGGGAGGCAGAGGCAGGCGGATTTCTGAGTTCGAGGCCAGCCTGGTCTACAGAGTGAGTTCCAGGACAGCCAGGGCTACACAGAGAAACCCTGTCTCGAAAAACAAACAAACAAACAAACAAACAACAAAAAGATGCTGAGCCCTGCTTGTGGAATGCTTGGGCTTGAATCTGGGGACATTAGGCGCTAGGCCTGTGAGACTTTGGTAAAGTCACACCACCATTCTGTGCCTTAGTTTCCTCTGTGGCTTAGTTTCCTCATATATAATCTGGAGATTGTCAGCACTTCTGTGATTGTGGGGCACTTTGGGCACACGCGGCTGGTTTCTGGGGCCACCTCCAACCTCCCCAGAGGCACATGTGTAGCCCTCACACCGCACTCACCTCTTTCTAGGCTGGAGCCGCTCAGGTCCAAGAGCTCCAGCGCTGCCAGGGGCCCACCATCCACCCCAGCGAAAGCCCCCGGGGCGATGTGGCCCAGCTCGCTGCAGGAGAGGTTGAGAAGCTGCAGCGCTGGGAAGCACGCGAAGGACCGGGGCGGCAGCTCCCGCAGTGGGTTCCCGGCCAGCGCCAGCGAGCGCAGGCTGCTCCCGAAGGGCGCCGCGCAGGGCGGCAGCTCGGCCAGCAGGTTGTGGCTGAGGTCGAGCTCACGCAGTCCGGCCGGTGTGTCGCGGCCCCAGTGCAGCACGGAGATGCAGTTGTGGTGCAGCGTGAGCTCGCGCAGCTGCGGCAGGCGGCCGAGCTCAGGCTCGCTAAGGGAGCGCAGCAGGTTGTGGCTGCCGTCGAGGCTGTGCAGCGTGCGCGGCAGGCAGCTGGGCAGGCGCTCCAGGCTGCGGTTCGCCAGGTTCAGGGCGGTGGCTCCGGCGGTGGGGAGCCACTCGCAGGGAGAGGCGGTGGCGAGGCGGCCGACGCTGTCCCAGACACCCCGCTGAGTGAGTCGGAAGAGGGGGATAGCCTCCTGGGAACGCCCCTCCGGGCTCTGGCTCTGCACCATCCGCTGGTTTAGCAGGAGCTGCAGCAGCTGCAGCATCAGCAGCATCAGCGGCCTCGGCATGTCAAGTCTCTAGGAAAAGACTATCGAGGGTCCATGAGTTCGGAGGAAGCCCCGAAAGAAAGACAAAGTTCCTGGGGAGCGGAAGGGGGGCAGAGGGGGAGAGAGAGAGAGAGAGAGAGAGAGAGAGAGAGAGAGAGAGAGAGAGAGAGAGGGAGGGAGGGAGGGAGGGAGGGAGGGAGGGAGGGAGGGAGGGAGGGAGGGAGGGAGGGAGGAAGCACCTCCACCTTCATCCCCACCCCCCACCCTCATCCCCACCCCCACTCCCACCTCATGCTTGTCAGTGAGCAGGTGGAGACCAGCTTTTTCCTCATCTCTCACACCTGCTTGTTCTTGCTTTTCTAGCAGGAGTCTTTCCTCGTCTTTTCCACGCCTGACCTGACTCTTTCAGACCCCACCCCACCCCACCCTCGCCATGCTCCCATGTGCCCCTTCTATGAGTTTTTGAGAGAAGTTTGTTTGTTTTCTCTTCCTCTGTAAACCCCTACTTCCCCCACCCCAGGTTAAGCAGCTTCTTGTCAGGAAAGATTTAGTTGTACCTAGAAACACTCACCAGACTATCTTTCCATAATACAAGGGCCCTGCCACTTCCTAGTTTAATAAAATAGTTTATAAATAGTTAATAATAATAGTTTAAAATAAGTTCTGGGGTCTCTTTCTTAAGAGAAAGCCCAGGTTTGCCTTCAGAAGAAGATAGGAGCCCTAGACACCCGTAAGACTTGGGATCCTGGTCCCACATAGATTCTAAGAGAAGCCAGCACTGGGTGCCAGCCCTCTGCAGGAGGGATTGCCCAGCCCCCGTTAGCTCAGGAGGGTAGCTCTGGTGGCTGTGGGCTGGCTTGGGAATGGCAAAGTGGCTTCTAAGCAAGGCCTGAAGTCACTGCCTGGTAGACCTGCCTCCCTGCTGCTCTCTGAGCCACCATTAAGGCCCCTAAGGGAAAGGTTCCCCTCTGGGTAGGGAGTTAGAGTGGTGAGAAAGTCGCTGGTACTTGGAGCCAGGTGCTGATGTATCCTGTAGTATGTCGTACGTACCTGGAAGCTGTCCCAGTGGGATGTGGCACCCCTTTAGGCCCCCAGTCTGTTGAATGTTGCAGGAACCAGTGGCTTCCCGGGTCTGCTCTGAATGTCAGAGGGAGGAAGCCTGGCTCCCGGCTGCCCCTCCTCCCGCTCCATCCAGGAGGAGTCTGAGATACTCCTGCCCTGAAGCCCCTCCTTCCCCACCAAGCCTCCTTTTCTATCCCTCTTCTTCCCCCTTGCCTCCGGCCTCTCTTTCCACAGACCTGGCATTCCCAGCCCCGCCCCCACTCCTCCCCATCCTCCTCTTTCCTTGCTAAACTTTTCCTAAGCTTGAGAAAGGAAGCCAGCAACAAGGGCTGGTGCCCAGTACGGTCACCTCACAGGAACCTTTTATTCTTTCTTCTAGGCGATTCCAACCATCCTGGGATGGGCGGAGGCTGGTGAGAGAAAGAACCTGCCTTTCCTGAGGGAGGGGTGGTTCCTCAGAGAGGCTTGCAGAGCTCGGGAACACAGACCTGCAGAGGAGTCAAAAGTCAAGCTGGATCTAGCTCAAAACGCATGCAAGAGTCCCCGAGAAGAGTGATTTCTCTGAGACCTAGTTCAGTGACAATCTGGTGTTTGCGTCTGAAATGTGGCGAGAATAAATAGCGACCAGAAACGTAGAAAGGACATTCCTGTCCTGAGGCTGAGATGATGGGTCCCAATTATCAAAACACGCAGGTCCCATACAGTGACACAGCATTGTGTGCAGCACCTGTTTGGAGCAGACAGTGCTATTGTTAGTATTCTGTCTAAGCTCCACCCCACAATTACCTGGCAATAGCCAGGTATGCCCGCCCCTTAGACCTGCCCCACTACTGCCCCTTCTCTCTCTCTCTCTCTCTCTCTCTCTCTCTCTCTCTCTCATCTTCTTAGCTCTCTGCACTCTCACCTCTCTGCCCCTCTTGGGCTCTCCTCCCCTCCCCCCTCTCTCCAAGTGGTCATGGCCGGCCTCCACTCCTCTCTCTCTCTCTCTCTCTCTCTCTCTCTCTCTCTCTCTGCCTCCACTACACCATTAACTCCCATCCTCTTCCCTAAATAAATTCTATTCTATACCATATCTGTGTGTGTGTGGTCCCTCAGGGGGAAGAGGTGCCTGGGCATGGGCCCGCCTAGGCACCCCCCTTCCCCCACACCACCATGCCACACTCTCACCCGGGAGCAACATTAACCCATCAGCTATTCTCTCTTAGAGTTCCTGGGCTCCTCCCTGCATTCCCCAGGCCCACCAGGAAGACTGAGAGCAGCAGGCTGGGCTATTATCCTCAGTTCTTTGTATAGAGACCCTGGGAGGAGAGCCTCCTATTTTCCCCACTGTCAGCGCTTATCTGGGCATCTCTGAGAAATCCCAGGAACCTTGCAAACTGGTCTGATGGGATTACTAGTCCCTGGCCGTGTCCTTTGAAGTCATGCAGTGTCTCGAAGATGACTGAGGCCTTGTTTAGAAGCATTCCTCCTGCTTTGCCTGAGCCGGGTTAAGGGAAGTCTGCTCCGTGCTCCCCACTAGGGAAGCGGCCAGGAGGTAGAAATAGGACACCACTGGTTGATCAGGGTGGGAGGGATGAGTGGGAGTGAGTTGTAGAAGTCCAGGGAAAGATGGGACCG
Source organism: Apodemus agrarius (assembly GCA_964023405.1). Taxonomy (NCBI): domain Eukaryota; kingdom Metazoa; phylum Chordata; class Mammalia; order Rodentia; family Muridae; genus Apodemus; species Apodemus agrarius. Next base: position 47,744,791 of record OZ030008.1, on the reverse strand, counting down.
GGGAGGGAAGGAAGGCTAGCTCCTGTGGCCCAGCCGTGAAATCCTTAGTGCGCTGGGCAGAGTTGCATACCCAAGAATCAAAGCCTCAGACTTCTCTCAATATTAAATATACTCTGTCCACCCTGATCAAGCCATTACCTCCTTTGAAGCCAGCAGGGGTGGGCTGGTTTCAGATGGAGACACCAGAGAAGAAGGACCAGAACCCACTGAAGTATAAGTGCCCCGTTTAGATAAACCACAAGGAGGAAAGATGTTCATAAATTTGGGAGGTTTATAAAATAGGACTCGAGAAACCATGTTGGGGACACTCCTGTGTGTACTAACGGGGAGGGGCGGGAGAGCCCCTGGTCCTGAGGTCATCACCTTGTACTCTCCTGGAGCTCACATTCTCTTAGCCAGCTTCCTGATGTGTTTCCTGCCGCCTGCTGTGAGTGCTAGCCAGAACTGGACCTTAGGCTGTTTCAGCAGGGTCCTCTGCCTTGTTCTATTGTTTCAACAGATAGGTTCCTGGTGCTATCCAATTGGGTCCCTACGCTGGGGAAACTGATGTCAGTCCCTGTATAGGTTCCTTTAGGGCTCCTTTTTTATGCCCTGGGTTAGCCTTGCCTTTGTATAGTACTTTCTGATAGTCATCACCACCTCTCATTTTACATTGAAAGGACTTGTCGTTGCTAGATCCCAGGTTCATTCTCTCATGGAATCTTCTCAAGGTCCTGCCTACTATCCCACGATAAGGAAACTGGAGTCCCCAGGGTTGACCCAGCGGGTGGTGGGTGAGCCAGCTGGGGTTCAGTCGCTTTCGGTGGATTGATTCAGCGTATTCCCTCGTAAGATAGCCAGCCGTTCTTAGCTAGTTAGATAAATCCATATCACTTAAGACACTAAAATATAAAGAAAATGTCCTTTTGTCTACGAGCTTGCTTCTTGGGCGTAGTAGGGATACGGAAGTGCCCCTTGGAAAGTGTACGGCACTGAAGAACTCTGTGGCAGTCCTTTTTCCTCTTCTAGCACCTCAGGAGCGTAGGAAAAGGTGACATAAGTGTTTTACCATAGGAGGATGTTACATGTAATTATTTTTTTAAAAAAATCAATCCACACTAATTAATGCCGGCTACGCCCCAGTACCGAGGTCTCCCCTCCCCCACCGGGAGCAGCAAGCCTTGGTCTTCCCTGTTTCCCTTCCGCTTAGTTTGCCTGCCTCTGAACTGCTCTATCTTCCCAGCCACCCACCTCCCGTGGCTAGTTGTCACAAATTCCCATAACCCAGTAAAACCAAAACTCCAGAGGCTTGTAATTTACCAGTCAGATTTATAACGGTAAATTCTCAACTCATAAAACGCCCGCTCAGGGAACTCAAAACTCAGTTGATATTGCCTCAAGTTGCCCAGCTAGATCAGACAAATTGCCCTATAATATTCTATTGTTCTTCTATGACATTCATAGCTACTTGTGGCTATTTCAAGCCACGTGGATCCTGTTAGTCCATCTTTCTCTGTCCTTCCTCTGTCTGTCCCCTGTCCCCCCTCCCCCGCACTGAAACTCCTAGCTCCGCCTTCCTTTTTCATTGCCCAATCACAGACTCTAGCCTTATCTTTTACCCTCACCTGTGATAGACCGCAGTCCTCGAGAATGCTAAGGTGCTGTGACAGTGTCCTGGGGCCATGAAGTACTGTTTTTCAAATATCTGCCTCATCCTTCCCCTGACATGGCGCCTGAACTATTCCCCTGTTGGAGTCTCTCTCCTGTGAGCAACTGAGTCTCTTCATCAACCTCTTCTCTACTTGCTGTTCCTTCAGAAGGAGACCTTTAACTAAGGGCTCAAGTGCAGGGAGTTTGTTTGGGGGACGATCTGAGAAAGCTCAGAGAGTCTGATGAGTTGACACTGCTGTGAAAAGAAAGGCTTAGTTGTGCTGAAGACTCCGGGGAATGTATCTGTCAAGTGTTGAGGAGTTTGCAGTCACCCCCAGCTTCTGTATTCTGCTGGCCCCAGGGTTCTTCTTAGTGCTGCAGCTCCCAGACATATCTGACTTCTTCTGGCATGGAGGGAGTCACTCCAAGGAGTCCCACTGGCTCTGGGGGAGTGCTGAGTGCTGAGTGTGCCTGGTATGGCTCCTATCAAGATTTCCCCTTCCTTGCTCTAAGCTGCACTAAGGGCCCGCCCCAGGTGTTCTTTCCCGGGTGGTGCAGACTGCATGGCACAGATAATTAGTAGAGTCCCTCCACCTGCAAGACTGAGAACCAGCCACATTGCCCATCACACTAGCTCCAGGGTGCAGAGTCTGGCACCTGGGGAAAATGAATGGAGAAAGGCATGCTGGGATCATGGTTGGCCTCAGTGTTGAGATGGTTAAGGAGAGAGTAGAGATAGGGGAGGGGACTGAAGTGGAAATACAAAATTGAATCACTGTGGGTCTAGAGAGCTTGCTTAGTGGTTAGGAGCACTTACTATCACAGAATACCTGGGTTTCCAGGATGCCCCAAAACTATAACTCTAGTTCTATGGGATTCAATGGCTCCTTCTGACCGTTTTTGGGTTCCTGTATACACAGGGAGCACACACACACATACACATACACACACACACACACACACACACACACACACACACTTAGGCACACATATACATGTAAATAAAATAAATATCTTTAAAGAAATGTAAATCATCAAGGATTTTGCAATCACTGGTTCCCAACAGGGCTTAAGGACAGGGGATTTCTCCTGGAAGATCACATGATTAGAATGTTAGAAATACATGGCCCCCAGGGAAACAAACAATCAGTAATTACACTTTTTCTCTGGGTATGCGTAAGAATCAGGGTCAAAAATCCTTGATTTTAGAAAGGTCTTGACCATTTGTCCGGTCCTGCCCCAGACCCTGTCCATTTTGGAGACAGAAAACTGAGATCCAGAAAGAATCACGGCTTGCCTGCAGTCACATAGTTGTGAGTTTCTAGCTAGCAAGGAAAAGGCTGACCTCACTCTCATAAATCCTTCCGGGCCATTGCTTCACAGTCTCTCCTCTTCACGGGGTCTCCCCTGCCCTGATGTAGGAGTGGGAACCTGACCTGAATGAACTGTTAAGTCACTCACTTCCTGAATGCTACGTGTTACTGAGAACTCTAGGACTTTTGACCTGTGCTGTTCTGCCCCATTCCAAAAACTGTCAGAATATATACCCCAGAGATCTTCCAAGGGGGTCTTGTCTGGCTGTGTTCGCATCTCTGGCAGCCTGGAGTAGGGTGACAGGGCTTCAGGTGACGGCCCAGTCAATGCATCCTCAGCCTGGCCTTTCAGGTGCCAGCTGGCTCTGGGGAAGTCTTCCCCTCCAGCTGCTGGAGGTGGAATGTGCGTGAGTAAAGCCTCATTCTTCTCTGACACTTGAGATAAGCTGGTGAAATGGGAGGGTGATTGTGGGAGGACGTGGCACCAGGTTGTCAAGTCTCCGCAAAGGCCCTGCTCTCACGGAGCGGAGCGGTGTGCAGCACACAGGCTTCAAGAACTCCCAACATTCACGTGGTCTCACCGACAACCTGCCAGTGAGGAAGGGGTCTTACGGAGTAAGGTGCTGACCTCTGAGACCTCTCCGTGTCAGGAAGACGTCAACAGAGGTATCTGTGGAATGCTAAACATCATTGAAACAATTCAAACTGAACTGAGGCGCCAGGCACAAATGTGTCCCTTTCTTTTTTTTGCATGTAGAGGTGAGAAGAAGCAGGGATAGGCTGTGCTCATAAACGGATTCTGGAGTTCTCCACCGCTAGGGATGCACCACAGAGCAAAGAGCCTTAAAAAGGGACATGGGGTGTGGACTGTCATCTTACGCCTTTACCTTTCTGAGGACAATGGCTGTAAATCCTACCTGTTGCATGTGGCATTCGTCAAGTAGATCAGCTGGATTAGCAGCTCAGTGTGCACATACTGGCATATGTGTTGGGTGCTCATATATAAACGGAAGTCCTAAAGCTAGATAAGGCTTGGACTCTGGCCTCTAGCAGAAGACAGAAGACACCACTCACATGATCGTGTGAGCGCACGATCACAAGGAGCTGAGCCGTGAGCTGCTCTCAGCTTAGTCTTGGCTCATCCCTGTGTCTGGCAGTACTCATCCGGGACACATGTGCTGGGTGTTGGACATGAAATGGCCTCAAAGTCCCCCCACCAAAAGACTTGGTTTCTTGCCCCTGGCACTGCTGAGAGGTATTTGGAAACTTTAAGAGGTAGGGATTACTGGCAGGAAGCTGTCTTATCAGAAATGTACTCTTGAAGGAGATAGTAGAACCCGGCAGTCCATCTTTCTTTGCTTCCCACCCACCAGGAAGTGAGCAGGGCTGTGCCACTACCTTCTGCCACCAGATTGTACTGCCTTACATAGACCCCAAATGATGGTCACTCTGCCATGGACTAAGACCTCGGAATCTGTGTGCTAAAACCAATCTTTCCTCCTTGTTAGGTGGTTGACTACCTTGGTTTTTTGCTACAGGAACAGAACGCTAACAACACACTAGCTCAGCTGACATTTGCTGAATGCATGTTTATTAATTATTCTGTGCCCTTCTATTTCTGATTAGTTATGTTTCTTTATTTGGAATGTTTTTGGAGATGGACAAGCAGGTTTAAGTGTATTCAGATTTCTAGTATATTTGGGAAAACCCTTACACAATAAAAGTGCGCAAGTTACACAACCCTAACAATGATTTGTAATCCTAAGAAACTTGGGTATTATTTGTTACCATTTTCCTACAGCAACTTGCATATACAAATGCACATGTTAAACCATGTTGAATCAAGTGCAGTGACATGCCTGGTTTAGGGATTGGCCTAACTGGGGTGACAGGAAATAAGGAAGGACATACCTTCAGAAAAGCTGGGATGGCGCCGGCTGTGTGCTCTCATGGAGATGAGGAAGCTGCTGTGTTTGCTGGTTTCTGTACACAATTTCAACACTCCGGGAGGATGGGGATGCTGCAGTTGATAACTTTCTGCACGTCGGTTTCATCTAAAGGTCAATTAGTTGCTCATCAACATTTGCACTGGGATGGGCGAAGGCTTTGCCGTCAATGGGTCTTAGACATTGGGGTCCTGGATGTGGCTGCACCCATGTCAATAATACACATTCACTCAGAGGACTTCATCTGCTCCCCACAATGAGAAGATGCATATTGCCCAGTAGGCAGGTATATGCTTAAAATAAAATTACTCACCGTGGAAATACACATTTATGCCATAAGGAGACACTACTATGTGCTATGTACTGTGTACCATCACAATGGCCAAAATTGAAAAAAAAATAAGTAAATCAAAAGCCATGGAAAACCAATACCAAGTATTGGAGCAAAAAGAACCCTTATGAATAAATAGTTCATAGGAATGCCATATGATATCATACATGTACCCTATTACTCAGAAATTATACCCCAAACTTATACTCAAAAGAAGTAATGTTGCTAATAACAACTTCGTTCATATCTATGCCTGCAACTGGAAACAATCCAGATTTTTAAATAAGAAAATGGAGTCATAAAATATAAAATATGGCCGGGCGGTGGTGGCGCACGCCTGTAATCCCAGCACTTGGGAGGCAGAGGCAGGCGGATTTCTGAGTTCAAGGCCAGCCTGGTCTACAGAGTGAGTTCCAGGACAGCCAGGGCTACACAGAGAAACCCTGTCTCGAAAAAACAAAACAAACAAACAAAAAAAAAGAACAAAAAAAATATAAAATATACAATGAGCTACAGTATAGTCACAAAAGAGAAAAAATGTTACACTCAAAGACACAGATGAATCTCCATGATGCTTTGATTGACAGAAGTCAGGCACACAGAGTACGCATTGTTTACCATTTATCTGAAGTTCAAGTAAATGATAAGTGTGTGTAGTGGTTTGTGTTTTTACTCCTAGCACTCAGAGACAAAGACAGGTGATTCTTGAATCTCAAATTTCAGTGCCAGCCTGGCCTACAAAGTGAGCTCCAGGCAAGCTAGGGTTACATAGTGAGACTCTGTATCGATTTTAGAAAAGGTAATTGATAATTAGAGAGGTAGTTAGCGCTGAAGAGCCTCTGAGGCCGAGGATCCAGTATGTGCTGAAGACTAGGGGTGTGATAGACATGCTGGGGAGAGAATTCAGTGCGGCAGGAAGAGAGTGGGGACTGAAGGAGGAGTGTGGGGAGAACAGTCTGCGAAGGTTGTGTGGGGTCGTTTTCTGAAAGGCTTCATTAGTCTTTGGCGCAGTTTTACATCTCATATTCCCCTTCTTTTGGCTGTGTGGTAGAATGGTGCCTCCTAGCTTATATAGTTGGGTAAGGACAGTTCCAAACTTCGCTTTATCAATGATTGTAGAAAGTGGCATGTATCACTTCCAGGAATTATATTCAACTGTTGCTTTGAGATCCTTGGGTGGGGTGGGTGGGTGTCTTCCCTTTCACATAACTGTTAGTGTATGTATGTATGTATGTATGTATGTATGTATGTATGTATTACGTATCTATCTATCTATCTATCTATCTATCCATCTACCTATCTCCTACCTATTTATTTGTGATGGTGTCTGCTCCATCTGCTGGGTCTCTAGGAACTCCCTCTGAACCGAACCCTTGGATAGGTATTGTGAGACCTAAGTGACTTATCATGAACCTGATTATTTAGCCAGTTGCAGGCCTTGGGTATGGTGTCAGGTTCACTCACTCAAGACACTGAATGTCTGTTCTATGCTCAGCAGCTGTTCTAAATCTGGAGCCAGCATAGTCCCTTCTCTACCGACAGTAAGCAAATAAACAAGGTGCTTACCAATCGCAGGGAGCGTGATGAAGGGGTGAGGGAGGAGGGTGGAAATGGCCATCAGAAGGCATTGCTTCTTTGGAACCCTGGCGGAGGAAGAGCTGTGTCGTGTCCCGAGTCACAGGTAGTGTGTTCCATGGGACGGTAAGAAAGATCCTTCTGTGTCTGAGTCACAGAAGCAGATCTTTGTGTCTAGCAGCTCGTGAGCGAGGAGGGAGGCAGCGGTGTTATCTTGTGAGTAAGACAGACAGGACATGTATCAGGTGTTCAGAGGTCAAAGGTTGATGAGGTACGTTGAAGGAAAAAGCAGAAGTAGAATTATGTTCCATTGATGACATGTTATGGATGTTGCTGGCCCAAGAGGAACGGCAGCAAGGGTGGAGACAATAATCTTGAAGCACTTGGCAATTAGAAGTCACACAATTTATTAATCGATTGGAAATGAATGCGGTAGGATGAATAATAGCCTGAGAGACGTCCATTGCTTAGTTTCCAGAGGGGTGTTACCTTACTTAGCAAAGAGAACATGGCGCCACTCCCAGTTAGCTGGGTCTACTCACACCAATTGCTCCTCAAGACAATGCACCACTGGCCCCCTAGCAGGTCTTCTGGAGGCATTTTCTCCACTCAGAGTCCCTCTTCCCAAATGACTCTAGATTGTGTTCAGCTGACATAAAACTAACCAAGACAACAAACACCCAGAGCGCTTTCATCAATTCCAACAAACTGTACCCATTAAAGGACAGCTCCCTGTGCCCACCAACTTAGCTCCTGGTAACTTCTGCTGTATTTTATTTCTCTTCGTTTGCCTACTAAAAGTACGACATGTAAATGGAATCAAATACATTTGGTTTTTGTTCCTGGATTATTTCATTAAACATATTTTCAAGGCCCACCCCCACTATATTATGTATTAAATCCCATGCCCTTTTGTGAGTGGATAGCATTGCTTGTTATTTTAAGCAACCAAATTTGTGTGATTGGTTGGTTACGGTTGTCACGGGAAACTAATTTATGTGATGAGAGGGGGGGAAAAAAAGATGTCAAGGTGACTCGGAGGTGTTCGGCTGAGAGTTGGGTGGACCAAGGCAGGAATCCACAAATGCAACGGATTCGGTGCAGCTCTGTTCTGGGCCATGTTCAATTGGAGGTGGCTGTTCTGTCTTCAAAGGACAGAACAGACTTCAAAGCAGAACAACTGCTGAGGAGGCAGTTGACGATGTTTCTCTGGAATTCGCCCCCCACCCCCCACCCCAGTGCTGGGGAGTTGCAGCCTTTGGGAGGCATCAGCACATAGATAATTCCTAAGGGAAATTGATGGGTTGTACTCACCCAAGGAATGTGTGTGTATACACCAAGGAAGAGGAGCCAGGTGCAAGGCAAGGTCAGGCCAGCACTGAAGGTGAAGCAGAGGAAGCCAGGGCGGCTGGGCAGGCACCGGCAGAGGGTTGGCAGTAAACTCAGGAAAACTTGGCTTGGGAGGTTGAGAATGGTTTTTCCTAGAAAAGCATGGCCAGTCGGGTTCTGAGCCAACAGGCGAGGGAGAGCTAGTTAGGATTTGAGTACAGGGGTGTGCTGTGCAGACACGAGTGAGAAAGGTGTGGGCTAGACAGGAGACAATGTGTGTTAGCGTTCTCAGTGCTTCTTCCTACTGCCCGGGAGGTAAAACGCGGGCACGAGTTTTAAATAGTTTCCAAGGTTTATGTGTATGTGTGTTTTGCCTACATGCATGTCTATGCAACACATGTGTGTCTTGTGTCCTCAGAGGCCAGAAGAGGGGATCGGTTCTTCTGGGACTGGAGTTACTGATGGATGTGAGCCACAATGTGGGTGCTGGGCCTCAAACCTAAGTCCTTCAGAAGAGCAACCAGTGCTCTTAATAAACCACAGAGCCAGTTCCCTAGATCCAGTGAGGCAGGTTTTGCTGTTAGGTCCAAAAGAAGAGGGGACAACAGACCGTTTTGAAACCATTTGAAGTGAAAGATACCATGGATAGTTCTGGCTATCTAAGTAACCAAGGACCCAAGCCTTAGTGGCTTTAACCAAGTCCCTGTAGTCTCTTCCATGATTTTCTGGTTTGGAACTTGTCTGAGCTTGGCTATGTGGCGTATTTACTTCCAGTAGCATTGGATGAAGTTGTAGGTAAGAGAGTCAGCTTTGTTTGGGCTGGATTTAAGAACTTGATTTTGTTCAATGGCTGGTTCTTTCTTTTTTTTTTTTTTATTTTTTATTTTTTTTTGGTTTTTCGAGACAGGGTTTCTCTGTGTAGTCCTGGCTGTCCTGGAACTCACTCTGTAGACCAGGCTGGCCTCGAACTCAGAAATCCGCCTGCCTCTGCCTCCCAAGTGCTGGGATTACAGGCGTGCGCCACCACGCCCGGCAATGGCTGGTTCTTTCTGAGGATGGCTAGAAGATCTGTCTTATTGGGCCAGTTTAGTTGGCAAGGGCTCCTAAGGAGAATGCTGGACCAGTTAGGCGTGGCACACAGTTTGTCTGGAAGTTGAATAGCATCGCTTCTGCTGTGCGCTATGGTTGGGTCAACTGCAAGCCCACTCAGATCTAGTAGGAGATGATCTAGATCCCACCTCTCCATGGGAACACTGTTAAAGAATTTATAGCCAAAATTGATACCCCTCCCAAGGCAGAATACATTTACAGGCTGGCTGGGAATGATTCAGGAACCTGGGAAAAATACTTAGGAAAGGGGTGATTGCAGGAGTGAAGCCTTTCAGAGGCCTCAAGGGGATACCCTGAGGGTTGGAGATGGCTACTCTTCTTCCCGAGAGAGGAGTGAAGGAAGTCATTGCGAGGGCAGATGATGCTCCGTGGTTCAACAGCGACCAAATGAAAATACTGGCCAGGGTCAGATGATGAGGGCTGAGAGGAAGGCTCAGCAGGACAGCCTCGGGGCTGGGACACTAGGGTGTTTTGTTTTGTTGTTTTGTTTTTGTTTGTTTGCTTGCTTGTTTTAAAGCAGATTTAATAGGAACGGCATTCAGTCATTACTGAAAATAACAGCAATGAGAAAGATGTGATTACTAACTCCCGCTAATGTATTGGTAATCCTGTAACTTTACGGCCAATTATTGGTTTTCTGAACTATTTTACTGAATCTGTAAGGGGATAGTCTACATCTCAGGAGCTGTTGGGCGTGCTGATTAGTTTTGTTAACTTGACACAATCTAGAGCCACAAACTAGGGAACCTCACCTGAGGAGTGGACTCCATTAGACTGGCCTGTGGCGCACGCACACAGACATACACCCATACACGTTTTTTGTTTGTTTGTTTGTTTGTTTGTTTGTTTGTTTTGTTTTTCGAGACAGGGTTTCTCTGTGTAGCCTTGGCTGTCCTGGAACTCACTCTGTAGACCAGGCTGGCCTCGAACTCAGAAATCCGCCTGCCTCTGCCTCCCAAGTGCTGGGATTACAGGCGTGCGTCGCCACCGCCTGGCATCCACATACATTTTTTAAATTAAAAATCTTAAAACATTTTAAAATATTTATTTGTTTTATGTGTATGTGTAGTATGAGACTTTTGCTTGATGTATATATATATGTATGTACCGTATGTATTGCTAGTGTGTATGGAGGTTGAAAGAGGGTGTCAGATCTCCTGAACTAGAATTATAGACAGTTGTAAATCAGTATGTGGGTGCCAGGCAGGAACCAAACCCAGGTCTTCTGTAACAGCATCAGATGCTCTTACCCACCAAGACATCTCTCTAGCCACAATAAAAGTTATTTTTAAAAAGTATGTCAGGAATTAGTTCTCGGAAATTTCCTTGATGGGCAACATCTTTTTGTAAATGATGTGCAAATATGTTTGAAATTCTTTGATACATTTATTTATGTGAACTGGGGAGTAGGGACATGTTACGGCAGATAGTGGGAGTCAGAGGACAACTTCTGGGGATCAAACTTAGGTTATCAGGCTTAGTGGCATGCACCCTCACCCAGAGACAGCCTGCTGATTTACATATTTATTATAAATTGTTGTTCTGAAATTTCAGGAATTTGTGGTTCACACTCACACACACATACTCACACACACACTCACACAAACTCTCACATACACATTACTGGTTGGCATCATCTTCGTAGTCATCATTATCATCGGACAGAGTTTTGTTTTTTAAAATCACTCACTAAAATTACTCTATCATAAGCTCACCGTACTCTTGGATGTTTCCCAAGTTTGGATCATCATGGGAATAATACGGTTATGTTGTTCTCTTGCTGAGAATTTCCAAGGGGGAGTTAAAAAGAATGTTTTGGGCAACACCTGTGTAAAAGTCCACAGGGTTCATAGAGCCACATCTAAAGTGGAAACTTAAGGGTTCTTTGCAAAGTCGGTTGGATGGTGTTGTGCTGGGGCAAACACGTGAAGGAACTAAGCTGAAGTGGACACAGGTGTGAAAGGCTAAGGCCGACTCGTGGAGAACATTTCTCTGAAGCAGACACAGGAGAGAGGATGTTCTGCTAAGCAAGCACGTGAAAGGACACACGGTGAAGGATTCTTTGTTAATGACACGCATGTATCATTACATGCCTTCCTTACATTGTGTAGTTGAGCTACATTTGTCGGGACACCATAGAAACTCACCAAAAACCTTCTGGTGGTGTGCTGCAGTTTGTCGCTGCTTCCAAGGACTCGGGCTGATTGATGCACGTGCTGAGGCAAGGCACGTGCAGGACACGTGAGATTTGGAGGGTGGAAATAGGAGTGATGGAGACAGAGCTTGGCTAGCCGATACAGCTAGCTGGGAAAAGCTTGTGGGTCTCCTGTCTTCACTTAGCTTTGCTTCCCTGAGAGAGGCACAGCTGAGAATTTATCCTGGTGTTTCTGTTGGTCTATCCTGCAGGCTCGAGCTGAGGCTGAGGCCTGGCTGTCTCTGCTAGGTCAAGTCACCACTGTTGCTAATCTGACACTACTGAACTGGACTGCTGGTGTAACCATGAAGTGTTTGTGAGTGGACTGAGCTGCTTTCTAAACAGGTTCACTTTTTCCATTTCCCACTGCCTCTGGTGGGTGGTGGGCTACAGGGGAGGTTAAAACATTTAAAGACCATTTTTAAAAATAGGATTTGAAAAACTGAAAGTTATACACAACACATTCAGCACTACCGGTCTCTTATCTCCTCCCCAGGTACATGCTGGGGCCCACTGACTCTCCACTCCATGCTCTTCTTACTGTATATGGTATGCTTCATGTCTCGATACTGGGGTCTCATCTTCTCAGCTGGCTGAGCTAGAAAATTTAGGTTTAAGCTTGACTCTGTTCCCTCATTGTGCAAATTCAGTGTCAGGACAATGAGGAATGTGCTACGTTGTAGGTTCCAGAAAAACTGCTTAATAGTGGTGTGAATGCACAAATGTTCAGGGAAACACCCAGAGATACCCTCTGTCCCTTGTTAGTCAAAATGGACAGAAGTGAAAAGCACCACAAATGTACAAGCAGGTGCAAGCTATCATTTCCCCTTCAGCTGTCCCGTGTTGGCACAAAAGTATTCCGGGCGAGAGGCGCGCTATCTCGGGGCGCTCCTCTCATTCTTGGGCTCATTGCCTCTGGCTGCAAGAGGATTGCAGAGCCTCCAAGTATGGCATCCACATCCAGGACAGGGCGGACTAGGAAGGCGAAGTCTAACATAACAGCATCGCCTTTTCATCACGATGACAGATGGCCACAGGGATCTCCACAGCGCACCTGGGGGGGGGGCGCTGGTCAGAACTAGGTCATGTGCACACCCTTATCCACAAGAGACAATGGGAGCTTGGGAAATAGGAGCCTCGTGATTGGTGTAAAGCACTGTGCATCCAGCACTGCGGCTGGGCGCATTGACTCCATCAGAAATCAAGTTCTCTTATGGAGGAATAAGGGAAAATGTTTTTGTTTTGTTTTGTTTTGTTTTTGCGTGTAGATAATAGTCATAAGAGTCTTGGCCAGGCAGCAAACTTATTTTGGCTCTGAGAAGGCTTGCCAGTGCTCTCCTACCCCACCTACTGCCTCTGTCCAGGTCTCAGGCCATCTGTGAATGACAATAGCCTTTGAACTGCCCCTGTACCTTCCAGTGTGGCCTGACTTCCTATAGTCCCCACACTTGTGTTTCTGCGTGCCAAGCTGACTGCGAGCCACTATGGAGAGGAGAAATGCCTGGTTTTCTCCACTCATGACGTCTGCCAAGCTTGACTGAATTCCTTGCCCCTCTCTCTACTTGGCGAATCTGTTGTTGACCTTCAAGGCTGAGTTGAAATATTTCCCCTGAGAAAACTTTCCTAATGTGCTCTTGACTCTACTATCACAAACTGGCCTCAAATTCTTGGTTTCCTGTATTTATTTATTGTGTTTGCTCTGTCATAACCCTAATCTTAAACCTAGTTCTAACCTTCAGACACTAACTCTCTAACCCTAACCCTAACCCTAAGCCTAAGCCTAACTTCTAACACGAACCCTAATCCCTAACCCTAACTCTAACCCTTTAACCCTCTAACCTTGACCCTGATCCTGACCCCAACCCTGTCTTTCAACCATGTCACTTGTTGACACATGTTGTTCCTGGCATATTGTACATGCTTGTGGAAGAGGCAGTCACTTGTCTCTCAATATCCATTCTCCTCATTTTCATCAGTAAAACAACCCTGACTTCTAGCTGAGTCTGTGGCCACTTTGAATGAAAAGCAAATACTTTAAATGCCCTTGAGGAGAGTTAACACCATGTGACACGCCTGGAGCCACGGCTGCCTCGTTGGACCAAGGGATGACTTTGGGAGCACAAGCTGGACGTGGTAGAGCAAGAAGATGAAAGATTGTGGATTGTGGGCTTGTGTACTGACCTGTGGTCTAGCATTGCCTACATGAGGAGGTTTAGGTAGAAGAAGAAAACATTTCCCCAAGTAGTGACTCAACGGAGAAAATTTTCTGGTAGTGTATATATATATATGCTTTAAAAGAAATTGATTTAGACCAGACACGGTGGCACAGGCCAGTTACCCAGACATTGAGGAGGTTAAGGCAGAAGAATCTTGAGTTTAAGGCTAGCTTGGATTGAAGAGTAGGAGTCTTTGGAAAAAGATGTCAGGGAGGCTGAGGATGGGGAATACAGGTCGGTGATGAGATTTTGTCTCCACATACAAAGCCCAGGACTCTCTCTCCAGCGCAACAAGGGGCAAAAATTGATTCAGTTGAATTACAATAGCTGAGCCTTACCATAGGTTGAAAATTATTGATGGTTAGGTCTATTAGGTTCTGACATATATTATGCCATGTGGTATTTTTAAAAAAATATATTTGCTTTTAATTTTTAATTATGCATTTATAGGTGTCTCTGTTTGTGGGTATGCACACGTGAGCTCAGATGCAAGGCATTGGGTTACCCAGGGGCTGGAGTCACAAGCAGCCATGAGTTATCTGACATGGGCGCTGGGAACAGAACGTGGGTCCTCTGCAAGAGCAGTGTGCAGTCTTCACCACTGAGCCAGACCAGCTGTGTCATGTGGGAACACTGAAATCAAAGCGCCTGCCCTCACTACTCCCTGTCACTTGCAGATGCCACAGGAGATAGGAATTTGAGTCTTTAAAGCTGCATTGTATTCAGAGAGCTGGCGATCCGAGAAACAGTGGATTAGCATCTAGAGATCTGTCTTGCATCTCATCACCAGAAGGCAGATTATATGCAGGGGCCAGGAACAGGACAAAAGCATTCCATCATCCTGGAGCTCAGGCTTGCCCCTCTGGTCAAGTGGTTGGCCCAGGTTTTGAGAGTTTTGATGTCTAGCTCTCATTACTGTCCCTTGCCCTCTTTCCCATCCTCCTGTGGATGTTTTGGTCCAGGCATTTCTCAAAATGATAAGTCCAGTTAATTTAGTGTCTGCTGGTATCCACTTTGAACTCTTCCAGGGTCATCTGGACTAGGGGTGGCTATTAACTCAAAAGGCATGTGTAATTAACAGTGGACATGTGCTAAGCACTAGTATCATGGACAAGCCAGTTCTTTCTTCCCTCCCCCTCCCCCCACCATGTGCAGTATGAGAGCATCTTTAACACACCGAATACAAATGTGTCACCTTACGTCTCTCTTCTCCTCTACAAATAGGAGGCAGAGTGTGTATGGGTTGCAAATGACCTTATACCATGTGCCTGGTTATTTCCTGCCTCAGTGATTTTGTGTTTGTGACACTCTGTTCTACAGGTTGCAAGGAGGGAGCTGTTTGGCAACTGTTTTCCCAACCTTTGCCGGTCATTTGTTCTCCCGATGAGCACTTGGCTTCCAGAGTCAGCTGCAAAGGGGGGAAGAGGTCAGGACAACATTTCACTCAACTTCCCCAAATGGGGCTTGGTCCCCAAGGGAGAGCCATTGCTCTCTGGTGTGATTTGGCATCAGTCACTTGTGAGCAGCAGGGAGGTTTGAGTTGAGTGTTTGTTGCAGATCTCTGGTTGGGGTTTGATATCCTTTTCTTCCCTCTTGAGCCCACTGCTGACCTAGACTTGCAAATGAGTGACCCATTGGAAAAGTGCAGTGACACTGGCATCCGAGGAGGAGCTGTTTAGTAGAAAATGTGGCATTTGGAATATAAAGTAGTTCATGATTTGATGAACTTCATCTAAATATCTTCTGTGTAAAATCAACTCAGGTATTACCTGTTGGTGCTTGGGTCTGAGCTTGGTGTTTTCAGGCGACTATTGCTGTGATAAAGACATGACTGTCCCAGTTAGGGTTATGATTGCTGTGATGAAACGCCATAACCAAAAGCAACTAGAGGAGGACAGGGGTTGTTTGGCTGATGCTTCCACATCACTGTTCATCATTGAAGGAATCAGGGCAGGAACTCAAATAGGCCAGGGACCTTGGGGCAGGAGCTAATGCAGAGGCCATAGAGGGGTGCTGTTCACTGGCTTTCTCCTCATGGCTTGCTCAGCCTGCTTTCTTATAGAACCCAGGGTCACCATTCCAGGGATAGCACCACTTATAAGAGTAGATCTTTTTTTTTTTTTAAAGATTTATGTATTTATTTTATGTATATGATACACTGTAGCTGTATAGATGGTTGTGAGCCACCATGTGGTTGCTGGGATTTGAACTCATGACCTTTGGAAGAGCAGTCAGTGCTCTTAGCCGCTGAGCCATCTCTCCAGCCCCATAAGAGTAGATCTTATGGAGGCATTTTCTCAGTTGAGGTTCCCTCTTCTCAGATGATTCCAGCTTGTGTCAAGTGGACATTTAAGACGTTCCAGCACAGTGATCAAAAGCTACTTGGGAGGAATGTCATCTCATGTCTCCAATTGTACTTAGGCATAAGATGGTAAAAAGGAGATTCTCTCTAAAAGTTCACTTGGGGGCATCATTTTGCTTTTTGTTCGTATTACCCCCAAATAGTTCAACCTGCACTGAACCCTGCCTCTGGTACCCAGCCATAACTGGCAATACGTTTGAATAGAACCTGTTCAAATTTGATGGTCAGTGGGGGAGGAGAAACTTATTTGGAGAAGACTGTGCATGCAGCTCAACAGGGGTTTGGGTCTGTAGGTTGCAAACAGTCTCTCTCTCTCTCTCTCTCTCTCTTTCTATATACACACACACAGAGACAGAGAGACAGAGAAAGAGACAAAGAACAGAGAAAGGGAGGGAGGGAGGGAGGGAGGGAGGGAGGGAGGGACGGAGGGAGGGGGAGGTTTGGGAAACCAAATGGTTCTCTACACTTCCCTGCCTCACAAAGGATGCCGTCATGAATAACTACAACCCAGGATTCCTGGCAGGGAAGTGTGAATTCACACTGAACCATCAAGGGCAGCGCTGATGAGCGTACCTGGACTCAGAGCCTTACCTCCTGTGTCCTAGCGTGTGACCTTCACAAGCTTCGAGGCTGCGTGCAGTTACACTGTGTGCTGGGGCTGGATTATGTCAGCCGGGTCACCTGATGTCCACAGTTCTCTCCAAGCCTGTGTCCACTACTGTCACGTTAGCTGTGGCATGAGTCTCTGCATCATAGGGACTGACCAATCAGCATTCCCCACGGCCCCGGAGTTCCTAAACATTTACCGGCACTTCATTTCTGAATTTGTGCAGTGAAGCTTAGAGCCCATGTCTGACTGAGGAGAGACTGTGTGAGAGACAGGAGCACAAGTGGCCTCTCTCCACGCCTCTCTCAAAAATCAGTCTCTCTGCCGCCACCTGTGAGCTATATTGTTGAAACTGCCCTTTGGGGAGGTAGCAGCTGCTTTCACTCACTGCCTCCTAGATTTGCAAAGCTGTTTCACCTCCTGGGATATCTCTTGCCCTGGAGCATATGCGACAACGGGTGCAGCCTGTCTTTGTAGCATGAAATGTAAATGACATAGCCAGAGGAGCTGGAGATGACAAGGTTGGGCTGGCGTTTGCACAGGCCTCCTTCCCTGTTCCTCACAGAGCCCTGCTGACTCCGTGCTGGTCTGGCTCTTTGTGTTTCTGAGGTCTACACTTTGAGTAGCAAGACCTCACATTGAAACCACTGTGCGTTTAATATCTGGCATCTGGCCTTCAACAGCAGTGAGGAAATTCACATTAGATGTGTGTATCTTTGGGGAAAGAAACACTGGTTTTACTTTCTTAAAAAAAAGTAGTCGTGGTTCTCAGAGGTTGGCTTGGCTTCTGGCCCTGCTTCTTTGGGGATAGGCAGAAGCTGGAGTGACAGCAGAGTGACCTCGCCCCTTCTGTACGTCTCCAGCCATCTCCACCTCCCAGAATACCCCACGGTTCCAATATATCAGCCTGCCAGGAACAGTGTCCTTGGTCTCTCCTAGCAGACGTATGGCCCACTTGGGATCCAGCTAGGTGCTGAATTCAAGCTAGCTGCCCCTCTGCCAGCACCTTGCCTTCCCCGTTACAGGCCCTACAGAGGGCCCCAAGGCCTTTCCGGATGATGTACTGTTTGGGTCGTACCACATGGGCTTTGGTGCCTCCCTCCCCAGAAGTCTTCTGCTCCCTCACAAAGGGCTCTGCCTCTTCCTTAGGCTCGCATTTTCATGTCATGTGACCAGAAATGTTGGGAGCTCTCCTGGAGGCTTTTCTATACCTTTTACTTTGATGGCATTAAAGATTGGGTTCCATGTGACTCTGGACTCAGGTCTACTTTAATTATCAGGCTCCTGTTCTTTACTTAGCAAGAGGGTTTCCTATGTAAAGAAATCTGAGAAGTTACCGCATACACGTAGGTTTGCAGTTATGTAGATGTGCTTTGAAATTATGCTTCATGCGTGCTCGGCATACACTCTCCCACCTGAGATACATCCTCAGGCCAATTAAAATGCTTTTTAAACTACTTCAGGAAATAACTATTGCATAGTACCTTCCTTGGCTTCTAAGTCTGCTGACGAAAAGACTAGCTTTCAAATGGAGACTCCTTATTTCCTTGCTGTTTAGGACTCAAAACCCAAATTAAAAACAACACAAAACCTTTTAGTGAGGTATTTCTCCATCTCCCAGACTTCTTTGGTCTACCTCTATCTTACCCATATAACTCTGGTGCAGCCAATTTCCCAAGCTGGTGATACATTCCAACCTGACATGGGGATGTTGACTTGGTGGCTGGGAATGGTAGCCACTTGGTCACACTGAACCTGGGAGTAGGGGACACGGAGCCTCATGGAGTGGGAGGTGACTAGTGCCTTAAGGCTGAGCAGGGCTGGAGAAGGTTGACAAACTTGGCTTTGGATCCTTTTCCCCAGGGGCTTTTCAGCCACACAAGCTGAGGGTAGTTTTGGCTCTTTGGTAGAATGAGTAGAAGAGTTCTTTTTGCCCCCGTAAGGGCTGATGTGAGAATCGCATGTGGAGAGATTCCTATAAACCACAGGTTTATACCTATTAGGGATCATTATCCATTAAAGAGGGAGGTTCCCTCAGCATTCAGCTATCAAACGCTGGGGCCGTGACTCTTCCTTTCTCTCTGGTTGTATAGTTATTTGCTTTCTGGTAGTTTCTCAAGATCTAGAAAGGGTCAAGACAGGCCACAGTAAGGATAGGACAGGGTATCTGATACCCATCAATGAGAGAAGAGCTGAAAGCAAAGATTAAGAAAAGGTCTCAGTTGGTGTTTTAAAACTTGAAGTCAAGCACACTCTAATCTCCTGGAGAAAGAACTGGAATCTTGGTGTGCAGAGGCACACAATAGGCCTGAGTGGTTCTTCCTTCACAGAAGAGATAATGGTCACCTTTAAATAGACAGCAGGCAGAATAGGGCATAATTGAACTGTATTTAAACACATATAAAAAAAATCAATTTTAAAGTCATATAAATAATCCAGTGCAGATTCCAGCATCTATGGCAAATAATACAGCAAATGGGATGTGTGTGGGGGACAAATTAAAATTTCACCAAGGACAAGTCACCTGGCCATTTGTAACCAAATGTGAACCCCCCTCCCTAAAAAAAAAAAAAAAAAGACCAAACTTTCCTTTAGAACCATGGCATTTAACATCTTTTTCTTATACCGATTTCTTCCTTTGAGCTGTAGCTGTGTAACCATGGGAGAAATGCTACCCAAAACTGCAAAATGTCTGCAGTCAACCAATTATTTCATGGAAATGCCAGCCAGCCATGAAACGCTGAGGGGCTGACCTGAAGGCCTGGTCTGGGCAGACCAGGGAGGCTGCATTCTCACGGGCAACATGTAATCAAGGTGACATGTAATCAAGGAGGTCACTGTGACCAGGATTTGAAAGATCTGTCTAGACTGTAGTAGGCAAAGCTTTTTCATTTGAGAAAGGCTCTGATTATGGAGCCTTGGCTGGCTTCAGACTCACAGAGGTCTGCCTGTGTCGGGCTTCTGAGTTCTGGGATTAAAGCTGTACACACTGGGTATTCACTACACTCAGCCTAGTGGTGTACCCAGGAGTGTACTGTACCCTGTCTAGGCCCTAAACTGTAGAGCCTAGGACAGCAGAGAAAAGAACAGCACCGTGTTTACTGTACACACTTAACATACTTGTCTGCATAAAAACACCCCAAAGTAATGATGGGAACCAGATCTTCCAAATGCTTAAAGCACTTCCAAGCAAAGTTGAGCCCCAGAAATTCAGTAAGTACTCAACTGGAAAGGCTCATGAGGATTCACCTCTAGGGAGAGGTTAAAAGAAACCTCCAGAAGGTTCTTCTGGTCTCAGGCCAGGACTGTCTCCTGACTCCTGGAACTGCAGAACTCTCCCTTCCCAGGTGGCTTTGTTGGGAAACAAAGCAACAGCTGAGGCTCGGAGCTCTCTGGGCTCCATCCAAAACCCTGAAACATGCAGAGTTCAAGGAAAGCTCTTGCTCTGTCTGTGCAGTCTGAGTTTGTGTTGAAGGACAAGGCTGTGCGTCAACAAGAGACAACACCTCCCTTTAGCTCTGAGGCTGCAATCCACTTACTCAAAACCCGCTCATCCCCTCCTACCGAAAAACCAGAATAGGACATTCAGGCAGCTGTCAAGGGCTTATGCTTGTAGCACGGCAGGGATGATAGTGCAAAAAAACAGCCCCCAAGAGTCTGTTACTGTCTCGTGATTTACAAAGCTGAAGAGGTTTAGGGAAAATGGCAGGAGTCATAGAGGCAGAGTCCACATCCAGAATGCAGCTCAGTGGTAAGGGTGTTTTCTTGCAACCCAGACCAGTCACGGCTTTGAAAGCAGAACTTCAACGTGGTGGACTCTGAAACAGTTTTGCAGGCCTTCCTTTATTTGGTTGAAATGGAGGCCTGACTGGACTTGGAATCCTGCCAGTGATTTTTTTTTTTTTGCATGGTTTTTAATCATATGTGTGTGTGTGTGTGTGTGTGTGTGTGTGTGTGTGTGTGTGTGTGTCTACAGGTACTCACGGAATTCAGAAGGCGTCAGATCCCTTAAAGCTAGGCACTTGGAACTCAGCTGAGGTCCTCCGTACCTCAACGGAGGAACGGATACAGAAAATGTGGTCTATATACACGATGGAGTACTACTCAGCAATTACAAACAGTGAATTCATGAAATTCTTAGACAAATGGATGGAGCTGGAGAACATCATACTAAGCGAGGTAACCCAGTCTCAAAAGAATACCCATGGTATGCACTCACCGATAAGTGGATATTAGCCTAGAATCCTGGGGCACCAAAGACACAATCCACATACCAAATGATGTCCGACAAGAAGGAAGGAGTGGTCCCTGGTTCTGGAAAGGCTCAAAGCATCAGTGTAAGGGAATACCAGAACAGGGAAGTGGGAAAGGGTGAATGGGGGAACACGGGGAGGGAAAAGGGCACGGGGGACCCTTTGGGGGGCAGGGAACCAGAAAAAGGAAAATGAAATGTAAATAGAGAATTTATCCAATTTAAAAAAAAAAAAAAAAAAAAGGAGCAGCAAGCCCTCTTAACTGCTGAGCTATCTTCTCGGCTCTGTTGAAGGTGCTTTTGATTAACAGAGAGCTGGGCCTGTTTTCTTGAGACCCGGTCCAGAATCAAATTGACTGAGTCATGGATCTTGGCTAAGAATGGGCTCCCATGTATCTCTTCATCACCCGTGTGTTTAAAAGGACTTCCATGTGTCTGTGGGATTCCCTGGGAATGGAGCTTCTGGTGTCAAGCAATACTATGCGGACCAATGATTAGACCAAACGGTGAGTGGTTACCTTAACAGATGTGACAGTCCCTGTAACCTGCTGATGCTGAAGACCACTGTAACCTGCTCCTTCCCACGGTCTGTTTGACCTCCAAAGAGAAAAGGTGTCGAGACTCCCTCTGCCACTTTGGCAAGATGAGAGCCACGCTCAGGTTTGTGAAGGAAGGACCTGAGTGTGTTGTGAGATTTGTACCTGCTTTTACCTGCTTTTCTCTCTGCTGACTTACTGTGAGGCACATAGGCAGGTCAGCTGCTGGTTAGCCTTAGAGTGTCCATAGAGTACCGGCCCTCTCTCTCCCCATCCACTTCAGAGGAAAAGCAGCAGGAGCCCAGTCTACTGCTGGCAGCGTGAGGAGGCAAAGTAAGGAGAGAGATGTGTTCGGCGTGCTCAGACGAGGCGAGGGCCTGGGCGTCTGACGGTAAGCATGCATTGTGTTGGTCTGGAAGCGACACACGGGGAAAACCACAGATCCTATCCATTCAGGGAGGGACTCCTAGTCCAGGTAGGCCAAGAGGGCCTGCTTCACTTCAGTCCTGACCGCCAGTCAGTTTGTGAAAGAGGTCCTCGTCGAGCGTCTCATTTTGGTCCTTGGATCGTGTAGACAAGAAGATGTAGCCACCGATGTACTCGTGCACAATCTTGCAATCTGCACTCAGGCAGGTGAACGCGATGAAGACGTTTTGGTCAAACTCAATTGCCACCTGGAAAAGTAAGCCGTGGAGAAACTTCAATTCCAACAAGGAAGGATGAGAAAGCAGCTGTTACCCTGGAGATAGTCCCCAAAGCTGAGGACTAGTGAGGTCCCCAAAACCAAAAATGGCTTAATGAACAATGTCTTTGCTCTTTGCGCCCTCTTGTGGTGTCAGCTCTGTTGCGTGCCTGGCAAATCATTGGGCGTTTCCATTGCTTTTTCAGAGGTTAAGGATGTCCCTTGGCACACACGCCTGTAATCCCAGCACTTGGGAGGCAGAGGCAGGCGGATTTCTGAGTTCGAGGCCAGCCTGGTCTACAGAGTGAGTTCCAGGACAGCCGGAGCTACACAGAGAAACCCTGTCTCAAAAAACCAAAAAAAAAAAAAAAAAAAAAAAAAGGATGTCCTTTTTCAAGCTGAAAACATCCAGTGGAAAACAGATAGGCTTCTCAACAAATGGTGCTGGCTCAACTGGAGGTCAACATGCAGAAGAATGAGAATTGATCCATTTTTATCTCCTTGTACTAAGCTCAACTCCAAGTGGATCAGGGACCTCCACATAAAACCAGACATAATAAAACTAATAGAAAAGAAACTGGGGAAGACCCTTGAGGACATTGGCTCAGGGGGAAAGTTCCTGAACAGAACACCAACAGCTTATGCTTTAAGATCAAGAATAGACAAATGGCCGGGCGGTGGTGGCGCACGCCTTTAATCCCAGCACTTGGGAGGCAGAGGCAGGCAGATTTCTGAGTTCGAGGCCAGCCTGGACTACAGAGTGAGTCCAGGACAGCCAGGACTACACAGAGAAGGCCTGTCTGGGGAAAAAAAAAGAATAGACAAATGGGACCTCATAAAATTACAAAGTTTCTGTAAGACAAAAGACATTGTCAAAAGGACAAATCATCAACAAACAAATTGGGAAAAGATCTTCACCAACCCTACATCTGACAGAGGGCTAATATCCAATGTATACAAAGAACTCAAGAAGTTAGACCCCAGAAAACCAAATAACCCTATCAAAAAATGGGGTACAGAGCAAAACAAAGACTTTTCACCTGAAGAAATTCAGATAGCTGAGAAACACTTTAAAAAATGTTCAACATCATTAGTCATTAGGGAAATGCAAATCAAAACAACCCTGAGATTTCACCTCACACCAGTCAGAATGGCTAAGATTAAAAACTTAGGAAACATCAGGTGTTGGTGAGGATGTGAAGAAAGAAGAACACTCCTCCACTGCTGGTGGGACTGCATGCAAGCTGGTACAACCACTCTGGAAATCAGTCTGGCGGTTCCTCAGAAAACTGGACACTATACATACCAGTCCTGGGCATATACCCAGAAGATTCCCCAGCATGCAATAAGGATACATGCTCCACTATGTTCATAGCAGCCTTATATATAATAGCCAGAAGCTGGAAAGAACCCAGATGTCCCTCAACAGAGGAATGGATACAAAAAATGTGGTATATATACACAATGGAGTACTACTCAGCCATTAGAAACAATGAATTCATGAAATTCTTAGACAAATGGATGGAGCTGGAGAACATCATACTAAGTGAGGTAACCCAGTCTCAAAAGAATACCCATGGTATGCACTCACCGATAAGTGGATATTAGCCTAGAATCTTGGGACACCAAAGACACAATTCACATACAAATGATGTCTGACAAGAAGGAAGGTGTGGACCCTGGTTCTGGAAAGGCTCAAAGCATCAGTGTAGGGGAATACCAGATCAAGGAAGTGGGAAGGGGTGAATGGGGGAACAGAGGGAGGGAAAAGGGCATGTGGGACCTTTGGGGGGCAGGGAACCAGGAAAAGGGAAATGAAATATAAATATAGAATATATCCAATAAAAAATTTAAAAAAAAGAAAAAGAAAAAAAAGGATGCCCCTTTTCAATTGTCTGTCTGTCTGTCTGCTTGCCTATCTATCTATCTATCTATCTATCTATCTATCTATCTATCTATCTGTTATGGTTTGTATATGCTTTTCCCAGGGAGTGGCACTTTTAGGAGGTGTGGCCTTGTTCGAGTAGGTGTGTCACTGTGGGTGTGGGCTTAAGACCTTCACCCTAGTTGCCTGGAAGTCAGTCTTCTACTAGCAGCCTTCAGATGAAGATGTAGAACTCTCAGATCCTCCTGTACCATGCCTGCCTGGATGCTGCCATGTTTCTGCCTTGATGACAATGGACCGAACCTCTGAGCCTGTAAGCCAGCCCCAATCAAATGTTGTCTTTTATAAATCTTGCATTGGTCATGGTGTCTGTTCACAGCAGTAAAACCCTAACTAAGACACTATCTATCTATCTATCTATCTATCTATCTATCTATCTATCTATCTATCCATCCATCCATCCACTTTACATACTGAATGCTGTCCCCCCTCCTGGTCCTCCCCTCCCAGTTTCTCCTCCCCCCTTCCCCTCCCCTTCTTCTCTGAGGAGAGGGAGGAGCGGGAGGCCCCACCGGGAATCCTCCCACCCTGGCACATCAAGTCTCTTCAGGGTTAGGCACTTCTTCTCCCACTGAGGCCAGACTAGTAAGCAGAGAAAGGAATACTCTGAGGAAAGGAGCTGAGGGAGAGAGCTGAGGAAACATGAGGGAATGCAGCTGGGAATGGGGTGAATGAGAACAAAGCACTATTAATGAACATGCCATGGTCTTTCCAACTTCAACTTTATACTAAAGATTTTAGTTTTTGCTTAAAAAGTCCCTAGTTTTTCACTGTAATGATTGAAATAAAAGTTATTATTATTATTATTATTATTATTATTATTATTATTATTTTAAAAAGAATGTCCCAATTACTCTCTGTGTGCAGGAACAGGAAGCTTTGTGGATTCTCTAAGATGAGGTCTCACTGAGTCTGGAAACCCTAACCTGCTCTGATCCTCCTGTCTTAGCCTCTTGAGTGCTAGGATTACAGGTGTGAGCCAGCACTGTGAGCTGTTGTGATGGTTTGTATATGCTTGGCCCAGGGAGTGGCACTATTAGTAGGTGTGGCCTTGTTGAAGTAGGTGTGACACTGAGGATGTGGGCAGTACAGTTTTGAACTACCCTGTGGGTGCTGGGAACTGAACCAGGGTCCTCTGGAAGAGCAGCCCACTGCTCTTTTTTTTTTTTTTTTTCCGAGACAAGGTTTCTCTGTATAGTCCTGGCTGTCCTGGAACTCACTCTGTAGACCAGGCTGGCCTCGAACTCAGAAATCCATTTGCCTCTGCCTCCCAAGTGCTGGGATTACAGGTGTGCGCCACCACACCCGGCTGCAACCCACTGCTCTTAACTGCTGAACTATCTCTTCATTCCCCCCACTCCCTGCAAAATAGATTTTTTTTTTTTTGGTTTTTCGAGACAGGGTTTCTCTGTGTAGTCCTGGCTGTCCTGGAGCTCACTCTGAAGACCAGGCTGGCCTCGAACTCAGAAATCCGCCTGCCTCTGCCTCCCAAGTGCTGGGATTAAAGGCGTGCGCCACCAACGCCCGGCTCAAAATAGATTTTTTTAAAGAAAATTATTTATTTAATGTATATGAGTACACTGTCGATTACACACCAGAAGAGGGCATTGAATCTCATTACATATGGTTGTGAGCCACCATGTGGTTGCTGAGAATTGAACTCAGGACCTCTGGAAGAGCAGCTAGTGCTCTTAACTGCTGAGCCATCTCTCCAGATCCCACAAGAATAGATGTTTATATCAGTAGCATCAAACTTTTCTGTATCATCATTAGACTACTAAGGTACCTCTAACTTTATCTAGAATTTTCTATGATGTACATTTGGCATTGGCCTAAATAGAGCTCATAGCTTGTAAAATGAAGGGAAAAGTTACAGAGCTGTGGGCACGAGAGCTCATCTCATAGGACAAGCTTTCCTCGATCATCTCTGGGCATCTCTGTTATGCCTCCAGCACTACTCACCTCCGGGGCCCGGACTGTTCTCTGGGTAGGCAACTAAACCTGTGGGTCCTCCGGTAGTGAGACGAGGCTTTCATGGATTTGCTTTATGTAGGGTTCATCTAAGGTAGCTTCTGCTAAGCAATGATTTTGCTCCATCACATATAATCCTATGGTGAATTTATGGAAATGGAACCAACTGTACAGCAGTTTTATAATCTACGTGGAAAATCTTCATAGATGCTAAGCCAGTTGGCAGTGCTAACTGAAGAACTCTGGGTCTAGACTGCTTAGGAACCTGTCCAGAAACACAGGCTAGTATTTTAGTGGGCAATGTCCGTAGCTCCAGAGTTCTAACTATAAAGGCAACTTTAAAAAGTCAGAGTAAGCTGACTCTCAGCCTGTGCATTACGGACGAGTTGGACTCTCAGAAGCTTCGGCCTCACCTGCCGGATTTCCCAGTTGACGTTCCACTGCTTCATGTTGGCGAACCTCCACGTCGTCACCGGTATCCCAGTGACTGCATCGATTCTAATCAACCTGTTGTAGGAAACTCCCAGGATGTCATCTTTCTTGCTCCCTTTAAATCTGAAAATAATAGCATAAATGAAGAGAACAACTGTCATTCATATACAGTTTCTTCAAAATCAATTGTTTTTGTTTGTATGCATGATGTATATATGTGGGCACAAAACACACGTGTGGAGATCGGACGACAACTTTATGGTGTCGGTTCTCTCCTTCCACCTTTGCGTGGGTTCTGGGGACTCAGATCACCAGGCTTGTGCAGCTCTTACCTGTTGAACCAGCTCGCTGGTCATGCATATAGTTACTTTTTCTTTCTTTCTTTTCTTTTCTTTCTTTTTTTTTTTTTGTTTGTTTTTTCGAGACAGGGTTTCTCTGTGTAGTCCTGGCTGTCCTGGAACTCACTCTGTAGACCAGGCTGGCCTCGAACTCAGAAATCTGCCTGCCTCTGCTTCCCAAGTGCTGGGATTACAAGCGTGCGCCACCACGCCCGGTTACTTTCCATCTTTCTCATCTTTACCTACCTTCCCAGGGTCATTTCTACCCTTTACTATTCATTCTATTACCTTACGTCTTTATTCTGAACAAACAAACAAACTTTTAGAGACAGGATCCTATGTAGTCCAGGCTGACTCTCTTGCTTTCATCTCTCAAAGGCTGGGATTACAAGTCTCCATTACCACTCCCAGTTTTATGAAATACTGGGGTTTGAACCTAGCATTTTGTGCATGCTAAGCAAGTTCTCTCCCAACTGAGCTACATCTGTAGCCCCCTTATCATTTAATATCAAAACTTAATACACGTCTTGCTTTAGAGTATGAAGATCCCTTGGGCTGCTCTCTAGCTTCCAGGAAGTTGGGATACACAGACCCAGTTTCCTGAGGATGGCCAAGTCCCTGCTGCTGCCCGTCATCCTACCTATGGGGTCTGTTCTAGCCCTTCCTTCTAGCTCTCAGATTCTAGCCTTGGGAAATATAGATTTTTAAAAACTATACTTTGAACTTCTGCCTCAACATCTTTATTATAAACAAATCTTGGAGGTTACAGGTGCAGAAGCTGGCAGGACTAACAGGCAAAAGGAGAAGTTATGTCCAGGAGTAATCATCCGGGGATATCTGTGCAGGGTTTGCCCATACTTTACAGCTGATCACCACAGGACTCACACTGTTCCCCTGTTGGATTTGCTCAACAGAGCACTTCCAGATACTCCCTTGCATGCCCCAAAGCTCAATCTTGGGAAGACCAATGCAAATGCCCAGGGTCAGAACTTAGCATGGGAAGAGGTAAGACTGCATGCTGGGCCTTGTTGGTTCAAGTATCCCTGCTTTCCACTGTGTACTGACCTCTGAGTTACAGGTAAGTGTGTGCCATGTATATATACATGCATACACGTGTGTGCTCATATGTGAATAGCCAATACAACTTTGTCCTCTCTCCATCTTTTTTTTTTCTTCTTCTTTGAGCTTGGGATGGAACGGGGTCTACCACTGTGCTCTACCACGTGCTCCACCACTGTGCTACATCCCTAGTCACTGATGCTTTGAGATAGTGTCTGGCTATGAAGCTCAGGTTACCCTTAAACACGGAGTTCCCTTGCCCTTGTCTTGGTTGGCAGGCTGATAAGGGTGTGCCACCCTGTGCCATTCCCCTTAACCTTTTCGTGATGGCAGAATAGAGCAGAAGGAATTGGTTTTGGGGACAAAAATCTAAGCAAAAGTTAAATGAGAAGCGGGTAAATGAGATGGGCACAGCAGGAGGGGGATAAGGAAGGTGAACACACGCCCTTGTTAGCAGAGGTGGGAGGAGCCAGACCTGCGTCCAGAACTAAGGGAAAGTGGACCTTTGCGTATAACAGCATCTTACAGCACAAGTCTATGAGCCACGTGTGAAATGATTACTGCTTGCTCTCATTCTCCCTTACTTGAAAAAGTGGGGTCAGAGGGAAAAAAAAAAAAAAGAGTAGCCGGACGGTGGTGGCGCACGCCTTTAATCCCAGCACTTGGCAGGCAGAGGCAGGCAGATTTCTGAGTTTGAGGCCAGCCTGGTCTACAGAGTGAGTTCCAGGACAGCCAGGGCTATACAGAGAAACCCTATCTCGAAAAAAAACCAAAACAACAACAACAACAACAAAACAAAAAAACAAAAACAAAAAACAAACATAAAAAGAAAAAGAAAAAGAAAAAAAAAGAATACTCGAAGTTGGGAAAATAATTGGAGCAATCTGGAAGGTTCTGGAGAGAAGGGAGCGGTAGAAGCTGGTTTTGATGAAAACATCAATTTAGAGCCGGGTGGTGGTGGAGCACGCCTGTAGTCCCAGCACTTGGGAGGCAGAGGCAGGCGGATTTCTGAGTTCAAGGCCAGCCTGGTCTACAGAGTGAGCTCCAGGACAGCCAGGGCTATACAGAGAAACCCTGTCTCAAAACAAACAAACAAACAAACAAACAAACAAACAAAAACCCAAAACAATAACAACAACAACAACAACAACAAAAAACCAAAAAACCCCATCAATTTATAAGCCTGTGAAGAATAAAAAAAATTAATTAATTAATAGCTATCTGTAAAGACACGGGCTTGTCACCTTTTGTCATCTTGGGCCTCCGCCCCCTGCAGGCGGCGGTTCCGGAACTCTAGAGAAAAACACCCCCCACCTCCTCCTGGGACTCTTGAGAGAAAAACAACTCTCTTGAGGGAAACAGCTCCCGGAATAACCACAGGGGTCCCAACAGCCCCTATGGAATGTCCCAAAGCCCCAGGAATGTCACTTAATGTAACACATAGTAAATAGTAAATGTGTGACTTTAGACTTCCCCTATTTCCTCCCCAGTCGTCCCCCCTCTTTTATGGTTTTTGCCTTTATAAGCTTGTCACAAGTTCAGGTGGGGGTCGAACTCCTCTACCCCTGCGTGGTGTATGAGTTTCGACCCCAGCATGCTGGCCTGAGATCTCGTTTAATCCCATCTTCAATAAACTTCGTGTGATCACAACGAATTTGGTCTCAGTGCCTTACTGGGTGCGTGCTACTCCCGAGACTTGAGTGAGGGTCTCCCTTCGGGGGTCTTTCACCTGTCTTTTGGACACATTTTGGAGACTCATACTCCATATGGTGGACACAGCCATCATACAGGAATGGATTACCAACGTCAGTATCTCTGACTAATGGGTGAACTTGGACGAATTATGTAACCTATTTTTCCATAGAAAAATACGTTCTCATTTGTAAAATACAAGAAAGAGATAACAGACGAGCCACCCCCAGGGCGTCCAGACCCAGCCATCTACCGTGATCCACGGGAGCAGGGTCTGTATGTGGAAAGGCTGGGGATCATAATCCACGGGGAAACCCAAAACTCTACAGCGCCACACAAGGGCCGCTGTGTGAGATACGTGACAGGGAGAGAAACTTGACCCGAGGGAAGTCACACGTGGCACCAGCTCAGCAGCTGACATTCTCCTTTTGGTGTGGCCCAGGTGGCTAGCCTAAAATAACACAATCTCTTTGTATAATGTGAACATTTCCCCCTCCATTTAGCTGAGTTTCACGGAGTGTTGACTCACTGAGCAGAAGGTATGGAGGATTCTGAAGGGCAGTCAATGTACTCGGGCCATTTGTAAAATGGCAACATTCTAAAATAAGAAGAACTTGACATTCTAGACTAAGTGAGAACAGCAAGCAGCGTGCTTCCAGAAAGCCACCTCTGGTTGGACAGCAGATGGGAGGCAACTGGACCCTGTAGTCACCTGACAAGGTAGTAGGTGAGGCCGAACTCAGGTAAAGACTGCCATGCCTGGATGAACTGCAGTTTGGCTTCGACCAGAGGCATCTGGGCTACGTTATGGTGAGCTTCCAGGATCCGGGCCGCCAGCTAAGCAGAAACGAGAGAGATCGAACTCGACGTCAGAGCTACTATCACACACCCCCTGCGGACACTGTGAATTCCACAGGTAAAGCGAGAGTCTCAAGGGGACACTTTGAATAAGCGCTGTCTAAAGCGCAAGGTTCAGTGTACACCTTTTGAGTAATCGCAGTCCCTGAGGGAACAAAGCTGTGAATTTCCTGGCTGGAGAGGATGCTAATCTCAGGGCAACCCTATCTTTGCCTTTTCTTTGATCTATTTCACAGGTATTTCTGATATCCAGAGCTATATGCAACCAGGCAAGAATGTTTATTGAAGATTCATTCTTTGAACTACAGTACTGGCCAAAACACCTCGGTTCTAGGCGCCATCGCTTTGCTTAGTAGTCTACATACTTCCATTGATCTTTTATGGCTATGCTAATGAGAGTGGCACTGACATTGGGAGACTCTGACTTAACACAAAGATCTCAGGTTCCCTCAGAGAGAGCCAGGTGATAATTAGGTTACTCACTGAATCTCATTAAGACCTAAGGGGTTCGGTTTGCAGTCCCTGTTTATAGTTTGCAGTCCCTGTTTACGGATGTCACACAGAAATGTTTTCTACCTGGCTGATTTTACATTTCCTCATGGCAAATGGTTATTGCTAATTGTCTTTTGTGCCTGCTGTACTGGATACATCCTTTGATATGTAAAGATCTCATGTTTATAATGCTCTGGCTGAGTGCAACAGGTCGCACTCAGACACCAAATACACGGAGATGCTACACCTTTTCTGTGTCCTGGTGTTCTGTTTGCCATGCCGCCTGGAACCCGTATTTTCCTGCTTAGAAAAAGAATCCTGGCCCCAACCATGAGAGAGTATGGTCCGCAGCAAGCTACTGCTTAGTAGCCTCTCTTCTTGATCTCGATCCCCAGTGAGAATGATAAACCCCTGGCTCTACTGAACTCTGCACAGATGGCTCGTTCTGTTAATTAACTGAAGAACTAATTTACTTCCTCCTTTCTGCCGAGTTATGAACATGATTGAGTAGGAGCGTCAAGATCAAGCAACTCCCACACGTTTCCAGGGTTCATGCAAATGGCTCTCTCCTCAGCGCTGATTCCATTGGAACAGATTCACCTGCACAACTTTTAACCCACTCTATGGAAGCTTAATTTTGATTCCTAATCTGTAGGGATTAAATTACTTTATCCCTAATTAAGTTTAACCTGGGACTATTACTATTTTTAAACAGTGGTAAAATAACCTCTGACAAATGATCTATCAACAATGAGTCTATCACATTGTTTACTACCCAGTGCATAGTCCAATTTCTCCGTTAACCTATTTTTCATGGTGATGGCCTTAATTGGATATAGTCCCTCCTTTTCTTTTAGCATGTAAGTACTATATCAAACAACCAAGCAGGCAAGTACCTGTTTCGACTTGTGCTTTTTGGCACAGCGGGGCGATACTAAGCATTCCGGGTTCATATCCATGTTTTCAGGACTGGAAGCCACTAGAGGGGATGAGTTCCGGTTTTTCATCTTGAGAAATGAAAGGATGCTGACGACCTCTGGCTGATAGGAGCTGTCTGCCATGGTTTTACCCTTCGATGCCAAGATGCAGGCAGCCATCCACCGGGCATACTGATCCTCCTGAAACAAAAGCCACAGAGCTTAGAAGCAGGTTCACCTGTGGGGTCACCTTGCCCCAGACACAACAGAGCTTGGTCTATAGTTGATCGTAGCCGAAAGGTGGAGATGCAATAGAGACCTTGGGCTACGATACAAAGCTATCACCTTCCAGTCAAGGAACCGTGTGAGATGCACATGCTCTCCGTGGCTGTTAACCATTGAATGCATCACCCAGCATGCTTTGAGCCATTCTGCACAGGAAACTTTGGGTGATGATGCAAAGAGACATAGAAGTCCTGAGCTGTGCAGATGAATGAAGCCTCAAACTTCCAGAGAGCTTCATAGATCTGGTTTCCATCTTCATAACATGGCTGACGTACACGATGAAGAACTGTCCCCCCCCCCATTCCACCAGCTTTTTGTATTATTTGTAACCTCATCCTAGGTGAAGTTTTTTTTTTTTTTTTTTTTTTTTTTTGGTTTTTTTGAGACAGGGTTTCTCTGTGTAGTCCTGGCTGTCCTGGAACTCACTCTGTAGACCAGGCTGGCCTCGAACTCAGAAATCCGCCTGCCTCTGCCTCCCAAGTGCTGGGACTACAGGCGTGCGCCACCACGCCCGGCTTCTAGGTGAAGATTCTAACTCTTTCAGGCAGCAATCATGGCCTTGGATGGAATTTGAACCAGTCAATAGCAGTTCCTATTAGTCTTTAAAGCCTGTGCCATGCAGCCTGGGACCCAGGTTGAATAAGTCAGCTCAAACTGCAGCAAGGAGCCAGGCCTAGCTAGACCTGTGTCCAATCGGATGCAGCCAGCTAAGAGCAGCCTGGAACATCAGACTCCTGCAGCTAACACGCAGGTGTTTTTGGAACATCAGTGCAGCACACGCCTGTTACAGAGCAGCAGCAGCCTGAGATTCTGTTTCTATATGGCTGCTATGTATATGGTTCTATAGAGACACCTTCCGTTTTGCCGTGATGTGAAGACATGGTTTAATGATCATTATTTTTCCCTTTCAGTGGATAATTCAATACCTTACTTATAGTATTTATCACCTTGCTGTAATATAGGCTTTGTGACTCAGCCTATGTGTAGACTAATGTATGTGTTCTGAGTGTGCCTAAGGCAGGCTAAGCTGGGAGAGTTGTAGGTTAGGGATTTTAAATGCGATTTTGGCTGAACAATACTTTTAATTTATGATATATGTATAGGATTTAACCATTATGTGAAAATCAATAAGTTATCAGTATGTTTTGCTCTAGTATTAAATTATATGTAGGTATGTAAGTATGTATGTATGTATGATTATTTATTTTTGTGTCGGGGGCAGGTAAGTGCAATGTGTATGCCAGGTCATGAGTGGAGGAGGTCAGAAGACAAGCTGAGGATCCAGCTTTTCCTTCTACCGTGTGAGTCCGGGGAGTTGAACTCAGATCATCTAGCTTGGCAGCAAGCACCGTTAGTCACGGAGCCATCTCGGCAGCCCCTGCTCCAGTCTTAATACAGAGGAACTGATGAGACTTCAGGACTTTACTTACATGGTCACACCTCAAATACACTTCATTCATGCCATCAGCCACGGGGATTAGTAACTTGATTCCAAATTTTCTCCCCGATACATTCACATCTGGCACAATTTCACAGCCTGGAGAACAAAAAGGAGGGGCAGAACTGAGTGCTGAGAACGCTGTGGTAATAAATGCCGACATAACCTCTTTGCTGCAGCAAAGCTGCAAGACTGTAAGCGAAAGCTAGAAGAGCGACCCATAACAATAATGAAAGGAAAACTAGTTAGGCTTATAAACAACATGGATAAAAATATGATTTTATTATTTTCTTTAAAAAATGGATTGAATGGCTGGGCGGTGGTGGCGCACGCCTTTAATCCTAGCACTTGGGAGGCAGAGGCAGGCGGATTTCTGAGTTCGAGGCCAGCCTGGTCTACAGAATGAGTTCCAGGACAGCCGGGGCTACACAGAGAAACCCTGTCTCAAAAAAACAAAAAACAAAAAACAAAAAACAAAAAACAAAAAAAACCCAAAAACCCAAAACCAAAACCAAACAAACAAAAAATGGATTGAATTCATTTTTAGGATGATACTGCCTATCTTGTTAGGAATCATTACACACACACATATATATACACACATAGATATACATATACACACATATATGTACATATGTATATATATGTATGTACATACACATATACATATATATTATACAAGATCTCAATGTGTCCCAGGTTGGCCTTGAATTTTCTGTGTAGGTTAGGCTGACCTTGAATCCATAACCTTCCTGCCTCAGGTTGTTATCCCCACTCCTGGTATGAATACAAAATTTAAAAGAGATCAAAGCACAAGCGGTTCTCTGCTACAGTGACGGCAGAGCTGAGCACACTGATGATTATGTAACTCAGGAGTGGAGACACCAATACACTCACAGGCCCTTTCAGACATGAGAGTGGACATGTAATTAAGAATGAAACGTTGGCATTTTTTCCCTCTTCTGCAGTCTTGGGATCAAACCCGGAACCTTGCACAAAAGTGTTCGCAGTGCCACAGGGTTCCATCCCCAACCTGAACACAACTGTTTTTTGAATCAGACAGCCTCTCCACGCTGTATGAGAAGGGAGAGCACAGCGCAGACCCCGTGCGATGGCCGTGACCTCCGATGGGGAGGAGCTGCCCTTTGGCAAGCAGCCAGGCTCAGCAGCTCCTCTGGATCCCGCTGAAACCGGGCTTTCAGTCTGCACCACGGCGAGGCGCAAGAGTCTCTTACCTCTAATGTTTAGCTTCTCTATTGGCTCTCCTTGTTCAAGTTCCTTATTTTTAAAGTAGGCTATCGATGTGTCTTTAAAGACAAACCAGTATTGCTTGTAAGCCTTTAGCATTAGCTTCTTGGGCCTGCAAATTAAAATACAGCCAATATTTAAATGTCGGTCAGAACTGCAGAATACAGTGCAAAGTTTGAGTAGATTGAGGCCTTGAGATAACATGATCTTTATTTTTTAAAACAATTTTCAAATTTCTGGTTTTACTTCTATTTT
Source organism: Apodemus agrarius (assembly GCA_964023405.1). NCBI lineage: Eukaryota > Metazoa > Chordata > Mammalia > Rodentia > Muridae > Apodemus > Apodemus agrarius. The sequence continues at coordinate 47,709,779 of OZ030008.1, read as the reverse complement.
TTTTTTTTTAATGGTGCCGAGGATCAAGCCTCAGGCTCGGTGCATGCCGAGTAAATGCCATCCCATTAAGCCGCATCTCCAGACCACTAATGTAAAGGCAAGAAATGAACCATCACTGTGCAATGCACAAATTAATGCAAACTATTTCAAAGGCCCAGGAGTTGAGAGTCGGGCCTCTTTGACCCATGTTCTTCCTTGCCACATCTCATTGAAAAGAAATTGAATACCTGCCCCCCTGATGTATGTGTATTTATAAACAGTAACACTACACTACTAAAATATTATTAAATGTACGCAAAACCATAAAGTGTATGTAATACGTAGCCCATTTCAAGATAGGAAGCTGTTACTTACTCAAAACCCAACGGATTTATCCCAGCTGTGATTACTGAGCCACATAGCCTTGCTTGCACAAGTTTTTTTTGAGATAAAACTACTAATTTTCATCTTCTCTGAAGCCAGTCACTCAGGAAAGTTAAGCAGAATATACCGATTTAAAAATTTTTGGTTTTTTTTTTTTTTTTTTTTTTTTTTGGTTTTTTTCGAGACAGGGTTTCTCTGTTTAGCCCTGGCTGTCCTGGAACTCACTCTGTAGACCAGGCTGGCCTCGAACTCAGAAATCCGCCTGCCTCTGCCTCCCAAGTGCTGGGATTACAGGCGTGCGCCACCACCGCCCGGCTTCCGATTTAAAAATTTTTAATCAATAGGTTTCAAACTCACCGTAGCTCTTGAATTAGATGATATTTAACATGGAAGTAAATGTTACTGAGTCTTAAAAGCATTCGGACTTTTTATCTTCTTTTATGGTTTTAAGGACTGAAGTTGGACCTGGCACACTAGATGGACGCTCTACCATTGAACTACATTCTCAGTCTTTACTGCCTTTATAAAACTACTTTATTAGGGCGGGGTGGTGGAGGGGAACTAAGGAGAAGAAAGTATGATGACACTTAACTGGGAAGGTGCCATGACGCGTTACTTTGTCAGATTACAAATTACTCAAACCCTGTATTGAGGTATGACTGACATACAGCCACCTGTGCATATCTGATGCACCAGTCCAGATGGATTTGGGGTACCAGTGTGAGGTCATTGCCACGAGTGCCCCATCTGTGTTTGAAACATCTCAGTTCCTCCGACCTTCCTCATTACTATTCTGTTTAGTGCACGAACAGTTAATTTTCTTAGCAAATTATTCTATGCTGCAGAGACCTCTAGGGCTTTTTATCTTTTATACCAAATCTCTGTGTCTTTTCATTATCCGCTCATCTCCTCCTTGGTCAGACTGTGCTACCCTCTACATCTGTGAATTTGATGTTTAGATCTACAACATTTCTCTTTTAAATACAAGGTGTGATTATCGGCAACAGGGTAACCATGGAAACATTGCAGAATATTTTGAAAATGTTATCTTTGGGGGCTGGAGAGTTGGCTCAGCACTTCAGAGCACTTAATGCCCCCACATGGCATAACTCTATGTTCTCGGGGTCCAGTGCCCTCTCCTAGCCTCTGTGGGCACCAGGCATCCACACGGCACACATACATATAGGCAAAACACTCATATACATAAAATATGAAAAAATACAAAAAATGATATTTTCACAACATTACTATCATTCAAAAACTAGTTATACAATTGCTACTTCACAACTGTTCCTTCAAGGGGAAATCAGTGTGGCTGTGGTTTTGGAGGCATGTGGTGGCTTACAAGTGATGCCCATAGGGCTGTCAGTTTGGGATACTTATTTTTGAAAAACAAAATGTCACAATACCACTTACAGGCATTTGCCTACATGAAGCCAGCGAGCCTTTTCTTCATTTTGTTTTGTTTTGCTTTGTTTTTGAGACAGAGTTTCTCTGTATAGTCCTGGCTGTCCCAGAAATCACTCTGTTCAATAGGCTGGCCTTCAACTGAGAGATTCACCTGCCTCTGCCTCCCAAATTCTGGGATTAAAGGCGTGTGCCACTACTCCCCAGCTACCAGGAAGTTTCATGGGGGGGGGGCAGGGACAAAGCTTTCATGATCATTCCCCATTTACTAATGAAGTATTGCAGAGATCCTAGAATATTTTAAGACTCTTATCTTGAAATAAATCAAGTAACCCCTATAGTTCATGTGTATGTGTTACTGAGGTCCCTTGCTATGGTCGCTTGCCTACACATAACTCTGCCGCATTCCTGTCAACTCTTCATGGAGCCATTTGATCGCCTCCAAAGTGGCACCGGCAGCAGTGGTGGTCCCTTGTAGCTTTGCCGTGTTTCCTGGTCACACGATGTCACTTTCCTAGTGCTAAGCCTTATGAATCTGTTTTTCTCAAATGTGGATTTATTAGGATCATGTTTGTTTGGTATATATTTATGGGACAATAGGAAGTAGACTTAAAAGTCTGACTGAGTGCTCTCTTAGAACTGCCCAGACCACTGCCCATCTGTACCCGTCACCCATGTGACACGACTGGGCTGCCACTTCTCTGTTGTCCTCCAGCAGGGAGTCCAGCCTTTTCTCCCTCAGGTATTAAAAACTTTCCCTTATCAATGGTTTGGTTTATCAAGACTTACTGATTTGGGCTTGAAGGTTGGCTCAGTGATTTAGAACACTGACTGCTCTTCCAGAGGTCCTGAGTTCAAATTCCAGCAACTACATGGTGGCTCACAACCATCTGTAATGAGATCAGATGCCCTCTTCTGGTGTATCTGAAGACAGCTACAGTGTACTTACATATAATAAATAAATAAATCTTAATTTTTTTTAACTTATTTATTGATTTCTCTTGCCAGAGAGCCATGATCCATGAATTTAAGGATTTTTATTTTAAACATTTATGAAAAACTCCTAAGTATTCTCTTTTGAATGTTTCATTCTCTTCAACCATTTTTCCTAGAACTCTTAGTAGACACAAGTTGGGCCTTCTTAGTGTATTTAAGTCATATTTTTAATTTATGCATTTTGGGGCTTTCTTTGATGGTATTGAATAATTTGATGGTTAATATTCTGAAAGAATCACAAATTTTATTTTGAGTCAAGTCCTCACTATGCAGCCCAGGCTGGTCTCAAGCTTGTAGCAAATCTTCGCATCTCCTCCTAGCAATGTAATATTTCTATGCTACACATTTGTCTTCAGAATTTCTATTTGGCTCCTTTCAATAATACTTTATTTTGCTATAATTTTCACTTTTAAATTTACTTAATGATTTTAATCATGGTCTCTTGATAGTTTCTTATTATTTTATCAACTAAAATTATTAATGGCCCATCAATTCATGTGACTATGATTGTTAGTGGGAACTCAAACTGTTTTCCATATGAAGTATGTGTCTCCCTTTAAGCATTTTCAGAGCTACAGTTGCTGGGGCTTGTGGTCCAAACCAGCTTCTGTTTAGATGCTCTTCTCATTTATCTTAATCTGTTTAAAGCACAAGCTTTGGCTGTGAGTCTACAGAGAAGCTTTCTCTTCCCCGACAGATGGCATGGATAATGTCTGTGCAAGAATAACACAGGAAAGCATCAGCCCTAGCCAGGGGTGGCAGCATACCTCCTTAACTCCAGCATCTGGAGGCAGAGGCAGACGGATCTCTGGGAGTTCCAACCATGCTTGGTCTACATAGTGAGTTCTAGGTCAGCCAGAGCCACACAGTAGCCTGTCTCAAAACCAAAGACCAACCCAATCAACTCAACAAAGCAAACCAACAAATGCCAGCCTCAAGCCACGAGAACCCAATTCCTATGTGGCTGTGGCTTTGTTTATAGAACTAAGTCTCTTCAAGCCGAAATTTCTCAGCTTCACTTTATGAACATTTTTGTTGTTTGCAATCTAATATCTTACATGGTATTCATATGTACTTATAGACAGATTGCGATGTGCATTGGATCCAATGTCATGTTGTTAAGAGCCTGGAGCTCACTGTTCAACAGTGATAGTGGGCACAACAGAGTTTGTTTAGAAAAAAAAATAAAGAGCTTCCCTGTAAAAAGAATAACTAGGCATCCTCAGAGGATTGGTCCACTGTTCTTATATCAACGAAGAGAGGAAACCCAGAGAGATGCAGGGCCTTCTGGACAGTCTACTAGGAAGGCTGCTCTACTGACTCTCTAGTACTCTGTTCCTTTTCTCTGTCTGTCTCACATTACCTCTCCCTCTCCTTTCTGCATTTCTTCCATCCAGGAACACTACATATTACTATTCCTGGATAATAAATTTGGTGTCTTGAGACATTTGGTAGAATGGTAGTGTCCATTCAACAGATACAAGCACAACTTAGTGATTCTGGGTGTGAGTTCCAGCTAAAGCCATCAGAACTGAAGAGGTTACAGGTCACGTCCAACATGCCATCTCTTTGTAAAACACTAGACCACATACAGGAAGGGGCTGTCTTCATTTGTTTCATGAAATGCTGGCTATACTCTATTCAGAGACTACAAAGACCAAATTTCTTTGTGAAACAATTTTACATGTTTTATAAAGCTATACATGCCATATTGAATTGCTCTTTCCCCATGATGGTCTGAGTGTTATTAGACTGATCAATTGTAGTTACAGGCACTTATGCCATAGTAGTTATCTCAGGTCACACCCTATCATCACAACAAAAGACTAAACAAGTCAATACTAGAAACTCAGTGAGATACGTCTTTGGATCCTTGATTCTCCATTCCCCATTCAGTCTTTGCAAATTCTTTGCATCTTACATTATCAAAAGCAATTTGCATTCCCCACCCACCTCCTGGCTCCCTGAAAAGCCAGCTGCCCCAGTGAAGTATGGGTTTGTTAAGAAAAGTCAATAAACCATAAAGTAACACAGTAACCCGCATTGTTTCTTTCAATCCAACACTCCTTGGCACTATCACAAAAGTGGCAGTCACCCATTAAAGCAAACAGAAACAGTAGCAGATTGGCCAACACTGAGCAGGTGAATGGAGATTAACAAAAGGGACGCCTCCCTGGAAACCCAGGGGCAAAGTGCTTCAATCAAATGATTCTTACACTGCTGAACAGCTCTCCGAGGGTATCAGGTCCTGAGCCTCCCAAGCTGACCCTAACAGAAACGACCCTGCAGCATGCATTCTTGTAGTTCATTCTTGCTGACTTGCTCATATTCACAGCACTGGTGTGTGAATATCTATATGCCAAGCACTGTACTAAATTCTTCAAATGCCCCATTTTATTGAATGCCCCCAACAAACTTAAGAAGAGGATATGCCCACTTTTATAGCACAAGAAATCAAAGCACCGAGTCATAAAAACTCCACTCCAGGGGACCAGGGCATGTGACGGGGAGTTAAGGTTCAACCTACTATTGTCTTATGTCAAAGCCAATTACACAGAGCCCACCTTTGACCTGTGAACCTGCCCATGCAATTATGTCCAATCCAGACCCCACTTGTGAGGGTCTGTTACAAGGCATACTTTTGCCCTTTCAAGATACTTACCTAAATAATTTGAGATAATCTGCGAGTTTAGGGATGTCAGTAATGTCCTCCTAAGGAGAAATATGAGAGTTACTAGCAGGAACGGGACAGATGGAGCTGCTAGCTCATACCAGAGGCACCCAGTATGTCAGTCGCTTGCCACAGAGACTTAAAACCTGAATCAATAAAAGTGAAATAAAAGGAGAAACTGAGTTCCTTAGTTATGTAAACCATAGTAGTTATTGCTGGGGACTTAGTTGGGGTAGAAGCTGAATGGGAAACACGAAGGGGCCCCTGGGCAGGTGACAAAGTCCTGTTTCCCATTCTGGATGGTGACTTGGTCGACAATATTAATTTGTTAATATGTATATTTGTATGTGTTTTTTTTCACTTCGTGAGGATAAGAATATGAAAAGAGGTTTAAAAAAAAGCAACTGATACTTTTTATACCTACATGCTATTCAAGTTAAAAATTTGAATTAGAAATGATGACTTTAATGTATGAACAGATCTGTATGAGCATATGATGGGACTTAAAAGAGAGAAAGGGTGTTAGTGAGTATGGCATGGCGATGTGGGGGAAGGGGGTGCCTAAGCGGGCCCATGCCCAGGCATCGCCTCCCCCTGAAGGACCACACACACACACCAACATGGTATAGAATAGAGTTTATTTAGAGAATAAGATGAGAGTAGTAGAGAGAGAGAGAGAGAGAGAGAGAGAGAGAGAGAGAGAAGAGAGAGAGAATAGAGAGAGAATAGAGGCCGGCCATGTCCACGTGGAGAGAGGGGGGAGGGGAGCCCAAGAGGGGCAGAGAGGTGAGAAGATGAGAAGAGAGAGGGGAAGGAGCGGGAGGGGGGGGAAGAGAGAGAGGAGGGGGCAGGCAGCCCCTCTTATAGTGGAGCAGGCATGTGGGGCGGGGCATACCTGGGGTGGAGCTTGAACAGAGTACCAACAGCATATATCTTTTGTAATTTTTTAAGTTAAAGTGGGTGACTCTAGTAACGTCCAGGTCACTGATTAAATCTGAAAGGCACCCGGTTCAAAGTTCGTTCTGAGGTGGCAGTTGATGGCTGGCTGAGGCATACAAAGCTACTGAGGGAAGGAGGGGATTTCTCATTTGTTCCAAGAAGGACTAACTTCCTGCTACGGATCCAGTGTAGTGGCAGGCACAAAGGAGCTCTGACTTCTGCTGGGGCAGGGCTCTGCTTTGTGTATTAAGTATTTGCTCTCCCAAGAAACTAACTTCCTGTTTTAAGGCTTGTTATTGATAAGAGGACTCACAGTGAATGCATAAGAACGCGGTGACTTGTTTAGCTCCAGTTTCAGCGGACCCACTGCTTGGACTCAATGTGATTAAACCAGTAATTATTACCTTGGTTGAAGAAGTTAAAACAAAAGAGTGCTCAGTGAAAGAATCAAAGCAGTGGGGCAGTGCGACTGCAGGGCTTTATCCAGCCACCTCTGGTGAGGGTCAAGAGTGGTAACCAGTTTTCCTTCTAAGGTATGACTGGAGGGTTTTAGTTTCTGAAATAAAAAAATGTTTAGGAGTGTTTGACGATATCCTAAAACCTTCCTAATGCTGGGACCCTTTAATACAGTTCCTTGTGTTGGGGTGACCTCCAGCCATAAAATTATTTTTGTTGCTACTTTCTAACTGTAGTTTTGCTGCTGCAGTTACTTGTGATGTGAATAAATGATATGCAGAATCTCCGAGATGTGACAGCCATGAAAGGGTCTTCAACCCCCAAAAGAGGTCACAACCATAGTTGAGAAGCATTGTCTTCCTCTCTGAAAAGCCATCCTCTCTGTCAGCCTCACTCAGTGGCAACATAGGACCAGATACCAAGGCTTTTAAAGCCTTTTCTTCACCCTCATGGGTGCCCCGTGCCATAGGCTGTGCAGCTCTTTTTAGACTTAAAGGACCAGCTCCATGACCCTTGCTAGTGTAGTGGAGCCCATTGTAATTTCGCCACATACACTGCCAACTGATCTCCAGGAAGAAATTCAATATAACAGCTTCAGTTGGTGGTGATAAAATTCTCCTAATGGTCCCTTGTAGAGAGCTAATCCAAGAGAAGCCAGTTCTTGCTAACTTTAAGTCTGTCCCACAAGCAGCATATTTTCTTTTTGGACGACATTTTCTCTCTCCTCCGATCTGCACCTTCTAGAACAAATTCTGAGTTAACAGAAGCATTCATACCAAAGTGTTGTCCGCCTTCCCGCCTTCGAGGGTCACTTCCAAACTAGACAATGCTGCTTCTACCTCGTCAACCTCAGACTTGGCTGCAAAGTCCTGTATTTCAGCACACAGTGACAGCTTGCTGATGTGATACTAAAACATAAACAGAGGTTTTATTTTAATTATTTAAATTAATGTGTGTTCTTGAGACAGAATCTAGTTAAAGGTTCTAGACTGTTCAGGCTAGTCTCAAACTCTCTAGGTAGCATAAAGTGCCCTTGAACTTATGATCTTCCTGACTCAGTTCTAACTAAGTAACTGTGAGATTTAACATTAGTTGTCAAACCCAGTTCTGCCTCAACGTTGTACCTGTGGAAGTAAGTGACAGGAAATGCAGAATGGTTGCCTTACACGGTATGTGCACACATGTAGATGGCGAAGAACATTTTACATGGAAACCTACTCTCCTAATTTTCATTTCTTTCTTCAGAGAAACAGACAGAATGCTTTATCTAGAACAAACTAAAATTCTTTCCCCCACCCCAGGAAAAGCTACAGACATCTTATAACCTGCAGGGCTGCAAAGATCAGCATCTCTTCTTCTGTGCAGTCGATTTCTTCCAAGAGAATAGCCCACCTGGCTTGCTCGTAGAGTTGGTTTATTCGGACAGCGTCATACTAGAGAAAGAAAAAGAGGTATATGTGTGTGTGTTCTTGAATAAAGAATAAAGTCTAGCTCAGGCAACTGCAAGGAATTTACTATCGTTCCCCTGCCCACTGCTTCTTTTGACATTTGAGGCCAGCTTCTTCAAAAAACCAAATCAATCCAGCTCAGATACCACGATTTTCCCTCTCTGCATCATGTTTCTATTGAGAATAAAAGCAGGCACTAGATAATAGGTAGTCAAAGATGAAGTTGATCTTCAAACTCTGCCAATCCAAGGAGAATATGACAGGGTCTTTTTAAATAATGGAACTTTATACCAATTGTTTAAGTAAACTAGAGGAAGTAATATTCAAGTATTGTCAGGACAGCTTTGAAAAAGACATGAAAGAGCCACACCAGACATGAAACATAGTAACAACTACAGCATAGCATTTGTTTATGATGAGCAGCAGTTACTAATGCATATATATATAAAATCTTCCTGCCTCAGTTCTCCAAAATGGTGAGATTACAGGTGTGTCCTACCTCACCTTGCTCAAGACAGAGGTTTAGGAATGTTACAGCCACAAATGGATCATTGACTGTCTCTTCTTTTTCGGGATTTCCAATCCTGAATACCTCCTGGAAAGAAGTCTGTCTGTGCAGGGAAATGATATCTAACTAACTAACTAACTGTGATATTTAACATATATATATATATTAATGTATATATTAAATATATATATATATATATATATTTACTAGAAAGTAAAAACATTATATTCAGAGAACAAAAATCCCAAACCAGAAAAAAATAACACCACCCCACATGAACTGACAAATGGATTAAAGAATTTAAAATACAAAACCCCGGGGTGGTGAGGTGGTGCAGTCAGAACATAATTCTACAGCTGGCTCTAACATGGGACAGAGAAACCAGAAACTAGGAGCCAGCAATTCCACTCCTTTAGAAAACTGAGAATGAGAACTCAAAAAGATTGGACTTATTCACAGAAACATTATCCACAGCAGCCAAAATGTTGAAGCAACATGAATGTTCATCAATGACCAAGTAAATGAACGAAATGCACACAATGGAATGTTATTTATTCCATGTGGTAGTTTGAGTAAGAATGTCCCCCATGAGCTTGTATTTGACTACTTTGTCCCTAGGTGAGGTAACCTCATTGGAGAATGTGTGTTACTAGGGTGTGGGCTTTGAGGTTTCAAAGCCTATGCCATTCCCAGTAAACTCTCTCTCTCTCTCTCTGTAGCACCATGCCTTGTTTCTGTGCACTGTGTGAAGTTGTCCTTCCTCACCTACCTAAAATATTCTATGACTGGCTTTAATAAAAATCCGAGGGACAATTAGCTGGGAAGGAAGTGGACAGTGGGACTTCCTGGGAGGGAGGAAAGAATTCTGGGAAGAAGACAGAGGAAGTCTTTTTTTTTTTTTTTTTTTTTTGGCCAGGAGACATGAAAAGAGATAGAAAAGGCTTAGGAGATACAGCTAACCATGTCGATAGAGCTTGATGGCTGGATTAACTTAGATGAGCTAGTTCAGAACCTGCCCAGCCTAGGCCTAAACTCTGAAATATTAAAAGCTCTCTCTGTGGTTGTTTGGGGGAATTAGTTGGTTAAGGAATAACTGCAGTCATACTAATTTCCAGTACTAATATATACAGAATGTTACTAATCATTTTTTTTTCTTTTAAACAATGCCTGCTACTATGTTCCCTCACACAATGGGCATGGGCTTACCCTCTAAAAGTGTAGGCCCTCAATAATCTCTTTCTTCTATAAAATGCCTTGGCCATGGCGTTTTTGTCACTGGTATTGAAAATTAACAGATATTTGGCTTTTGTTTGTTTACTTTTGTTTTTGGAGACAGGGTTTCAATGTAGCCCTAACTGTCCTGGATCTCCCTTTGTAGACCAGGCTGTCCTTGAACTCACAAAGATATGTTTGCCTTCCACATGTTAGGATTAAAGGTGTGCACTGCCCAGCTGATATTTGGCTTTAAAAGGAAGGGAATTCTGATTCATGCTGTAACATGGGTGATTCCCAAAGATGAAATGCTTGAGACAAGGTCTAAGGAAAAATATTGCATAATGGGCACTTATATATACCACCTAGGTTAGGCAGATTCATCCATTCAGGAAATCAGAAGTAAAGGATTCTGTCGTGACCAGGGGCTTAGGAAAGAAGAGAGCTGTTGTTTAATGAATAGCAGTTATGGGTAACAAAGAAAGTTTTGGGAATCGGCATTAATAATAGTTGCACAACACTATGCATGTGCTCATAACACCAAGTTCCCACCTATGACCAAGAGGGTAAATGAATAATACGTCCACTATAAGGAATAAGAAAATTCCAAATTTGTGCATAAATGATCATAGCATTATTAACAGTAGTCAAATGTGGACATAATTCAGATATTCTTTGATGAATTAATGACTATATATAGTATATAACATAATAGAATGTTATTTGGTAATAAAATAAAATAATTGTACATACTTCAATATAGATGAACTTTGAAAACATACTATATGAAGGAAATTAGTCTCAATGTTCTTCGCGCTCTATAACTGTACCTGTTACTTACAAGCCTTTTATTTGAGGCAGGGTCTCATGTAGCTCAGGCTGGCTTGGAATTCTCCATGTATTTGAGGATGACCATGAACTTTCATTTAGTATATTATAATGAAACACTGCTTTGAACTTAATATCAACATCCTTTTGTAACTCCTATTCTATGTAACATTTTTATTTCTGATGTAATTTTCTAAAGAACTTTTTGTCTAAGGAGGTATAAAAGACCAGATCAAAGAAATAAAGTTGGTGGTTGTGATGGTTTGTATATGATTGGCCCAGGAAGTGACCTATTAGGAGGTGTGGCCTTGTTGGAGTGGGTGTGTCACTGTGGGTGTGGGCTTATGACCCTCCCCCTGGCTGCCTGGAAGTCAGTCTTCTACTAGCAGCCTTCAGATGAAGATGTAGAACTCTCAGCTCCTCCTGTACCATGCCTGCCTCCTTCAGCAAATCCTACCGGCGTGCGCCACCACAACCGGCAGTGAAGATCATGTGTGGATCTCAGACTTTGGAACAAGAAGCTGTGAAGCTGAAATTGACTTGGGGTACCAAAGATGTTAAAGATGCCAGAGCCACAGGATGCCTGCCAAGGAAAGCTGCTAACAGGGAGTGGAACAAGCCAGGAGAAAGAACCTTGTTGAAGTCAACAAAGATGAAAAAGGAGTTGGATATCTGAAGACTGCTTTGCCATCAGAAGTGGAGATGAAGAGTTTTGACTTTGCCCAGCTGGTTTCCTGTCTTGCTTGGAGGATTACATTTAAGTGATTGGATGAATCTCAAAAGAGACCTTGAACTCTGGACTTTTAACACTGTTGAGACTGCTATAGACTACAGGGACTTTTGAAGTTGGACTAAATGTATTTTGCATTATGCTATGTTTAAGTATGACCCCCATAGACTAATGTTGGAACAAGCCTATGGGGGTCAGGGAGTGGAATGTGATGGTTTGTATATGATTGGCCCAGGAAGTGACCTATTAGGAGGTGTGGCCTTGTTGGAGTGGGTGTGTCACTGTGGGTGTGGGCTTATGACCCTCCCCCTGGCTGCCTGGAAGTCAGTCTTCTACTAGCAGCTTTCAGATGAAGATGTAGAACTCTCAGCTCCTCCTGTACCATGCCTGCCTGGATGCTACCATGTTTCTGCCTTGATGACAATGGACTGAACCTCTGAGCCTGTAAGCCAACCCCAATTAAATGTTGTCTTTTATAAAACTTGCATTGGTCATGATGTCTGTTCACAGCAGTAAAACCCTAACTAAGACAGTGGTTGTTGGTTAAATGGTTTGGCTTGGGGAGCTTTGATCCATCCATGCATCCATCCAAATGTGTATGTCTGTTTGCCTATATGTATGTCTGCAGGTATATGTGTATATGTGTAAGCATGCATGAATACTTGTGGAATTGATTGTAATAGACTGTTAGGCCTGGCAAGAGTGTGGGTGAATGCATGTTTGAATATATATATGTGTCTGTGCATATTTGCCATATACAGTATCTTAATTCTTTTCCTTTCCTTCTTCTCTGGTTCACAAAGAGTTAACCAGTTTCTCTAGAGAGGCTTCTGGCAGATTCACCAGAGAAAGGATCACCAGAACTAAATCTTTTCACTTATCTCCTGCTGTTTTTTGATGAGGTGCTAAATAGTTTCTGGCCTCAGAGGAACTCAGACAGCTACCCCAGCAAAGTGACTTAGACTTAAGGCAGGTAAGCGTTTCGTTATTGTACAGCAACTCTAAATATCTTGTAAGACCAAGTCTTACCCCCACCTATGCTCTTCTCTCTCCACTGCTTCAAGAAGAACTAAACAAGAAAGAACAACCACAGGGTCTGGCCCCTGGCACGTATGTGTCCTCCAGACCCACCTGTGTGTGATAAATGGCAGGATCTCTTTTAACATGACACATATACATGTATTCTAGACTTCACAGGGTTTATTCATTCAGGCTAAACATTTTTTATTCTAAATAACCCTTCCTTGCATTTCACTTAAAAATAATCTCAAATATGTCTAATAAAACTTGTCTTGCCGGGTGGTGGTGGCGCACGCCTTTAATCCCAGCACTTGGGAGGCAGAGGCAGGCGGATTTCTGAGTTCGAGGCCAGCCTGGTCTACAGAGTGAGTTCCAGGACAGCCAGGACTACACAGAGAAACCCTGTCTCGAAAAACCAAAAAAAAAAAAAAAAAAAAAAAAAAAAACAACTTGTCTTGACCATTTAAGATGTACAGCTTAGTGGCATAGGTACATCTAAAATACTGTACAACCATCACCACCACAAACTCCTCAACTTGTAAGACCAAGATTCTATTCTCTTAAATCATAGTTTCTATGCTAGGTTTTGTTCTGTTTTTAGGAAATGCTTTTCTAATCTCTCTCTCTCTCTCTCTCTCTCTCTCTCTCTCTCTCTCTCTCTGGTGTGATTGTGTGCAGTATGGGCATGTATTCATGTAGGCTTGTGAAAGTAGGCCAGAGGACTGTGTTAGTATCCTCTTCCATCACTCTCTGCCTATTCCTTTGAGGCAAGGTTCCTCCCTGAACATAGAGTTCATGGTTTCTGAGCTTAGCTGGCATCCGGAAAGCCTCAGTATCACCTCTGTGTCTGCCTGACTCAGTTCTGGAGTTACAGGTCCATGTGAGAACATGCCTAGTGAGCCACTTGGGTGCTAGGATCGAAACTCAGGCCTCAGGACTGTGCAGCAAGCAGTCTTAATTACTAGCCACTTCTCCAGGCCCATTTGATTTTTTTTCCCCCGAGACAAGGTTTCTCTTTGTTGCCCTGGCTGTCTTGGAACTCACTCTGTAGACCAGGCTGGCCTTGAATTCAGAAATCCACCTGCCTCTGCCTTCCAAGTGCTGGGATTAAAGGCCTGCATCACCACTGTCCAGAAATTTTTTTTTAACAATAGCTATACATTATACTATATACTTAGAAGAAATAAAGTTGATAAAGAAAATATGAAGGAGTAATGGAAATACTCAGAGAACCTCAGTAGACTCCTCGGGGGTTGGTTAGCACTGGGTTATTTTTCCTTTTGTATTAATCTTATGCCTGTTAAGAACAGAGGCAATGGGGAATGTCTAAATGTGAAGCAAGCCCAAACCAGAGAAGAGCACTGAAATGGTAAATAGGAGAGCCCACATGCTGGAATTACAGACGTGTACCATGACCCCTGATTTCCAGAGAATGAGTTTTATAGTACATACATTATTGTTCAATCAAGACTTTACAACTAAAGAAATTCACATGTACAGTAGACTTGAATCCAGGTGAGGTGGCATATACTTATCATCTTAGATATGGGAGAACCTGAAGCAGGAGGATCATTTGAGCATGGGAGTTAGAGACCAGCCTGGACAACATAGCCAGGCACCTTTCAAAAACAAACAACACTAAGAGCCATGCAACCGCTACCACTCACCCCCACCACACAGACAGACAGACAGACAGACACACACACACACACACACACACACACACACACAGACACACACAGACACACAGACACACAGACACACACACACACACACACACACACACACACATGAATCCTGTTTTAGTTCATAGATTATAGACAAAATCGTGATAGCAAAACAGTCAGAACTTACATTTGACCGGCAAGGTCAACCTAGATGTTTTTCAGCCCTTCAGTCCTAGTGTATGTAGGTACTAATGCTTCAGGATCTCAGTGGGATAGGCTGCTCAGCAAGACTTTCTTCAGAGTAGTTAATAAGGATTTTTAAAGTGTAATAAAAGCTCTCACACCTGAACATCTTTGCATGTTCCACAAAGCCAAATAAAATAATGGTGTGTAAAATACATTAAACTACAGTTATCTGCAGTTACAAGTTAACAGTAGATCAATAGGAGCTGGGCAGTAGTGGCACACACCTTTAATCCCAGCACTTGGGAGGCAGAGGCAGGTGGATTTTTTGAGTTTGAGGCCAGACTGGTCTATAGAGTGAGTTCCAGAAAAGCCAGGGCTACACAGAGAAACCCTGTTTCGAAAAAACCAAAAAAACCAACCAACCAACCAACCAACCAACCAACCAACCAACCAAACAAACAAACAAACAGTAGATCCATAGGATCCAGAAGAAGGACTCAATGCAGGCCTTGCCCAGAGCTGTCCAATCCAGAGACTCTCTGTTGGTTCTGCCTGGCTTTGAGGTTTCTCTCGCAGAGGCCAGTTCTCTCATTCAAGTGCTGAGGCATCATCTGTAGCTCATTAACAGCATCCTGTAACTTACTGTCTCTGAGAATACTTTGATCTCTTCTCCATCTATTTAGGAACAACTCTTTCTTCAGTGGATATGTTGGAAAGTTTTATGTCAACTTGACACCAACTAAAGTCACCAGAGAGGAGAGGGCCTCATTGAGACTGCTTCTATTGGACTGGAGGCAAGCTTGTAGGGCATTTTCTTAATTAATGATTAATGGGAGAGGGTCCAGCCAATTACGGGTGGTGCCATGCCTGGGCTGGTGGTCCTGGGTTCTCTAAGAAAGTACGAGCATGCCATGAGGCCCCTCCATGGCTTCGGTGTCACCTCTTGCCTGTATGTTCCTCTATGTGAGTTCCTACGCCGACTTCCTTTGCTGACCGGTGATAAGGAAGAATAAGCTAACAAACCCTTTCCTCCCCACGTTGCTTTGGTCATGGTGTTTCATCACAGCAATAGTAACAACCAGGACACTGGGTACGGGCTACCCGGGTTAATGCTTAGCCTTCATTTTCCTGTCTCCTGGTTGACTAAAGCTAGAACCTCACACCTTGGAGGGTATGGGTGGATTCTGCCATCCCTGTTATGCACATTCCTGCTTCTGTCCTGTCTCATTAGCTCAGTGAGTGCCTTTCCCATATGCTAACCATGACCACGTACAGGGTAATAAACCTGTATTGTCATTTCCATGTTCTCAAGAAAGTTTACTGTTTAATGTGACCACAAGGTTATCTGACTGCTGGGAAAGGAGGTCAGAATCCTGGGGTCCTCTAATGCTCTTATTGCTTACAAAACTTGAAGATAGTGTGGACTGTGAGAGCTGGAAAAGACAGTTTCTTTTCTTAATTCATGTTTTAAACATATTTAAAAGTGTTCACAAACAAAACAAAACAAAAAACAAATGAGCTGACTCATTCTTTTTAACAACAGTATGATATAAAGGTATCATAATATACTTAAGCAATTCTCTACTGATGGACATCTAGGTGGTTTCCAGTTGTTTTTAAAAGACAATTACGCAGCAGTAACCTATAGTAGATATATATAAAGTTACATAAGTACCACTATGCTATAAATAGGTATGCAGGTCAAAGTAGAATTGTAATTCTGATAGCGCTACATTGCTAGAGGCTAGATGAGTTTGCGTTTTGACTTACAATGACTTGTGAGACCTATTCTGGGTTTTATTATTTATTCGATATAACAACAACAACAACAACAACAACAAAAAGAACACATTGTTAGCATTCCTTCTAGGCTCCACCCCACAGTTACCTGGCAACAGCCAGGTATGCCTGTAATAGAAATAGAAAATATATTCATGCTGTTAAAGGAGATGTTTGCCCCTCCTTACTCTCTTACCCTCTAGCTCTCTTACCCTCTCTGTTCCTTTTCTCCCCCTCCTCTCTCCATTTGTTCCTGACTGACTTCTCTTCTGTGAGCTCACTCTTTCTTTTTCTTACTCTCTTCTCTCTCTCTCTCTCTCTCTCTCTCTCTCTCTCTCTCTCTCTCTCTCCTCTTCCTTTATCTCTACTCCCTCCTCAATCCCCCTCCCCATGCCTTAAATAAATTCTCTTCCATATTATATCCATCTTAGGGCTGGTCCCTCAGGGGGAAGGGATGGCTCAGCATGGGCCCCAGAGACGCTCCCTCCCACCTCACCATGCGGCTCCTCCACCAAACAGATCGTGGTTCTGTCTTTTTTATAAAACATAACACACATACATTGCTGTGTTTCTTTGATAAAGAATTTGCTTACTACAGTTTATTGTCTCATGTAGCAGACCTGTGCATTTTAGTTTGTTGGCTTTAATGCCTGAGAGTTTTAGATTTCCTGCATGCAACTTAGTTCTAAAAATAATTGTTTAATAAATAAGTGAATAAATAAACTAACAGATGGGGAAAGAATTTGAATAGATAAAATGGAGCCAGTATACTGGTTTAGCAATTAAAACAGCATGAATATATTTTCTATTCATATTTATCTAGATTTGTGAAGCATTTCAGGTAGGTTATTAGAACAGAAAGCACAGGACAACATAGTTTATTTGGGAACTAAATGAGAAAAGACTGGAGTTGAACTAGGGATAGGACTTAAAAAATGAAATCACAAAGTCCCCAGCAACAGTCGTGAGAAATCTCTTTTTGGGTTGTTGGTCAGGGGAGCCTAAGAGACTCTTAAGTAATATTGGTTATAGCTGTCACCCTTGGTTATCTCCCAGATATTGAAGGTAAGTCCCTGTTGATGGCACCACAAATTTCAGTCATAGGACTCAGATGATTATGAGCTAGATCTGACCCAAAAGCCTCCTTCCTAGGGTATTGCTTTTGCAGTACCAGAAAGTGCTATGCAAAATTCCAAGGAAGAAAAGCAATTAAAAGTCTTACCCATCTATATCTATGAACCACAATAACTAGCTTGGGAAGATAATCTTTTAATGTAACAGTGACACTCATATCTAGGCAGTAACCAACAGCTCTCTAGTTAGACTTGAGTCTCACTGAATAGGAGAGAAATCACACCGGTCCTGAAAACCTAGGATAACCTCCTGCTGTCACTTTCCTAGACCACTATAATCCCTAACTTCCTTTGAAATACTTACCCTTATACACACAGAAAAGCGTAGCTTTCAAGGTTATTTTGCCACAATGGAGACCATTACAGGAGTCCCCAACTGGTCAAAATGCAGAGGACAACTGACGATGCGATACTGGCTCCAGTTGCTACACCGACAACCCAATTCCTACACCCAAGGCTCAAACCATTCTGAAGCAGGGGTGGAAAGATTGCCAGACGGCCAGAAAGTCTGCTTTGAGATGACAGGGAAGCTACACCCATGAAATCTCAACAATATATATGCCTCAATAAGAACTGAACAATTTGAATAACAGCTGGCATTCCAGCGCAGAAGACATGGAGGTCTCATGGGGCCCCATCCATAGATAAGGAGCCGGAAGCAGTTAGTGACTTCTGACTGCTGAGAGAGGGAGAATTAGTCTTCTTCAGGGATGAGCACCTTAATCGATTATCCAATACCAAGTGATCTGCATTAAACACACACACACACACACACACACACACACACACACACACACACACACACACACACACACACACACACACACACACACACACACACACACACGGAAGCCAGGGAACTGAAACTGGCCATTGAAAGATGCTACAAATCAACCAAGAGGGCAGAGGTGTTGCTACAGGGAAAAAAAGTGCAGAGAAAGGTAGAGGCAGGCTCCTCAAACAAATGCTCAGAGAGAAACGAGTAGGAGGCACAAGCCCTGCCCGGGGCTGGTGCGGGGAGGTTGCCTGGCCCTGAAGACCACACTGTTTCATTTTATGTTTTCTATAACGGGCCAGTTAGCTGCTGATGCTCAACTCCACAAAACGGCTTTCCCGTAGGCAGGAAAGCGATAGAAGTCCGAAAGACTCATCTCAGCTCTCATCAAATTTCCCAGTATGCGTTGGGTAGAGACTTGCCCATGCTCTTTACTTAGACAGATGATCCCTTTCCACTAAAGACACTTTATACTGTGGTAGGGCGTCTTGTGTGAGTCACCTGGTGGTCCTGGCTTGCTCTTAGGAAAGTGTCCTCAAGCACATCACAATAGGAAAACAAAATGAAACAAAAGAATGATTTCTTACTTTAGGATTCAAGTCAAAGAAGGTGTAGTATTTAAATCTCAACAGCAGCTGCTCGTCCTCTTGAATGCTTTGTTCCATAAGAGATCTTGAGGAATCCAGCCAGCTAGGAAACCAACAGGTTAGGATTTAAAAACCAGCTTGCTTTGCATACATATCCACCACATTGAGTTACACATTACATAGATCCAAGGGCATGGGCAGGGCAAAACAATGTCAACAAAACCAATGAGCACATAATAGCTTATATTTACACCTTACCTTGCTGTTCTTTTTTTTTTTTTGGTTTTTTGAGACAGGGTTTCTCTGTGTAGCCCTGGCTGTCCTGGAACTCACTCTGTAGACCAGGCTGGCCTCAGAAATCCACCTGCCTCTGCCTCCCAAGTGCTGGGATTACAGGCGTGCGCCACCACGCCCGGCACCTTGCTGTTCTTAAGTTAAAAAATATTCTTAATGACACATGAAAGTCGATATCTAGTGTTTCTCTTCTTTTCTTTCCCTTCTTCCTTTCTTCCCTTCCTTTCCCTCCCCTTTTCTCCCTTTTCCTTCCTTCCTTCCTTCCTTTTTCTTTCTTTTCTTTTCTTTTTCTTTTCTTTTCTTTTCTTTTCTTTTCTTTTCTTTTCTTTTCTTTTCTTTTCTTTTCTTTTCTCTTCTCTTCTCTTCTCTTCTCTTCTTCCTCCCTCCCTCCCTCTCTCCCTCTCTTTCTTTCTTTCTTTCTTTCTTTCTTTCTTTCTTTCTTTCTTTCTTTTTTTTGAGACAGAATCTCATGTGTACCCAAACTGGGCTTTGAACTCCAAGCTCTTGCTTCCTGAGTGTTGGGGTAATAGACACGTGCCATCATGTCTGTCACTACCTCGGTGTAGCAGACAAAGTGACCAAGTCTCTGTGAATTTTATGATCTATGCAAAGGTATAGCTCCATGGTGGAGCCAGCATGTCAGTCCCTGTCTCTAACTGCCTGCTCTGCTGCTCCATCGTGGTCAGCCCAAAGTTAGGTCTAGCTTAGGCAGTGTGCAGTCTTTTGACAAGCAACACAGTGTCATCATCTACAAAGTTCACGATCAAGAACTACACAGCTGCACAGCAAAATAAAAATGTAAAACTCATAATTTAAGGAACTTTGTAATTTTGTGTTGTGCTGTATTTGTGGCTATCTTGTGCATGTGTGACCCATGGTAGATCCTTTTGCAGAGATGGAAAAAAAATCACACGTGCTGTGCAATGCATTAACCTCTAGCCAGATATGGCTACTGAACATTTAAATGTAAATAATGTCACATCTTAATTATTTTTTAGTTTATTTATTTTTATGTATGAGTGCTTTATCTGCATGTATAGCTGCGTGCCAGAAGAGGGCATCAGATCCCATTATAGGTAGTTGTGAGCCACCAAGTGGTTGTTGGGAATTGAACTCTGGATCTCTGAAAGAGCAGCCAGTGTTCTTAACCACTGAGCCATCTCTCTAGCCATGCAACTTAATTTTAACTAGGGAGAAGCACTGTTCTGTAAAATATAGCTTAAGCTGGGTTGACCACCTTCAGTGTCTCCAACAGGTTCATAGAAGGTACCATGCTTATAAGCTACTCTACCCCCCACCCCCAAGCTCTTTTTACACTTCTAACAGCAAGAGTCATAGTTATGGATAGGAAGACATCAAGTTATTTGAATAAAAGTTTTGTTACCCTTTAAAGATATTGAGATCACCCTATTCTGTTCATCTTTTTTTTTCTGTTAAAGTTAGACTTCTGAATTTTGCTAAAAAGTACAGTGTTCATGCCTATAACCCCCCAAATTAGACAGTCCCCATCCCTTTGACATCTCTTGTCCACAGCAGGAACATTTTTTTTTTCCTGAGACAGGGTTTCTCTGAGTAGCCCTGGCTGACCTGGAACTTACTCTGTAGACCAGGCTGGCCTCGAACTCAGAAATCTGCCTGCCTCTGCCTCCCAAGTGCTGGGATTACAGGGGTGCGCCACCATGCCCGGCTCCTCTTTGACATCTCTTAGTGTATGAACACTAGTTCAGACAGGAGGAAGATGGCGCCCCATCCTTACCCTGCATTCATCTTGGCTTTGTCAACCAGAGATCGAGGCTGGAACATGTCGGCGAGGACATCTGGTGATGGAGGAGGCTGGCTGAAGGCCAGAACGCTGCAGTTTTGCTCTGTCAAAGGGCTGTCACCAAACCAAGTCATGGTGGATAAAGCTGGTGTCCCATTGATGGGGTCGTATGTGGGTGTCATGGTCTTACTGTAAAGGCCAGGGCTTACTAAGAGGCAAGGAGAGAGGGAAGTTGATCAGTGATTTATCTTAGAAATCTTTAGAAGAAGTTATACTGAAACAATTTTGATTTAAATGTTCCAGGAGTCAGGATGGTAGGGAGGTCAGTTACACACAGGTAAAGATTTTGTCTGGACCTTCCAGTCTTGAGATCCCAGACATGTAGAAGTTTCTAAAACTCAACACAGATAAATGTTGGCAGGTAAGCCCTTTCTAACCGTTCAAAGTTCTCTTAGGGAACTGAGGTACAAAATGTCTCAGACAGCAAAGGGGTATATTTGTTACTTTTAAGTAACTCTCACTCTGAACACTGCTCAAATTCCCCTTTTATTCTTTGCATTGAAATATACAAGAACATTACAAGAAAGCTAGTGAAGTTGTTTGGATATGGGAAGAAGATAGGATATATATTCTCAGAATCTTTACCTGCCTTCCCTGTCCAAGCCAATGAAAACTGCTTTAGAAAGAGTCACACAAAGACGAACCAGAAAAAGAGAAATATATTTAAATGATCTAAATTGCCTTCTTTCTAAAATTTACCTTTTTCACTCACAATTCATGGTTATATGTGCTTGCATTTTACAACATATAATACACAATCAAAACCCTGAGTTACTAAGCGTACCTTTGTAAGAGTCTAAATTTAAAACCTCTTTAAACTTAATGAGATATTCCTCCCTCAACTTGTCAGCCGATCCTTCCTTGGAGAGAACATGGAGAAAGGAAGAGGGGGAAACAGAGATCCCCTTTGCTGCCTCAAGGGTCCTGGTGTGGCTTCTTTAGACTCTCTCATCCAGTCAGTTCCCAAACTGATGAGGGAGGGGAAGGGGGAGGGGAAAGGGGGAGAGGGGAGGGAGAGGGGAAGGAGACTTGTTTTCCTTTGGGGTCTACAGTCAGAAGCTGAAGCAGCAGCCCCTTACTTGGGGAACCTGAGCTTGTTGAAGAACTTTCCAGGTTCAGGATGTCTTCCGACACTAGTTCTCTACTAGTTTTTTCTCTCTTCTTTTTCTTTTTACAATAGTCACTAGAAGGCTTTAACAGTGAGAGTTCTTCTGGTCTTCTGATATCTGAAATAAAACAAAGTAACAACTGACAAAAAACAAAAAGCGAGAGAACTAAGAAGAAAAAGAATCCCTTCTGAGGCTCACAACTGTTCTGTGTATTCGACAGGTCTCTGTTGGGCTGGGGAGATTTTGACAGCAAATGGAACCCACTACATCCGGTTTGAAAGAACAGGAAAAGAAAAAGAAGGACCGCCACCCCTCCCCTCAAGTTGGAAAGATAGCAAACAGTGGTAGGAGGTTCAGACTAGTGCAACTTCTCCTCTGGTTTGTGTTTTAACTTGTGATAAAGTTATGTCAAGTGCATGCAGAGCAAAGGGCATGGTACCATGTCTTCACCACAGGCTTGTTGGCCAGATCCCAGCACTGCCAGTGCTGTGCGGCTCTTAATGTTATCCATGAGCTACTGACTTTTCCCTTCTTTCCTTCCTATCTCCCACTCTGGCTTGTAAATTACCCCAAAGGGCGCCAACATCCTTTTTGATCTGTGGACCATTGACTCTGCAATCTTTCTTTCCCTACACAACGGCCACCAATCGTTTCCCGCCATCCCTTGGAGGTGTCCTCGTGTTCTGTTTTGCCCTCTGAGTCTCCATCCTTTTAATGTGTGCCCACCCGACTCCCAGTAGTTTGAGAGCACCTGGGTGTCTGCCAAGAGCTTGTGCTACCTGCTGCCCGTGGATGAGAGACTCAGCAGGGGTAACTTAGATATTATAGTGTAAGAGTTAAACACAAAATAAGAAAGCAAAACTCCACTGAAGATCTGTGCCTCTTCTGTCCCTCAGGGGAATCCGCCATACTGCTAAGGCGATCTGAGCTAGTGGTGATGGCTGTAAGAGCCGTGATTAGAGATGCTGAGCGGAGCTCTCTCTTAATGTGTCTTCAAAGCCACAGTTAGAGAGGAGAGCAGCTGACTGCTTGCCCTCCCCTGGGATGTGTCACCAGGTCCCTTTGAGGTATGGAAAAGACCTCTTCATTTGGTCTTGATGTTGGAACCCTCGCTAGAATACTTCCAACCACAAAAACAACAACGTGGCCTTTTGTTTCACATTTACCTACTACATATCAGGGACTCTCTAGGACACTTGTGCTCCCCAGTGGAATATTCCATGTATGGAATGGTTCACTAAACAGCTAGTGGGCAGCCAGTGTGTGCCAGACATTGATATGTGGGATTAGTTAGTGTTTCTTCCTAGTCCTGTTCCAGGCCAGCAGAACCCTTAATGTCTAACCAGGACTTTCCCAAACCTGTGAACACCTCCCTCCATCTGCTCTACCTCCCATCCCATTTTAACGCTCTCTTCTCCCATCTCTGCCTGCTTTAAAGGGCGAGATGCCAGCAATCATTGTTGTAGTATCAGCCATGCACCACACTGTCCACTGCACAGAAGGGCTCAAAGAGCACTTGTTGAATGAATGAATGAATGAATGGATGGATGGATGGATGGATGGAGCAGCTTATAGTTTAGTGGAGGAGAGAGAATTCTCAGTGAGACATAATATTCTGTGTTCACTTGCTGGGTGATATTTAATATTCTTGGTACCAAAGAAGACACCCACACATTCAAAAAAGTAGGAAGTAAGAATCACTCGTAGCATAAGGGTCCCTGTTTCTATAGTGTTTCATAAAGAAAAGAAAAGAGTAGTGTTGTCTCTGTGATGTTATACAATGAGAGGCCCATTCATCAGATATCCTGGTGTCATATGCTGGTAATCCCCGTATTCTTTAGGCCTAGGCAGCAGGATCACAAGTTTGAGGTAAGCCTTGGCTCCTAAGATCATATTTAAAAACCAAACAAAAATAAGATTAGCCTTCTATTGATAAATATGTTTTGTGTGCATGTGTGTGTGTGTGTGTGTGTGTGTGTGTGTAGTACGTAAGTAGATGTTTGTGTGTTCTCAGGCATTTGTGTGCACACGTGTGTGAGGCCAGAAGACATCCTTGGTGTCGTCATTCCTCCGGAGTCCTCCACCTTGCTTTACTGAGATGGGTTTTTCACTGGCCTGGACCTTGTCAAGCAGGGCAGGCGAGCTGGCCAGTGAATCCCAGGGATCCACCCGTCTCAGCCCCCTCACTGCTGGACTCAAAAGTCTACACCACCATGTTCATCATTTAAAAAACCTGGTTTCTAGGGATTGATAAGGCAGACACTGTACTTGCTAAGCTCTCTTCTCAGAGAGTGCTTTTCTGTTTAAGCTTCTTTTGTCATTACAGGAGCCAAGCACTAACGAAGAATTAAAGTGTGCAGTGCCATCATCCCACGGATAGAGACCACACAGTGGGTCATAATAAAAGATTTAACAAAAATTAAAATATTTAATTAACAAAACTCCTATTTCTTTGTTTTAAAAAGTGGAGTTTGGCCAGGCGGTGGTGGTGGCGGCGGCGCACGCCTTTAATCCCAGCACTTGGGAGGCAGAGGCAGGCGGATTTCTGAGTTCAAGGCCAGCCTGGTCTACAGAGTGAGTTCCAGGATAGTCAGGGCTATACAGAGAAACCCTGTCTCAAAAAAAAAAAAAAAAAAAAAAAAAAGTGGAGTTTGGAGAAACAAGTTTGGAGTGGTGGGCTTACCATGGCCACTTCTACTTACAAATGTATTTGAACAACTAATTGTAAGCGTGTGGAAGCGGTTTATGCAAATAGCCTTGCTTTCCTTTCAATCCCACTGGAAGGGCCTCAGTGCTCTGCCCTGGGCAAGGGAGCTTACTTCCTTGTAAAGGAGCGTTCTCCAGCAAAGGCTTGAGGCCGGCAGAAAGCACAAGTAAGTAATTTTCCTGTCTTCCTTTGCCAAGAGTCTAAAGGGCCCCTGGCGGGGACTCACTCAGGACTTTGCAGATATCAGCTACGGCTTTGAACACCACCGCGGAGAAGCTGACTCGCAGCCGCACGGTCCTGGCATTGGGTAGGCGCAGGCGGAGCATCTTATGCTGAGGGGTGAAGAGGAGCTTAGCGTCGGCCTGGACTCCACACTTGTCCAGGGTCCAGTGCGTTTTCAGAAGCCAGCAGCGCTTCTGCTCCCACCACAGAGCAAAGTCTGACCAGTCTTGGGCTATGTCTGCAAAAGCGGAGAACACAGTTTATGAGAGGAAGCTGAGCTCGCAGGTTGTGGGACACCTCAGTCTAGTCATGGCTGGTGAAGCACTTAACCTTTAGTTTATAATCTCTTTTTATGGTTCAAGACTCTACATACAGTTCTTAGCTTTCTTCCAAAGTCTCCCAGGAGGGGCAGGGAACACATGGTGTCTGAACTCTACTCTTATTTACCTTTAAGTATCATGAAAAAAAAAAAAAAACTTTTGTTCTAATGAATGCTAAACCACACCCCAAGCCCACTATGCATCAATCTTGATTGCTTAATCGTAATCTCTTATAGAAATTAATTCTTGTACTACTGGATCACAAGGGAACAGTGACAGTCCCCCACAGGCCACACAGAACATGGAAAGCTGACAGCTCACTCTCCGCCATGTCTTCTCTGCCTCTTCTTGCCTTAGAAAACCCTTCTCTCACTGCTCCGAGTAGCAGCATCAGATTATTTTGGAAGGCAATGGGTCAGTAATTGTTCTCTGTGGCATAGACTGTATCTGCTGTGGTTGGGATATGGCTTGAGTGTTCCCCAAGGCTTTATGAGTCGATAGTTGACCCCCACTGTTAGGGATGAAGAGGAATGTAGAGATTTAGTCTGGCCACAGTATTGGGAGGTGGAGTCTTTGGAAAGTAAGTAGGATTAGGTATGACCATTAAAACACAGGCCCGCTGGTTGAATTCGTTGCCTTTACAACAAAGCAGGAGAATCCAGGTAGAGACATGCATGCAAATGTGTGCGCGCGCGCGCGCGCGCGCGCGCACACACGCACACGCACACACACACACACACACACACACTTCTTGCTACATGATACCTCATGCTGTCTTGAGAGCCTTTCACTCTTCTATCATGAGGTATAATCCCTAGCCCTTTGGCCAGAACTATGTGACAAAATAACCCTCTTTTTTTTTTTTTTTTTTTTAATAGTCACCTAGCTTCAGGTGTTTTGTTATAACAACAAAGAAATTAATTAATCCAATCCTCAAAAGAAATGTTTATCTTCTATATTTTATATTCTACTACCAATATGATGTGAAAATGGGAATAACTCAAATGTTCATCAAGGGATAAGTGGATGAATTGTGGTAGGTTCCCACAATCGAATATTATTTAGCAACAAAATGAGATGAACCCAAACCATAAGCAACAATATGGATTTCTTTCAAACATGAAATTAAATCAAAGGAAGCAGCTATGTAAGTGTATATCCTTTGTGAGAGGCCAGGAGGGTGGTTGCCCTTAGTGAAGCAGCGGTGGGGAGTGGGTAGCAAGGGTGGGCTCGAAAAAGGGAGCGGGTGATGTTTCTTCTCGATTTGGGTGACGGCCATGTGACTATGGACATTCACTAACCCGAACCTTAGGAGTGCGCCTTTCCATATGCACATGGCCTTCCGTTCAAGACGCACTTAGTAAAAAGAGCTTCGTCTCAGGGTAAAAGGGAGGCTAGCAGCCAAGGCCGCAAAGAAATAGAAAGCAAAACACTAAACTCTAAGGCTAGAAGACTTCTCTTTGTTGGTGGACAAGGGTTGCAGAGACCTCAGTCTATTCATGGCCGGTCAATGACACAGCGACAGCAAGCTGAGCTGGGCATGAAATTATCAAGGGTTTACAAAGAATGGACTCCATAGTTGGTGCCATGTCACCTACCATCTCTGTGCTGCTGTCTGGTGGGAATATGGCATTATAACACACACACACACACACACACACACACACACATATATGTATGTATGTATATATACATATATACATATATATGTATATGTATATGTATATATGTATATATACGTATATATATGTGTGTGTGTGTGTATACATATATACATATATATTCATTTTAATATCATTAACCATTGTATTTTGAGCTTTTACAAAGGTGGCTGGGTTCGTTTGAAAACTCTTGCATGGTTCCCCCTTTCTCTTCCCAGGAGACTAGAGGTGGGGAAGGGGTACATGCTGTTAGGAAATCTAGAGCCAGCCATGGACTATAGTGGGAGGGGGAGGTAGCACAGAGGGGTTCGGGCACAGGAAATCCATGGAGGAGGAGTGACTTACTCATCTGTTCCACAAGCCTGAGCATCACTCCCCCAATATGCAGGTCCCCAGACACCCTCAGCGTGACGTCTGTCTGCTGTTCTTCACCTGCATGGTCAACTCGGACCACAAGCTCCCAGGATGCAGATGTGAAGTCACCAGATGACAGCATTGTGGCCCAGGCAGGTGTCTTCAGGGACAAAAGACAAACATAGATCAGAATGGCCGGGGACAGCGGAACGTGCCAGCAGGTCCTCGGAGAAAAGCTATTGTCTTTTGTTTTTATAATTTTATTTTAGATTTTTTTGTTCAAAGAATTCTGTAAGGTTCCAGGTACCTAGATATTAATTTAGGATCCTAATTGTATATATTAAAAGACTCATAAAAATAATCACAACTATCTAAAGTTCTGGTTTTTTATTTTCTCTACTGAGGCATATATTTTTTGCCCATATGATGTATCAATCTTAGTTTTCCCTTTCAACTAGTTTTTCTTGATTTCTCCGACAAAACACAATAGACCATGGCAATCTTCCATGAGATCTTTAAGAGATTTCAATATTTACTGAAATATAGTTTGTGTGTTATAAAAGATACAGATTTTAATGTAACAGTTCAACAAATTATGCAAAATATACTTCAGTACACTCAATTATAAGAAGCTTCCCACTAAAACCATTTCGCTCAGAAACCCTCTCTTTAGTATCTCTCATAGATCAGTGTTACTATATTCCTTCTAGTAATATTGATATCTTCTGTATAAGAACCCTAAAATTAAACTCAGCAAGATAACCACATATCAATCATGATCTTACCTTAATGTGTACGATGACAGAATAGGCCCATGACAATAATTATTGTGCATGTGTGTTTGATTTACTTAAGCTACAATTTTATTTCTATAGTGTGTTGGTGTCTAACCCGGGGCCTTGTGCATTCTCGTTAAATGATCTTAGCACTGAGCTATATAGCTCCCTCCCAAAAGAAATCACTCTTTTAAAGCACATGATAAGATTATTTTGGAGACAAGGTCACTCTCTTGCGTCAGCCTCCCAAGGGCTGGCCCGGCAGGTGTGTGCCGCCACTCTAGGCCCCACAAAGGTTTTGGATATGTCGTTGGCAAAAGATAAAAAAAACAAAAACAAAAACAAACAAACAAAACCAAACATGACTGACTGGCCAAAATTTAGTCTTTAAAATAGTGTAGGGAGTTCAAACCCACAGTTTTCTCCTAACTGGAGGTGCTAAAAGGCAAAAGCAAACAAACAAAAACAAATATAAACCAGACTGTTACCATCTGGTGGTTTTAGGATAATCAGAATCCAAAGTAGACAGAACTTCAACAAAACTTGAGAGGTTGGTTCAAGTGATGTTGCTAATTTGGGCTTTTAAAAGGGTTTCAAATAAAAGCACTTAAATGACTCTAAGGAATCCTTTTCATGTCCCTATGCAAGACAGCTCCGGAGAAGAGGGCCATGCTTCATAAGGTCTATCTTGAAGACCCACTGTACTAACATTCTAAAGACAGCACTCCTAAGCCCGACACCCAGTCTCATACTCCGAGACCCAGCCAGCTTCTGTGGCTCACGCTCTGCGGCACAAGTCACAACAAGCAGGTGAAAAAGTAGATGCAGGACTCAGTCCTTGAGTCAGTCTAGCAGACCCATCTGAAGCTGGGGTGGTAACGGTGTGTGAGGGGCACTGCCTTCAGAACAATGGATAATTAAACCACCAGTGTCACCCTCCCCCACGTGTTATCTCAGATGGTGTATCTGTAAGCCCTAAGTGAATTTCAAAGACGCACTAGATATAGTCCCTACCACAAATCCAAAGATCAACTACTGCACATCTGAACGTGGTTAGGACAGATTTAAGGTGTTTAAATGAAATTCAAGAGCTCAGGAGTGCTTTATAACCAGCGGTGCAGTGCAAGGATGCCTGTGTGGAGAGCCTCATGGCGACGGACCGGTTGCGGTTACTGATTGAACTGGCTTGCCCCCCTCATCGGCCTGCACTGTTTCTGCAGGGCACACCAGCTCCTTCCCTCTCACCAACACCCATTTACAAACCGAGGAAACTGGGGTGGAGGGAAGGTAGGCTGCTTACTGCAATTTTGAATCCATCCCTCTTCAAACAAGTCACTCTGAAAAACATCCTTGGTGATTTCACAGCCACAGGAGAAGGAACTCGGAACACAAGAATGAGTTCTAGCTTTTGACAAGGCCTATCATTTCTAAAACAGATCAGCAGTGAAGAGACAATAAAAAACAGCCTCTTCACAGTCTACTCCATAAGCAATCTCCAAAATGCTATTTTTTATTTTTGAGGCCAAGTTTCAAATAATGTTCTGCATATAAATAAATAACTTTATTTCTAAAAAGATTTATTTTTTGCTCATTTTCTGGGCCTTCAGGGTCAATTTTAAAACAAAAAGGACACAGGGTCCTTAGTTTTTCTGATTGGAGTGATTAACCCATTTGTATGGAAAATGGGACAGATCCCTTACAATGAAAATTCCTCCTAAAATGAAGCCGATCTGGTTTCTCCACATTCCTTTCCTATCTCTCCGCGCCTTCATTTTGGCCTGGGGTTCTCATCCTGAACAAGTTGTTACTTGTGGAGCAAACTTGAGCGGTGTGGAAGCTCACCCATGGAGACCAAAATAGGAGGCAACAAGGCACCTTAGATTTACCTTCCCTGGTGAAGGTCTCTTGGCCCCGGTTCAAAGAGAATGCAGGAAGAAGAAGAAGAAGAAGAAAAAAAAAGAGGGAAGAAAGCCCGGAATATACCTGGGCGCTCGGTTTTGGAGGGTGTCGCAGGGTCTTAGGCGCCCAGCCACCTGTCCTTTGCCCATTAACGAAAGCGGCCCGCACCGATCAGAAGTGTTCCTGTGCCCTGCCCGATTCCCGGGCTCGAGGTGATCACCTCCAGTCAAAATTATTTCGATTCAACAACCGTTTAACTGCACAGAGCTGCAGAAAAGAAGAGGGGCAGGGGTCCCAAGTCTCCGCGGCGCGGGTTCCAGCCTGGCGATCCCCGCTCAGCAGCCCGAGAGCTCACCTGCTACGGAGCCCGCGGCGTCCAGTCTGCGGCCCGCACGTGGACAGCTGCGTCCCCAGAGGCCGCCTGGGGCGAGCAGGGGTCTCGCGGGACCGCACAAGGGTACAGCGGGTCGAGTGACCTCACGACAGCCAGTACGAGCTCCCGAAGCCCGCCGCCCAGCGCCCTAGCAAGGTCCGCGTCCCGGGGCCGCAGCGTCGCGGCGCAGGCTAGCACGGCGGGCAGGCGGGGGCACGTCCAGCTCAGCCTGCTAGGTCTTGCTCTCGCTGCGAGCAGAAGGTTGCAGATACAAAAAGGGTTGAAGGGAGCCGCGGGGCTACTCCAGGCAGGAGCCGAGCAGAGCAGCCTGGAACACACTCCACCCCTCCCGCCTCCACTTTATATGGCTTTTCCTGGACGCCTCCAGCGTTCCGGGTACCTTGAAGCCCTCCGGTACTGGCCCAGGACCCAAGGCCCAGTCAATTTCCCTGGCCCCTTAGGTAAATTTGTCACTGATACCCCGGGGCCAGGGAGAATCCCATCCTGTCTGCAACCGTCTACCTATGCAGAGTTCTGGAGCAAGCCTGACCAGACAGGTGGCATGCAGAGGCGATTCACCTCTGAGTAAGAGGGTGATGTCAGCTCTCCCCAAACAGGGAAGCATGGCAGGAGGAAGCCCCCTCTGATCAGAGCAAGCTCCAAACCACAGGCTGGGCCACTCCTGGCATAGTGGCTCACCCTAGGCAGTCATCTGTTATTTTCCGGTTGAATGTATTCTCCAGACAGCTGCCCCCCCCCCCGGAAGTGCGGGAGACTTTGGGTAATTACCCCAGCCTGATGAACTGCCCCCACCCCCAGTACTGCATACATTTGGTTGAATGCTTACTGTACCAGGCCTGGGGCGGGGTTCTGGGGATACAGTGGTTAAGAAAACAACAGTTCAACTGGAAATGAGTAGAAGGCTGGGTGGCAGCCGCTCCTTGGGAAACTTTATGCATCATGTCTCAGACCTTGGATATGTGTACCAATGAGGTGAATCTGACATTAACTTCGAAAATATTCTGCAATTTAAAGTCGTATCTTTGCTGTTGTTGTTCAAACATCACAATATTTAGGAACTGTTTTGACTTACAAGTATTTTACATTTGAATTAAAAGCTCGGTGGTACAGAGCTTTCGCTATAAGCACCACTCTACGTTCTAGCCCCAATACCTAAATAAATAGATATCACTTGAACTTTATCAACACATGCAGGGTCTTAAGAGCTGAGGGCTCAGTTCCGTGACAGAACACCTGTTACTCCCCTGGAATGCACAGGGGAAATTTTGCCATTAAAATATTTACGAATTTAGGGGAAGTACTGGCTAGTTTTATGTCAGTTTGACAAGCTAGAGTCATCTGAGGCGGTAACTTCAACGAAACGGCCCCCACAAGATCTGGTCGTAGACAAGCTTGTAGAGCATTTCCTTAAGTAGTGACTGATGTGGGACACCCCAGCCCAATGGGTGTGGGACCACCCCTGGGCTAGTGGTCCTGGGTTCTACAAGAAGACCAGCTGAGCCACACTCCTCTAGTTTTCTGCCCAAGGGTGGGGGTGGGCTGATAGGGTGGAGTGTTGGGGTGGTGGGCTGATGGGGGTATTGGGGTAGTGGCCATGGTGAGGTGTTTGTTGAGTGGTAATGTAGTGTTCCTGACCTGACTTCCTCCGATGATGAACTGAGATGTGGAAGTGTAAGCAAAATACCCCCTTTCCTCCCCAACTTGCTTTTGGGAATGGTGTTTCATCACAGCAATAATGACCCTAACTAAAGCGGAGTTCCTAACTTAGTTCAGTCAGTCATAGGAATGGGGCTGTCACCCGACTCTACTTTTCCCAGGTAAACATGCCCAGACCTTGGGCAGACAGCGCTTGTTTACTGACTCTGCTCCTGGCCAGTTAGAACTGAGCCTGTACAGGTCAAGTTCTGCCTTAGAAGATCAGTGGGTCTTTTAGTACCAGTGCAGGTTTTCCATCTCACTGAAAATTGCAATAACTTTGTACTAAAGAAATTGTACTAAAGAATCCCTCTGGATTGTACTGAAGAATTCAGCAGCTTTTAGGTGTCCTGCTTGCTGTATTTAAAAAATGTATCTGGATGCTCCTTGATTCTGATAGGATTGCATCTCCAAAAATTCACAGTAGGTTGACCGAATCTTGAAGTAGAAATGAATTTAATACACAGTCTCCAAATATAATTTGGTAGCAAGGTTTACTAGAAAATAGTGTTTTTCCCCCCTTATGATAGTGTGGCTGGCTGGCTGCTGTCCCCAACAACAAGGGAATATGTTCCAGCTCCAAATCTTTTCTTTTTTCTTTTTCTTTTTCTTTCTTTCTTTCTTTCTTTCTTTCTTTCTTTTCTTTTCTTTTTTTTTTTGGTTTTTTGAGACAGGCTTTCTTTGTGTAGCCCCGGCTGTCGTGGAACTCACTCTGTAGACCAGGCTGGCCTCGAACTCAGAAATTCACCTGCCTCTGCCTCCCAAGTGCTGGGATTAAAGGCGTGCGCCACCACCACTCAGTCCAGCCCCCAATCTTAAAGCAATGCTTGCTGCATCTGAACCATGAGTGGTCAACTATGATAAAAACAAACAAACAAACAAACAAACAAACAAAAATAAAACAAAACCAGCCGCCCTCCTCAGAAGGGTTTTGCAGCCTTTGCAGTTCATGTAAACGGAATAGCGTAGATGCATTATTCTGTGTCTGTCTTGGTTGGTTAAATGTATTTGTGATTTTCTTCCATAGTATGTATCCTAGACTTGTGATATAAATTTTTACTTATCACTTGGTTATTTTTAAGTTTTCTGAAGTGGGCAGAGCTCATGAATACAAGATGGATTAGAAAGTGCATTCTGGACTTCAGCATTTCACACACATGTACATATACACACACCTCTGTACACATACACACTCCCACACATATACAAACATACCCACACACCTATACACACATCCACACACACATCCACATACATCCCCACCCTCTCACCTACACACATATACACACCTACCCTCTTTCTCTCTTTAAAGCACAAGCAGAATCAACACTGAGTCTTTTATTTAATTAGTTAATACACATTAATCAGCAGTGAATTTAATTTACCTATTTATGTCCTTAGTCGCTGTGTTAGCTAGATGTGGACCCAGACATGGGAACACAAACTGAAAACACACAGTGGTTTATCTTCAGATTTTAAGTGTAATGTGGAGGAATAGGAAGTAGAGATGTCTAATTCTGCCGGGTGTTTACAGTGGAGGTGTGGCATGAAAATTGGCTTCGGAAAGAAGGTGACTTATTTCCTGACTGGCCTTACAACTTCGCCATGTGTGTAATGTGTTCTGGCCAGTTTCCTCTCCTATCACCCCCTCACTTCCACCAGACACCTCCTGCTTCCTAGCAAGCTTTACTGTTCTCACCTATTTCCCCCCCCCTCTCTTCCCCCTCCCTCCCCCCCTCTCTGGTGACATGCTGGGTTAATCAGGGTTGCTGGCATGCACACGTGTAATCACAGCTGCTGTGAAGTCGTGAGCTGCATGGCTGTGCCGTATACAGAAGATGGCATCTTATAGCCTTCCTCCGCACAGTACAGCTCTTACATTCTTTCTACCCCCCTGTCTGCTGTTTCCTGATCCTTGGAGGGGGAGGGGCATAGTCGTCCCTCTCAGGGCTCTCCACTAATACACAGGTCCTCAGGTTTGTGTGGCAAGCACCATCTCAGGAGTCCAAAGTTTTTTTTTTTTTTTTTTGTTTTTGTTTTTGTTTTTGTTTTTTGAGACAGGGTTTCTCTGTGTAGCCCTGGCTGTCCTGGAACTCACTCTGTAGACCAGGCTGGCCTCAAACTCAGAAATCCGCCTGCCTCTGCCTCCCAAGTGCTGGGATTAAAGGCGTGCGCCACCGAGTCCAAAGTTTTTATCAGCCTGTTTTAGTCTTCCGGTCCACTAGCTGTGCGCTGAAGTTAAACTGCACACTGACTTTGATAGATATTTTGATAGGTAGACTGAGAAAACTGCTTGAGGAGAAAAAAGGTGACGTTTCATGTCCTGTCATTCCTGACTGATGGCTTTATTTGTTAAGATAAATAGCCCCTTACCCCATTATAAGTTCCTACGTCAAGATTTTAGCTTAAATATTCAAAAAAGTCTGGCAACGAAGTAAGCAATGCAGCAGAAGCATGAGATTTCATTTTCACAGAGTTCTTGGGATGTACACGAAGGTAGTGGGTTCGGCTGTACAGAAAGCATGTTCATTCTTTGTCAAGATGATGACTTTTTTCTATTTTAAACCACCAGAGTCCTTTCCACCAGGTGAAGGCCCAACACCTTTAATGCTCAAGTAAGTTCTAAAATGTTGCCCTTGCCGCAGTGGAAAGAGCATGTCTCACGCCTCGGCGGGCCCTGGATGTCACGAAGAGGGCAGCAAGGCATTCCACAAACGTGCTGCAGCCGCTCACAGAAACATGGCTGCTGTTCTCTCTCTCAGGAGCCGTCTCTTATTCCCTTTTACACTGTGTCTGTCTTAGTCAGAACATACAGTGATAATTAAGTCTTCTTCCTACCCCCGAGTATAAATTTTCCTTTCCTGGAGATAATAGTTACCTGGTTCTCTAGAAACTTCGTAAGCACATGACAGGATTCCAGACACATCATCATTATACCTTCCGCTTGTCTCCCTTTAGAGTGTCTCGTTGACGGTAGTAAATGGCAGATCTCTTCAGGGCTGCCTCCCGTCCTTGAAAAATCTGATCTAATATTTGTGGGAATTCCCTCGATTCTGTCACAGTCTGGAAGTTAGAACTCAAATCACCTAATTGCTCTTGTACGGCTTCATTCAGCTGTACACAAATAGGTAAGCCTTGCGATGTGGACGAGAGGAAGGGGAGAAGGCAGGCTGTGCTGGGGGTTTTCATCCCTCCTGAGGGTGGCAGGGTGACTAACTTGGTGGTAGCTGTGCAGTGCCATCAGTGCCGACTGGTGCCCCAGCAAGCACACTGAAGCCGAGGTCAGATGCATCGGCATCTTCCTCCAGTCAGTCCTAAAGCATGACTAGGTGGATACCTAGTTCCACCCCTTGCTTGCTGTACCCAAAGATGCTGCATTTAATACTTAATTATCTTTCTGCTCAAATAGCCATGGTGGATTCTGTTATTTGTACCCGATACAGAATGTGGCACTTAGAAATAAGGCTAATGGCAGGCAGAGCTTCATATAAGGGGCTGGGGGTGGGAGAAATATTTCAGACTGGAAAATGATGACTTTTATTATACTCTTGTTCAAACTATCTATCTATCTATCTATCTATCTATCTATCTATCTATCCATCCATCCATGCATATATATGTGCACATATATATGACTTTATATATATGGTATATGTATACACTTTCAAGACTCAATATGAGTTGACAATGGCAATGTATATATATATATGTATATGTATATATACATACATATATATGTGTGTGTGCATGCATGTATTGGGGTATAAATATAAAATATTTGTATGGGTATGGCATTACTTTCTACATCATGGGCAATTTGCCTGTGGCTGTACTCCTCAAAAGAAATGACTCTCCCAGCTCGTAGCTGTCATTAACTTCCAGTAGCTCCTCAGCTAGAAGTATGATGTCATGTGCCCCCTCTCCCATCCATGACGGAATGGGACCAGCTCTTGAGCTTGTATAGGGCTTGTGCAGTGAACCCCACACAGCATTATAAATTCATGACTGCAGTGGCTGTGTCAATGGCAGAAGACAGAATTTCATGATGTTTCTCTCTATGTTCTTCCATTCTTCTGACACCCTCTTCTATGGTGTTCCCCAAGTCTTGGGTTGGGGGTTGATATAGTTCTTCAAGGGCTGAATGCTCAACAGTTACTTATTCTTATCACTTTGACCACTTATGAATCCCTGCAACTAACTGCTACCCACTGAAGAAGGAAGTCTGGTTGATCAAGGCTGAGAGTAGCACTGATTGATTGGTATAAACATAGACATAGAGGAAGCAACTCAACAGTGTGTTCAGTTAGCAAAGCAACGGTGGGAGATCCTCCTGGGCCTGTAATCCCCGGAACCATGGTTTTTTGATCATGTTTACAGCACCAGAAATAGATTCCCTCCTGGGAGTGGACCTCAAGTCCAACCTGCTATTTGTACCCTTGTAACTTCTAGGCTTCTTTTGTATCAGCAGGCACATTGTGTCTGGCGTGTGGAGTCCACCATGGGTAAGACTGTTGATGACTCTTCTTAACCAGTGGCCTGCATAGTACATTCTAACACTATAAAACTTAGCCAGCAGGGGGAGGTTTCTGGCTTGAGTTTTCTGTCTGACAAGCAAAGTGTGTGATGCCTTTAGCAATATGGTCAGTCTCTCTAGTTCTGGTAGGTAGGTAGCCAATAGGATTGGGAATAGTTGGATTATTTTGAGGGCCCCTGGAACGTCCCTAATCAGCAACACATAGGTATTCCACATCCACCACAGTGATTTTTAATAAATAACACATGGTGTCTAGGAGCAGCGTTGTCCATCCATACAAGGTCCTCAATCCAAAATACCTTAAAATATTTTGCTCTTCTGGTCTCTTTGGCCTCGCTGGTAGAAGCAAGATGGCGAAAGGAATGTCATCCTTTGGAATGCATTGCAGTAAGAGGCACACGCGGTGCCGCCACTGTGGCTCCGAGGCCTGCCACCTTCAGAAGTGGACTTGTGTGGCCAATGCGGCTACCCCGCCAAGCGCAAGAGAAAGTATAACTCGAGTGCCAAGGCTAAGAGACGAAACACCTCCGGGACTGGTCGGGTGAGGCACCTAAAGATAGTCTGTCGCAGATTCAGACGTGGATTCCGTGAAGGAACAACACCTAAAGCCAAGAGGGGCAGCGGTTGCAGCGTCCAGTTCATCCTGAGGATTTCAATTAGTCATAAGATAAATGTTCTGGCTTTAAAGAAAGTTTAAATTAGCTTATATAATTTTGGATTTACATATATTCTTCATTTGGCTAGCCCTTACCCTTTCTTCTCCTCCAGCCCCACAATGGATTTAAACTATTTTACCCCCAGTATTCCCTCTATCTTGTATCTCTTCTTCACTTTGTCCTCACTTAACCCTTTAGCCCCCGGTATTTCTCCCCCCTTTCTATATCATGTGTGTTGTGATATCTCTAGCCTCCTTAGGAGCACTGCCCCCCCCCCAGTGAGTCCTTTCTAACTTCCTGACCTCTATAGACACTCCAAATTAGACACACAAATCTAAATACTCAAAGCTAGGATCTGCATAAGAGAAACCACGTGGTACTGGTTTCTCTGGGCCCGGCTACCTCGTTTAGTGTAATGCTTTCCAGTTATATGCATTCTAGCTCATGACTCCACGTTATATAGCCTGCCACGGCAGGGAGGTCATGGAGGTGATAACTCGAGGGAACTTGGTTACATTATGACCAAACTCAGAAGGAGAAAAAAAAAGCAATGAATGGATGCTTACTTGTGTTCAGCTCACCCTGTGTCACTCTTGCACTGTCCAGGATCCCACCTTATTTCACATAATCAAGGTAGTCCCCCACAGACATGCACAAAGACCCTTCTTCCAAGTGACTCTTGGTCTTGTCAAGTAGACAATTAGCACTGACCAATTTTTGTTTTTACCTAGGTTGACCAAGGAACCCTTCACCTTTTCTTGACAAGCTCACTCTTCAAAGTTTATTGGAGAAAGAGATATGGGAGAGTTGACAGGGATGGATGGATCTTAGAGAGGATTGGATCTGAATGTTAGGCTGTTATGGTACCATTAAAGGATAGTATAAACTTTTAAAGAATAGAAACAATGAAGTCTATGGTAAGCATATGGGGTATGGTGCGCAAAATGAAGGGAAAATTCCCCAGTAGACTTGGGAGAGCATGAGAACGAAGGTGAATCAGGGGTCTAGGGGCTCATCCAAGATACTGTCTTGGGGTGAGTGAGCTCAATTTGTTTTCAAGCTTTTCTGTTAATAGGGTGAATTGAGTCCCTCCAAAGGCAGTGTTGAAGTCTTTGCTCCGAGCACCTGTGAATACCTCATTTGGAAGTAGAGTCTTTGTAGGTATAATCAAGATATACTGCCATTCGGTAGACCTTAATTCAAAATGATAGTCTATTTAGAAGGCAATTTTATTAAGAAAGAATTTTAATACATATTTAAGTCTGAGCATGAATGGCGAGAGACATCTAAGAGAAGGACAGTGGTGCACACTCAGAGTGGCATTTAAGAGGAGGAGACAGACACCCAGGGAGAGGATGTGTATATGACAATGGATTCAGAGATGAGGACAATACAGTTATAACTTGAGGAATGCCCAGTGTTGTCAGCAAATATCAGGAGCTGAAGAGATAAAGAGGGCATTTAGCTAGGTTGGGCTGTTATAAAAAAAAGACACCACAATCTTGTGGCTTAAAACAGCATAAAACCATTTTAACAGACCACCAGGCTCTAGGTGTGGGACTGCATGTTAGTGAGATCATTCTTATATGCTATAGATGGCTGTCTTTCATTGCTCATAGTGGGAAGAGAACACCTGGGTCTCTAAATTTCTCTTAAAATGACACTAAGTCTATCTCCCAGGAACAAATAGTTGGGTGCCCACATTATAGTATATACTTAACCATGAGAATGCATTTGACAAAGAAGATGTCTCTTGAAACAGTAGAGATGTTATTGTCAATGGGGAGACTGATTGAGAGCAACAAAGACAGGAGACGCCTTGGAACCAACCCATATGTGCTGTTGGTAGGGCAGGGTTTGCGACTGATTCATGGGTATTTAAGTTACCCCTGATTCAAGGACTGCAAGTGCCAACAAGAAGCATTTTCTGCCTTCTGTTCAACTTTCACCCTAGCCTGCTGTATAATGTAAAATTTTCTCGATCTCTTCTCCATTCTGACTCTTTGATCCCTCTCATTCTATGTGTCTACTCAAGGTGTATGAATAAAGAAAAGTCAGGGAAATTGTAGGAGAGCCTGGTAGACTGCGGCTATGCTTTTGCTTTATGTTAGCTTCATACAAGTTAGAGTTATTTGGGAAGAGGACATCAATAAAGTGCGTTCATCAGATCACCTGTAGACAAGTTCTGTCAGGCGTTTTCTCAATTAGTGACTGATGTCAGAGGGCCCAGACTCTGGGCAGGTGGTCATGGATGGTAGAAGAAAGCAGACTGAGCAGGCCAGCAAGCTGCATTCTTCCGTGACCCCTGTCTCCATTCCTGCATCTAGGTCCCTGCCTTGAGTTCCTTCCCTGACTTCCTTCAATGAGAGAGTGTGACCTAGGAGTTGTAAGATGAAACAAACCCTTTCCTTCCCAAGTTCTCTGTTTGGTCATGCTATTCTATCATAGCAATAAGAAAGTAAGACAACTGTAGTCCCTTGTCACCTCCCTTCCCTGTATGACCACTATGTTATAGTTCGACTGTGGAGTGTTCCCTCAGTGACCCTTACTCTCATCTGTTTTGGTCCCAGCTGGTGGACCTGACTTAATGAGTGGATTATTCTACTGATGGATTCATAATCTGATGGCATTGTCTGGATGTGGTAGAAACATTTGGAGGTAGGACCTAATTGGAAGAAGGTCACTGGGAGTGTGCTCTAGGGCTGTGTCTCGTTGCACATGCCTTCCTTGGCCTCCCTTTCTGCTTACCATGAGACGAGTAGCTTGCCTCTGCTATGCACTTCCTCCATGGTGTTTAGCCCTGCCAAAAGCCCGCAGCAACGGAACCAAATGTAGAGCAAAACCTCTCAAAGTTTGAGACCAATACATTTTTTTCTTCTTTAAATTGTTTCTCTAAGTTATTATGCCACCATGACAAAAATAGTTGAAATATATGTCTTTTACTACAACAGTGTGTAGCTCTTTGAAAAGACCTCTAGCTGGATTTCTTGGCTTCAAGGCAACACAAGCCAAAATGCTAGAGGAAACTAACACCATTAAGACCTTCCACCTCACACCAGTCAGAATGGCTAAGATTAAAAACTCAAGAGACAACAGGGGCTGGCGAGGATGTGGAGAAAGAGGAACACTCCTCCACTGTTGGTGGGATTGCAAGATGGTACAACCGCTCTGGAAATCAGTCTGGCGGTTCCTCAGAAAGTTGGGCATGACACTTCCAAAGGACCCTGTCATACCACTCCTGGCATATACCCAGAGGATTCCCCTGCATGCAATAAAGACACATGCTCTACTATATTCATAGCAGCCTTATTTATAATATCCAGAAGCTGGGAGGAGCCCAGATGTCCCTCAAAGGAGGAATGGATACAGAAAATGTGGTATATTTATACAATGGAATACTACTCAGCAATTAAAAATAATGAATTCATGCAATTTGTAGGCAAATGGTTGGATTTGGAAAATATCATCCTAAGTGAATTAACCCAATCACAAAAGAATACACATGAAATGCAATCACTGATAAGTGGATATTAATGAGCCCAGAAGCTCTGAATACTCAAGGCACAATTAGCAAATCAAAAGATTCCCAAGAAGAAGGAATGAGAGGACACTGGTCCAGAAAAGACTGGTTCCAGTTTTGCAGGAAAGTACCAGAACAGAGAAAGGGTTGGGGAGTGATTGGGGAATGCATGGGGGCTGGGAGGAAGGACTTATGGGACACATAGTGATGGGGGATCTGGGAAAGGGGAAAGCCTTTGGAATGTAAACAAAGAATATAGAAAAAAAAGATAAAAAGACCAAGTAAATTAATAATTAATTACTAAGTTAAATAATAAGACTAAATTTTATCTAAATAAATGTGATAAATGTTTATGGACATATAGTAAATAAATATGACGATAACTTAAAAAAAAAAAAAGACAAGGGAGGACAGAATTGGTGGATAAATACTCTAACTTTCTTGTCCCTAGGCAAGAAGACTCTTAGAATTTGCAAGGTTTCCCAGAGTTCTTAGAGAGACAGAACCTTCAGTGCTTCC
The DNA here is from genome assembly GCA_964023405.1 of Apodemus agrarius. Lineage (NCBI taxonomy): Eukaryota > Metazoa > Chordata > Mammalia > Rodentia > Muridae > Apodemus > Apodemus agrarius. The sequence goes on along the minus strand of OZ030008.1, from coordinate 47,668,592 downwards.
AGCAACATCCTGCTCATGAACACATTGGGGTTTTTCCTCTTTGTGATCTTCTTTCCCCATCTCCCTGCTTTGATGGCTTATTCATGTGGTGGCAACTGGGAAGCACAGAGTGAAGAGCAGAAGCAGTGGTAGCTCCCAGCCAACCAATGGACTGAGCTCAGGGTTCCCAATCGAGGAGTTAGAAGACCCAAGGAGCTCAAAGGGTTTGCAGCCCCATAGGAGGAACCACAATGTGAACTACCCAGTACGCCCAGAGCTCCCAGGTTCTAAACCACCAACCAAATAGTACACATGGCTCCAGCTGCATATGTAGCAGAGGATGGCTTTGTCGGACATCAATGAGAAGAAAGGCCTTGGTCCTGTGAAGGCTTGATGCCCCAATGTGGCGGAATGCCAGGACAAGCAAGGGGGAGTGGGTGTGTTGGTCAGTAGGGGGAGGGAGGATGGGATAGGGGATTTTCAGAGGGAAAATGAGGAAAGGGATAACATTTGAAATGTAAATAAAGAAAACATATAATTAAAAAAAAGAGTGTAGGGGTAGTGTTTAGAATGAGCTGGGAATTGTGCTAGTTTAGGAAAGTAGCAGCAGAAGGCTCTCCTATAGGATCCATGACCTCACTAACCCCAGCAGGAAGGTTCCCAGTGCCAGGCATGACTCCCTTCCTACTAAGTGGGCTGGTAAGTCCAATAAGACAACAGTTGGGTACCATCAATGCATACATGACACTACAGCATCTTTAAGGACGCCATGCTGGGCATTGCTGACTCATAGATGTTGCAGCTTTGTAGAACTATTAGATATTTCCCTCCCTTGAAGATTCTGGCACCCATGCAAGCTAGTTCTCAGGGAAGAAGCTTTTAAGTCAGGCTTAGCTCAAATCCTCTGGGTACTGTGTCTGAAGTACATGGTGTCTTTAGCAATAGGGATCTTCAAACACCAGGACATCTACTTTGAAATAGTATCTCCTAGAAATGACAGGGAAGCTACCCCAATGATATTTCAATAATATGGCTGCTTAAACAAAACCTGTACAAGGACAGCTCCATTAGTCATGCTAGCAAGGATGGGGCAGGGGCGGGGGTGGGGGCCTAGGCAGGGGCAGACGGTATCTACCCCAAGACAAAGAACTATAAGCAACTAGGACTGCTGAGAAAGGAAGTACTTATCCCAGAGATGAGTCCCCTAACTGGTTATGCAATTTCAGCTGGTCAGTCCTGAAATTATGTACATAGAGGCTGCCGAACGGACTTAGCAGGCTTTACTTAAATATTTACGTATTTATACATATATGTGACAGTAACAGTGAAAGGAAAAGAGGCCATGAATTGAGAGGGAGTGAGTAGGTGTTACATGGAAGGAGTTGGAGGGAGATGGGGAAGGAGGGGGAATGATATAATTACGAGAATATATTTAAAAAAAGAAAGTAGAAAGGGTACTGTGAGAGAGGAAGAAGACATCTCAAGGGCAGGGAGGGGTAAGAGATGAAAACAGAAGTAGGTGGTCCTTACAGGATGGGAGAAGACCTTAGTGAAGGGAGAGAAGTCGGGAAATGCATGGAGTGTGAGGATAAGGAGATCAAAATTAAAAGACATATGTTTGAAGTTGCCACAATGCTTTCTATGATAGCTTACAATTAATAAAATGAATCAATTAACTGGAAGAAAATACTAGGCTGTAGGAAACACAGACTTAGAAGAAAATATTCAGAATACCACAGAGCTCACCAGGACTAAGCAGTCATAACGTCAACCCCCCCCTCCCCCCCCCCGCCACTTTCTTCTTAAAAACATCTCTAAGCCTACGCTGGCCTAGATCTTGTAACCTTTGTGCCTCAGTCTCCCAAGTGCTGGGATTACAGGCATTATCACTGTCCCTGGTTCAAACAACTTCTTGCCCTGTATTTTAAACATAGGTATCAGTGTTTTTATTGGACAAATATTTGTATTAATATGTACTTTATGGGCTGGCAAGATGGCTTAGCAGATAAAGGCCCTTGCTGCCAAGCCCTGAGACCTGAATTTGACCCCAGGAATCTACATGGTGAAAGGAAGACGCTCTCTAAGGGAAGTTGTCCTCTGGCCTGCACATGCGCACTGCGGCATGCAATTGTGCACACGTGTGCATCTCCACCGAATCAAAAGCGTAAACATGTAAGTTACTATTTAATAAGACGTGGATGGTAGTAGGAGACATAAGACACTCAGCTGCAAGGGAATGGGCTCTCCCCCACTCAGGGGACAGCCTGATTTGACCTTCTTTTGGGAGAATTTCTTAGTGAACCCCAAGCAGTTGCTTGACTTTCTGATAGACTGCTACTAAGAAGACATCAAAAGAAGACAGAGGGAGTTGTGGGTAAGCAGCAGGCAGTGCTTTCTACCCAGAAGTTTAAGACTCAGCTGAAATGTAACCGGGCAGGTTCCCTGCTCAGGGCTGCCATGTTTTATGGTTTAACTACATGCCCTTCCCCCAATTCTGGTGCCAGAACATGAATTTCCCACTGCAGCAATGGTGGGAGACAAGACTTTCTGGGAAGTGTGTGGGTCACGGGGTCTGAGCTCTTATAAATGGATTAATGACCTTCCACAGCCATGGGTTATTGACCTCTCAGGAATGAAACCACCACGAGGAAATTGCATCCCTTTGTCTGCTGTGTGGCCTCTGCCTTCCCAGGCTCTCCCCCGGATACAGCCATCTTATCATTTTCTTCCCTGCCTCTGTGAGAGACAAATAAATGTGTTTCCTTTCTAAATTGTCTCGGTTACTTTTCTTGTAACTGTGACAAAATAGTCACAGAAGGGATTTAAGGGAGGGAAGATCTGTTTAGCTCAGGTGATATAGTCCCTCATTGCAGCGAAGACATGCTGGTGTTTATGGTGGCAGTAGTTTGCATGGGATTCCTCACATATACGCAGGCCAGGAAGCCAAGAGGACTGGGACAAGAGGCAGGACTTGACTAGAACCTTGAAGGTCCTCCCCATAGTGACTTAACTTAGCTGGGCCTTGATGACTCTACAACCCCCAAAGCTATACCTCTGGCTGCAGACTGATTATTGAGGAACATGATGCTATAAGCCATTATATAATGCCCCCGGTACCCATGAGCTCATCATGGTCATCTTATGCCCCTGATCATGATCATCTCATAGTACAAGATATATCCAGTCTAATTTTAAAAGTCAAATAGCCTTTTTAGAAGGGGTTTTGCATTTCTTATGTTTAATTGTGTCTCTGTGTGGGTATGAAGGTACCTGAAGAGGCCAGAGATCTCAGATTTCCTTGAATTTGGATGTGGGTGCTTGAGAATGGAATTTGAGTCATCTCGAAAAGCTGATCCATATGATCCTAAAAGCTGATCCATCTCCCAAGCCCTCGAAAGTCACAGTCTCAAAAGGGCCAGCACTGTCAAAAGCCAAAAGTTGTATCGTCTGGAATTCAAGGCAAACTCTTAGCAATGATCCCCTACAAAAACAAAAAACAAAAAACAAAAAACAAAAAACCAACCAACCAACCAAACAAACAAAAAAACCCCAAAAACCAAAAAACAAAAAACAAAGCTATTTGCTTCCATTATCCAATGTGAATCTTCCCGTTACAAACAGGGAGGAATGAGGGCTATGACAATGAAAGATGGGACCAAAGCAAGACCCAAATCCGGTAAAGCCAGACATAAAATGATATAGCTTCATGTCCAGAACCCAGGGACAATGGTGGTCTAAACTCCAAACGGCTTGAGTAGCCCTGCCCCTCCAGCCTATGCTTGCAGTATACGTGGCCTCTCTCTCGAGTCAGCTACACTCAGTGCCTGCAGCTCTCCTTGGCCAAAGTTGGGTGTCCCCGGCATTGCTATCCTCCTGGCGTCCCCACTGTGATGTAGGCTTTACCAATGGTCTGCTCGGGATTTCTCTGCTGCACATTGATCAGCCTCAGTGTGGTCTGCTGGGACCTTGGAGCGAGCATTGATGACCCGTAACTCCTTCCTTCTGCACACTTGCCGAGCAGCACGCCATGGGTGATTACCAAGTTCTGCTGTCAGCTCAGTGTAGCCTGGCCACTTTGGCCATAGTTGTGGTGGCCTTCCGGTTCTCGTACAACTAAACTGGCTTGGGCAGACATTTCCATAGGCAGTTCTGTTTGAGCAAGGCACTTGGGAAGCTGCATTCTCAGGCATCTTCTTTTAGGTACTCTCTTTCCAAGAAAATGACCCTCCTAGACTTGCCCACAGGCTAATCCGATGGAGGCAGTTCTTTATTGAGGGTCCCTCTGTCCTGATGATTCTAGTTTGTGTCATTGATGAGCCCTAAGCAGCACAGAGGGTATCTTAGTTAGGGTTTTACTGCTGTGAACAGACACTATGACCAATGCAAGTATTACAAAAAACAACATTTAATTGGGGTTGGTTTACAGGCTCAGAGGTTCAGTTCATTGTCATCAAGGCAGAAACATGGCAGCACCCAGGCAGGTATGGTACAGGAGGAGCTGAGAGTTCTACATCTTCATCTGAAGGCTGCTAGTGCAAGAGTGACTTCCAGGCAACTAGGGTGAGAGTCTTAAGCCCACACCCACAGTAACACACCTACTCCAACAAGGCCACACCTCCTAATAGGTTCACTTCCTGGGCCAATCATATACGAACCTTCACATTCCACTCCCTGGCCCCCATAGGCTTGTTCAAACGTGAGTCTATAGGGGCCATACTTAAACATAGCATAATGTAAAGTACATTTAGTCCAACTTTAAAAGTCCCTGTAGTCTATAGCAGTCTCAACAGTGTTAAAAGTCCAAAGTTTAAGGTCTCTTCTGAGATTCATCCAATCACTTAACTGTAATCCCCCAAGCAAGACAGGAAACCATCTGGGCAAAGTCCAAACTCTGCATCTCCATGTCTGATGGCAAAGCAGTCTTCAGATATCCAACTCCTTTTTCATCTTTGTTGACTGCAACAAGGTTCTTTCTCCTGGGCTTGTTCCACTCCCTGTTAGCAGCTTTCCTTGGCAGGCATTCTGTGGCTCTGGCATCTTTAACATCTTGGGTACCTCAAGTCAATTTCAGCTTCACAGCTTCTTGTTCCCATATCTGAGATCCACACATGATCTGTGCATCTCCAAAGAGCTAGTGTCACTTCTCCTGCTCTGCCCTCTGTAGCACTCTAAGTTCAGATTGATCCACTCTGCTGCCACCGCTGTTCTTGGTGGTCATCCCCTGGTACTGGCATCTCCAGTGTGCTAGGGTCTTCCACTAGCAGCCTTCAGATGAAGATGTAGAATTCTCAGCTCCTCCTGCACCATGCCTGCCTGGATGCTGCCATGTTTCTGCCTTGATGACAATGGACTGAACCTCTGAGCCTATAAGCCTACCCCAGTTAAATGTTGTCTTTTATAAAACTTGCATTGGTTGTGGTGTTTGTTCACAGCAGTGAAACCCTAACTAAGACAGAGGGGTTCTTGGTGGTGGTGGGCCTTTGAACTTAAAGACCAGTTGCTCTTCTCATCTGTTGTCAATGTGTAGAGTGGTGTCAAGAAGAATTCCCATTGCAAGGGAAGAGGCCATTTATGACTGCCTCGGGGAGAACAAACATCATTGGTCCCACCAAGAAATCTGGAGGCTCTATTCTGGGCTTCCCTTTTGTCCCATTCCATTCTCATTGTCTTTGGCCTCTTCTGACTGCAAGCACAGATGTATTTAACCCTGTGGAAAGAATGATCTCTGTTTTGCTGGGTTGGGGTTCTGTTGGCATGATGAACACCATGACTAAAAGCAACTCAGGGAAGTGTCAACCTAAAAAAAATCACAGTTCTCAGCTGAGAGTAAGAGGTAGTTTATTCTGAAGCCATTATGAGTGACCATAACCCCAGGGACACAGGCTCAGGTGATCCCAAATTCCACATTCTAACATGGAAGCAGTTTCACAGGCTTTTTATAGTTTTACAGAACAAAGAAAATAATAAATTAAGGCAGGTTTAAAATGCGTTGGTGGGTACAGCAGACAGGTAGGTGCAATGAGATTGGTGGAAGCTAGTGTGCTGCTAAGTTGAGAGCTTCTAAGAGTTTTCATTTATTATCATGCAGTGTTAGATCAGATACAGAGTGGGGCTAGCCCAAGACAATTAACCTCCGAACCTACAAAACCCCAATATGTCCACAATACTGAAATTCTAATTGGTCCACCAGTCACTGAAGACACAGACTCCTTCCAAGAATTTTTTGTTCTTAGCCAGAATTTTCATTCACAAGTGTTTGCATTTTACAGCTTGTAGTCCATCACTCAGAGAAGTCAGGGCAGGAACTGAAGGCAGGAACTGAACTGAAGCAGAGACCATGGGGGGATTGCTGCATATACACCCAGCAGCACCAGCCTAGGGGTGGCACCACCCGCAGTGGGCTGAGCTTTTCCCCTTCAATTGTTCATCAAGATGACTCATTTAAAATTCCAAAGAGTAAGCCACAAAATATTTATCTTTTTACAGCTGCATCTCACATAGTGATGATTCCACCTGGCATCTGTTGACATTTTACTTTTTATAAGAAAAATAATTGAGTTAAAAATCAAAGCCCTAATCATTCCAGTAAGTGATCTGTTTAATTGTAATGACTGAGAAGCCCAAAGCTAGCATGATGAAATAGAGGCAGACAGTGGCTGATCCAGTGACTTAGCTACTTAGTTCTTTTGTCAGTCATGATATCCAAGGTTCCACTGTTGTTTTAGGCTCATTGGCTTGAACATGTAGGAAAAAAAATGATAAATTTGCAGCTTGGGATTTAGAATTTCTTAAACATATGAATATTTTGCTGGTTAACACTGGAGATAGGACTACTGAAAATTGTTGCACTGGATTGTTTTTTTCTCTGATCACAAAGAACAAGTATATCTCTTACGATGGTGGAAAAAAAGGAGTTAATTAGTACAAATCAACTTTTCACTATATATCTATAATGTATCCTACAGCATGCTTCTGTGACATCTGATGGAGGCACTTTCTCAACTGATGGTCCTCTTCCCAGATAATTCTAACTTGTGTACAGCTGATAAAACCAAACCTAACCAAGACAAAACCACAAAACCTAACAGACAATGACAAAATCAACAAAACCAAAAAGCAAGACCACCTCCCCGCCCCCACTTGCTACTTTGATGTGCGAGGTTAATTACAGGCAGCACATTCCTTCTTCCACATGACTGCTGTCCATCCTGAGAAACAGGAAGTATGGGGAGGAAGTCCAGGGAACGCCAGGCTGACCTTAGGTCTCGACAAGAGGCTCCCTTTCTCATGGTGGTTCTTGGCCATTTCTATAGCGTTCACGGGATTGGGTGTATGTGTATCTGGAATCCAACCTTCTAGCTTTCAATCTGCATCCTGGGACTCCGGAACTCCTTAAGTTCTGGAATGTTTGAGACTCTCCCTTGGTACTGGGCACTGGGCACTGGCCACCTGGGTTTACCATTCTCTGAGGGGCAGGATTTAGAGGACCAGGACCTGGGTGCCTTCCATTTGCAAGGTAGGCACAGAAGTGTGTATACCCGAGGGGTCTGTCTTTGCTAGTGCTGTCTGCATTTCTTCTTCCTCTAGCAGTCCCTGCATTATCTGTAAGTCAGACCCGATTCATTGGAGGGAGAACAGAATGAAGAAAGGTAATGGGAGAGTTGGGAGGAGTGAGGCGCTGCCCCAGCTCTCCGGCATCTTCATTTACTCCAGGGCACTGGCTCTTCTTCATCCCCCCTGGACAAACACCCCAGTCTAGGTTTGCTCATTTTGTACTGCTACTTGTAAGGTTGGCCCAGAATCTCCAGTCTGTTTTAGTAAGGAATAACATTTTCTTTGTGTCTGGGTCTTGGCTGAAGTGTGTGAGATGAAGCCACTCATGGTGTGGATGGAGGCAGAAGAACCTGGGGGGCACTGTCCACAGGCCTGCCTTGGTAGTGACTTCTGTTAGTGTTTAACAAAAGTTTAATGACCAAGAGCTCTGTGTCCCTGCTGCTTCATGGAAGGCCGTGGTGTGACTTTACCAATGATCCCCACTAGATGTCACTCTTGCTGTTTGTTAATCCGGTCCCCTTCCACTGGTTTGATTTCATTAGATTGGTAACACAAATATGTCCATTTTGAGGGAAGATTTTCCTCTGTAAATTCCTGGAATTTTGGCTCCATTCCCACACAGTCGCAGACTTGCCATTACTGTTGTTGCTTTCCTGCCGAGGCTGGGCACATGATGTTTTGAGTACACACTTGGTGCTCAACAGTCTGATTGGAGTTGAACAAGGGGGTTTTAATTCTATTTTAACTTGATGAAATATAATGTTCAAGAGTCAAACGGTGCCTACATCCCCCTCCCCCCCCAGGATGCTCACTCATGCCTTCCGCTCAGTGAATCTGCTTCGAGACGATGGAGCAGGAAGCTAGTATCCCTTGCTTGTGCATGGTCACAAACAGCAGTGACACCTGGGCTGGATGGAATTCTTCATACTGCACAATCACAGGCAATTCTGGAATGTCATTAGCATTCACATACATTTTGAAATGAAAGAAGCTATAGATTTGCTCTTAACTCTTTGTTATAGTAACTTTCCCTGTTGCTGTGATAAGATCCACTAATGGGAGAAAGAGGTTTTTTTTTTTGTTTTTGTTTTTGTTTTTGTTTTTTTTTTGCTCACTGTTCTGGATTAAAATCCATCCTGGTGGGAAGTCAGGGTAGCAATGGCCATGTTACATACACAGTCAAGAAGCAGAGAGTAATGAACGCTAGCTCACCTTCTCCTTCTACACAGCAGGATCCCAGCCTAGGGGATGGAGCCACCCACAGTGGCTGGGGCTTCCCACCTGAATAATCTAATGTAAACAATCCCCACAGGCCTTCTCAGAGACCTGTCTTCCAGGTGATTCTGGATCTCAACAACCTGACAATCGAGACTAACTATCACAGTCTTGTTTATAATTTGCTATCAGAACATCATGTTTCACGACATCACAGATGCTTAAGAGGAATTTAACAACTGCATCCAGGAGAATTAGTTTCTTTTCCAATTGTGTGTACAGTATTTTATATATTTGAAAGCATAATTCTGAGAATGAATCCATAAACTTTGTCAGACTGACTGTGGCAGGTAACTCAGTAGTCTGTAAAATGTATGCAGAGGGGAATTGAAGTTGCAGATGAGATCAGTGGAGCAGCTGGGACAGAAATCTTCCAGCCGCCATTTGCACCAGGAAGCCGGGAAACTCTACAGCCTTCTGTGCATAGCCCGCCAGGAGAGAGTGATCTCCCAGTAGGGCTTTCACTTTTGAGCAAAGAGGTGAGATCTCCACCTTCTGTCTGGAGTGGACCAGCTAGGAACACACAGGGCCTAAGATCAGTGGAGCAGCTGGGACGGAAGTCTTCCTGCCACCATTTGTACCAGGGAGCCAGGAAACTGCATGGCCTTCTCTGCCAGGACAGAGAGATCTCCCAGCAGTGCTTTTACTTTTGAGCTCAGAGGAGTAAGGACACAGGCTTACAGGCCCACAGGAGGAACAAACTCCAGCCAGAGACGACAATACCAACTAGCACCAGAGATAACCCAGTTCTCCCACCACAGCAGGTCCCGGTTACCCCAACACACCAGAAAAGCAAGAGTTGGATTTAAAATTGTTTCTCATGATGCTGATAGAGGGCTTCAAGAAAGACTTAAATAACTCGCTTAAAGAAATATAGGAGCATATTGGTCAACAGGTAAAAGTCCTTAAAGAGGAAACACAAAAATCCCTTAAAGAAATACAGGAGATCCTGGGTCAACAGGCAGAAGCCCTTAAAGAAGAAACACAGAAATCCCTTAAAGAATTAAAGGAAAACACAAACAATCAAGTGATGGAACTGAACAAAAGCATCCAGGATCTAAAAGTGAAAGTAGACACAATAAAAAAAAATCACAAAGTGAGACTTCTCTGAAGATAGGAAACCTTGGAAAGAATTCAGGAGTCATAGATGCAAGCATCAACAACAGAATACAAGAGATAGAAGAAAGAACCTCAGGTGCTGAAGATACAACAGAAAACATTGATTCAACAGTCAAAGAAAATGCAAAATGCATAAACCTGGTAACCCAAAACATGCAGGAAATCCAGGGCACAATGAGAAGACCAAACCTAAGGATTATAGGTATAGATGAGAAGGAGGATTTACATCTTAAAGGCCCAGTAAATATCTTCAATAAAACTGTAGAAGAAGGGCTGGTGAGATGGCTCAGAGGTTAAGAGCACTGACTGCTCTTCCAGAGGTCCTGAGTTCAAATCCCAGCAACCACATGGTGGCTCACAACCATCCGTAATTAGATCTGATGCCCTCTTCTGGTGTGTCTGAAGACAGTTACAGTGTACTTACATATAATAATAAATAAATCTTTAGGAAAAAAAAAACTGTAGAAGAAAATTTCCCTAACCTAGAGAAAGAGATGCCCATGAATATACAAGAAGCCTTCAGAACTCCAAATAGACTGGATCAGAACAGAAAGTCCTCCTGGCACATAATAATCAAAACACCAAATTCACTAAACAAAGAAAGAATATTAAAAGCAGTAAGAGAAAAAGAGCTAGTAACTTATAAAGGCAGACCTATCAGAATCACACCAGACTTCTCACCAGAGACGATGAAAGCTAGAAGATCCTGGGCAAACCTCATACAGACTCTAAGAGAACACAAATGCCAGCCCAGGCTACTATACCCAGAAAAACTCTCAATCATTATAGATGGAGAAACCAAGATATTCCATGATAAAACCAAAATTACACAATATCTGTCCATAAATTTTTCCATGAAATAGCCAATTTTAACGTATTTGTCTATATATTTCTTGAATTTTACCAGAAATATTTTCCATGTAAATCTTCAATGTTATCTGAAAATGTTTATAATTCTACCTTTAATCAACTTAGAATTATCTTTATGCCTATCATTTATCTGTATAATTTCCATGATAATCTTTAATTTTTAACTTGTTTTTCTAAATATTTCTTCAATTTTATCAGAAATATTTTCCATGTAAATCTTCAAGTTTATCAGAAAATGTTTATAATTCCACTTTTAATCAACTTAGGAATACTTTCATGCCTATGATTATTATATCTATATAAAATTTTCCATGATAATCTTCAATTCTAACATGTTTTTCTACTTTTTTCCTACAATTTTATCAGAAATATATTCCACGTAAATCTTCAATTCTATCATAAAATGTTTCTAGTCCATATTTCAATTAATTTAGCAATGTTTTATATGTCTACCACTTTATTCTTTATTTTTCCATGAAAGTTGTTGATTTTAACGTGTTTATCTGAAATATTTTCCATGTAAATCTTTAATTTTATCACAAAGTGTTTTTACTTCCCTTTCAATAAAAAAAAATAAAAGAAGTTAAGATGGTTAACTGCTGATGTTAAGAAAGTAAATCGAAGCTGAAGAATTCCATGTCTTTGAAAATGAAGGAAGGAAGCAGTAGACTTAAGGGTCTGTGTCAGAGATGAAACTGTACTTACTTGAACAGAAGTGGAAATCAGATGACTCTGACTTTGAAGGTAGAAGGAGTCACAGCCAAGGAATATGGGCAGCCTCCAGAAGCCAGAGATGTCAAGCAAGTAGACTCTGTTCCGGAGCCCTAGAAGGAGACAGTCCCATTGACACCTTGGTTTTTAGCACCACAAGACCTATATCTTCTAATCTCCAGAATCACAATATAACCTTGTCTTCATTAAGTCAGGAACTTTATGGTAGTTTTTTATACCAACAAAAGAAAGCAGTCTACTTATAGGATGGTTCAGGTACAAAAGGTCCTGCATGGAGGTGAAGGGTCATGGGCCGTGGCTGTGGTGGGAATAGGGGTGCTGGTGGGCTAAGGAACCCCCGTCAGCTGAGGTGTCCAACACGGCGCTTAGAAACCTTTCATTTCGCTCAGTTTCTGTGGGCCAGGAATCTGGGGATGGCGTTGACTTGTGAGCTTGTAGTCAGACTCTCAGGTGGAGCTGCTTGCATCCTTCTGAAGTGTTGAATGGACTGAAGGCACCGCTCCCAAGATGGTCATGGACCTCAGTCCACGGACACACTGCAGGGTAGCCGGAATGGTGCCAGTGTCATCTCACTGAGACCAGGCGATCTCTGAGAGAGGACAGGGAAAAAGCCAAACATCCTGTCCAATGTGGCCTCAGGGGTGACTGTTTTCCTGCTGTCTTCAGCTCCTCTAGAGATGATGCCAATGTCAAGGAGAGAAGATTCCACTTCTTAAAAGAGAAGAGCATCCAAGTTATTTGTGGATAGATTTTGTGTTTTTTTTTTCTTACGGTAGTGGGGATGGAACCCAGGGCCATCCCCACACTCGACAAGTGCCCTGCCACTGAACTACATCCCCAGCCTGACATACTTTAAAACCATTGTGCTACGCCTCCATTTCTTTGCTTCTCTAAAACATTTCCATCGGTCAGTCTCCTAGCCTGAGCCCCCAGCCCGAGCTAGGAGCCATGGACAGTGGATGGCCTCTAGGGGAGAGAGAGTGAGTTTTCTTTTAGGGTGTGGCTCCTAGTAGGTGGACCACACTGCAGTAGATGGCCCCACACCCATGAACATATGGGCAGACCAAACTGGGTTGTTTTTTTTTTTTTTTTAAAAGAAAGCCAGTAGTTGTGGGGCGTGGGGGATGTGGGGGTGGATCTGGGAGGAGTTAGGTGGAGGAGTGGGAGAAGCGGCCATGATCCAAAGATGTGGTGTGAAATTCTCAAATAATTAACGTAAGTTTCATATGAAAAATTTCCATGAACAAAATGTGCACGAAACTCAAAACCTTTAGGCAGAGTTTAAATGTCCAGGAAGATGATACACAGAAAATCATACCTTACCCCACCTTCTCTAACTTATCAGGTAAAGCAAATCAGGACTTCAAATCTGAAGCCAAAGAAAAGAAACCCTCTTTTGTGGAAATTCTGTCCTGATCCACTTGGCAGGGGACAGAATTTTTTTAAATAAGCTTTTAATTTTAGAATAGCTTTGGTATAGAAAACAGTTTCCAAGAAGTGCAGAGAAACCACGTAACCCGTGCCTGGTTCCATTTGCTTCTGTTTTCTTAGCAGCTGCAGTGCGTCTAACTGATGAACCAAGATCCACAGGCTGCCACTCAAGCCTGTGACGTATGTGGGCATTCTTGATGTTGACTCAATGCCCTTTCTTTACGGAACAGTTTGTTGTTAAGGGGTCCCCATATATTTTGCAGTTCATTCTAAGTATCAGGGAGTTTTGCAAACAACAGCAAAACACTTCAGTGTGGGGGAGAAGAGCAAAGGCTGCCTGGTTTGGACTTGAATCCTGCCCCTGTCACAGCAGGCTGAGGGCTGGGAGCTCCTGAAAAACCTGCTCCCCCCCTCACCTCAGTCTCCTCATCCACAGAAGGAAAACGATTTTACATTGGGAGAACGCTGTGATGATTAAAGAGATGAATGCCTGTTTACAGTTTGGATAATTTTTGGCTCATTAGCTACCTGGGGGGCGCTGTTGTGTTCGACGCAGGGTTCTATGAGAGTCCTGGTACTCGAACTGTACATGCAGGGATCCCGCACGGGCCTGCGGATCATGAATAAGGCCTCCCGTAGAGGGGACATTCATTGAGCAAGGGTCCAAGCAGTGAGAGGCTGTGTCTCTGGCAGAGGGAGCTGATGGCCACGCCTGCTGAGAAGCAACCTGGCTGCTTGGAGAGTAGCAAGAGCTATATGAGGTGGGGGTGGGGTGGTGGGGTGTGTGGGTGGTAGGTGGGTGTGGGGAGCCTGGCCCAGGTTTATAGGCTGCAACGGAGAGGTCAACCCTCTTCTCTCTTGGGCAACAATGGTTTCTGATGCGTGCTCAGCAAGACTGGCCCTGGCCTGATCAGAGCTTGGAGAAATGGCTATTGACAAGGAAGCAAACTGGAGAGCACTACTGTATTAGCTGCCTCTCTGTTGCTGTGATCAAACACCATGACCAGACAATGTAAGGAGGAGGGGTTAGCTTAGCTTATGGTTCCAGAGCACTAAGAGCCTACCATGGTGGTGAGGCGTGGCAGGCAGGGTCAGGCAGCTGAGAGCTCACAGCCTCCAACCACTAATACAAAGCAGAGTGAACGTGGATGTGGGTAAGGCTGTGAACGTTCAAAGCCCATCTTCTGGTGATGTATTTCCCCCAGCAAAGCTGTACCGCCTCTCCAAACACGCCATCAACTGGGAGCCAAGGGTTCAAATATCTGAGCTCACGGGATACATTTCTCAGTCAGACCGCCACAGCCATCTAGAATAGAGGCCTTCAAAGTGCAGGATGTCAAACACAATAGTGGATAGCATGTGTGAGGAGATGTTAGAAAAGGTAGAGTTAGTCAGGCCTTGGTGTCAGGATGGAGCTCAGGGGGAGGGAGGCTGTATGGGTTATACCAACTGTTATAGTGAATTTCCACAAAATTGTGCTTTAAGATGGCAGACTTTTACCCCATCCTGGTCCTGGTAGCCAAGGCCGTGTCCCAGCCTCAGGCTCTTCTGATGCTCCTGAGCATGGAGGGGTCTAGTTCTAGCCCACCTGCATCTCCATGTGGTAGGTCTAGCTCTGATTCACCTTTCTCCATGTGGCATGTCTATGTCTCCGCTTCCCTCCCTCCTCTTCATCTTCCTCCACCTTCTCCCCGATCTCTTGTGCTTCCTGCCCACCCTCTATCTTCTGAGGAAAGATGTCAGGGATGATCTCATCTTGAGATTCTTCAACACTCAGAGAAGTTATGACACTATCACCAAATAAGGCTTGATGGAGGAGCTGGACGGGGATGATGGATTTTGGGGTGAGTACTGTTCAACCTGTTCTGGAGGCAAAAATAACCCCAATCATAACCAAAGTTACATTCATGAATTCAAATGAAGACTAGATGATGTGGGAATCTGCCGGGGTATGGGGACTGAATTGTTGTTTCTTGAATATTTCTTCTTTTCCACTTGAGCACACACCTGAACTACATTTCCCAAATTTCCCTGAAGTTGGGTGTGGCCAGTGGAAGAGGTGGCCACAGGTAGATGGGAGATCACCTCTCCTATCTCTGCTGGAATATTTGTTGGACTGGTCTTGTTCAGGTAATTTATAGTTTCTGTATGTGTGGTTACCTCTATACACGTGTGTACATGTGTGTGATAGCCATATCCTGTCCAGAAGACAACATTTCACAGATCTCCTCCATCTCTTTTGACTGTTAGCGTATTTCTATTTCTTCTTTCCCTTAAGTTCCCTTAAGTATTGGCAGGTGCGGGGAGGGGCTGGGCTGTGGTAGTGGTGGTGGTGGTGGTGGTGGTCGTCGTGGTGATGGAGGTGGTGTTTGATAATGATACCTTCTTTAAGGCTGAACTTAAAGAAGTTCAATTGAACTTAAATTGTTCAATACTTTGAACAATTATTCACATCAACATTGACTCTTGTCTACTTTGAAAAGAAGGTTTTTCTGACCAAGGTTCAGAGAACCCCAGATCTACAGGTATAAACATAAATGTTTAGAAGGCCTCTGGTCCCGCAGGGTACCGCCATTAGAGTTGGGCCAAGAATCTGTGCGGCTGACTCTAGCGAGGACTCCTAGTAATGGAGAATTCGGAGTCTGAACTGACCATCCTCCGTACCCAGGCAAGGCTTCCAGTGGTGGGATCGGGACACCAACCCAGCGACAAAACCTTCCATCTACAGCTTGTCCTGCTGCAGGATATGCTGGGCAATGGTGGCTCAGAACTGTGGGAGTGGCCACCAAATGATCTGTCTGATTTCAGACCTGCACCACAAGGGGGCGCCCGTGCCTGACATTTACCTGTGTAGCCAGGATCTGGAAAACCCAGAGACCTAAGGCAGAGAACCAAACATGACTGGAAAAAAAGACAGTCAGTGAAACGATTCTTAGCGATATTCTGCTGTACTCGTAGATAGGTGCCTAGCTCAGCTGTCATCTGAGACGCGTCATCCAGCAACTGATGGGAGCAGATACAGAGAACTACAGCCAAACATTAAGCAGAGCTTAGGGACCCCACAGAAAACAGGCAGGGAGGATTATAGGAGACAGAGGGATCGAGGACACCAGGAGAACATAGCCCACAGAATCAACTAAGCTTGGCACCTAGGGGCTCGCAAAGACCGAAGCGGCAATTGTGGAGCCAGCGTGGGTCCGGCCAGCTCCTCTGCATACACTTTATGATTATTTTGCTTGGGATTTTTTTTTTTGGGGGGGGGGAGTTCGAGACAGGGTTTTTCTGTGTAGTCCTGGCTGTCCTGGAACTCACTCTGTAGACCAGGCTGGCTTCGAACTCAGAAATCCGCCTGCCTCTGCCTCCCAAGTGCTGGGATTACAGGCGTGCGCCACCACGCCCTGCTTTTGCTTGGGATTTTAGTGGGACTCCTAACAGTGGTAGTGGGGATGTTTCTGATTCCTTTGCTTTCTCTTAGAATCATTTTCCTTTTGCTGGGTTGTCTTGTCTAGCCTTGATACGAGGGCTTGTGCTTAGTCTTACTGCATCTTGTGCTGTGTTCAGTTGATATCCCTGGGAGGCCTGTTCTTTTCTGAAGGGAAATGGAAAAGCAGTGAATCTGGGGGAGGTCAGAGGTGGAGGGATACTGGTCAGAGTGTAGGGAATGGAAGCTGTGGTCAGGCAGTATTGAATGAGAGAAGAATAAAAATAGTTAGAAAGCATTTTGACATCATGAAGGTTCAGTGGAATCACAATAACAGGCTCTACTAGGCACTATGGCCTACCCAGCTATGAGCCTTTGACCAGTATTAGAGGATCAGACATAACATTTCTACCTGTGGAGCAGGCCTAAAATCTAATCAGAAAGTAATTAGTTACTCATAACCACCAGGCCATGGTTGTACCCAGTGCTAGGTAAGACTGCTGAACTCTTATTTCCTCCAGGAGCTGCTAGCCCAGCATCTTCCTACCCTATGAACATTAGTCAGCAGGAAGGAAGTTTTTGTGAAGGTTTGGGATTGATTTATCTATGTCCTGCAGCCAAAATGTGTTGTGTCTTGAGTTATAGGGTCTTACCATTATAGCTATGGCAGGCAACTGTCATAGTTAGAGTTTCTATTGTCATCAAACATCAGGACCAAAAGCAACTTGGGGAGAACAGGGTTTATTTTGTCCAACAGCTCTCAGGTGACACTCTATAACTGGGGTACGTTAGGGCAGGAACTCAAGGCAGAAACCTGGAACCAAGCAGAGACCATAGAGTAATGTTGCTTACTTAAGTGCTCTTTGTGGTTTTCTTATATAACTCCACCCACAGTGAGCTGGACCCTCCCACTTGCCTATAGGCATTTTCTCAGCTGAGGTTTCTCTTCCCAGATAACTCTAGATTCTACTGATAAACAGACAAGCAAGCAAGCAAGCAAGCAAACAACCCTCTCACCCCGACTAAGACAACTGACCCCTTGTTGATTTGACACATCAACAAATTCCTATTAAGCTATAACCCTTACTTTGCTGTTTATCCTCAAGATATCAATATTAGTATCACAGTATAAAACATCCCAACTTTTAAAAGTTCCACAGTATTTAAAAACTCCTAACAGTTCTGTGTCTTTAAAACATCCAACATCTCTTTCAAAGTTCCAGTCTCTTTAAAATTCTGAAGTCCTTTTAAGATTTCAAAATCACGTTACTGTGGGCTCCTGTAAATGAAAAGAGTTATATGATTTTTTTTTTTTACTCCAAGAGGAAAGTATCAGAAACACTTAAATCCAAGAAAACCTAAAGTTCAACAATGAAAAAGCTCAAAGTCCTACATCTGGGATTCCCTCATGGACTTCTGGGCTCTAAGGGCTTACGCAGCTCTGCCTGGGCTCTGCTACACACAGCACACAAAGCTCCTTTGACAGCCAGGCTCGGGCTCTTCTCCAGAGCGGCAAGAGCATCATCACACACTCTGAACCATGGGCTCTTTTCTCCAACTCCTTAAATGATCATTTTGCTATGATTTTGAATTCAGTGTTTGAGTATTTTATTGAATATTTTTGCATCTATGTTTGTCAGTTACTGGTTTTATAAAAAAAAGAGTTTGGGAATCCTCCTTTTCTGTTTTATGAAGTAACTTGAGTAGGTTTGGTAGGAGTTTTCTTGGAAGATCTAGTATAATTCTTCAGTGAATCATTTTTTTTTCAGTTGGTGGCTTTTTATTATTGCTTTAATATCAATAAGTTGCTGGCTATAGATCTGCTTAAATGATTTATTTCGTCTTGGTTAAATTTCGGTATGCCGCATACATCTGGAAGTTCATTCACTTCTAAGATTTTCAGTTTAGGGGAGTGGGGTTATTTCAGGTCTGTCCTCCCGAGTTTCTAAATTTCACCAGTAACTGTTGTAATGTCTCACTTTTCATCTGCAATCTGCTTAATTGGCTCTTCTCCGTTTGCTTAATTTGGCTAAGGGTTTGTCAATTTTGTTTATCTTTTTCAAAGAAGAAACTTTATTTCACTAATTCTTTGCATAGGTTTTTCATCTTTATTTCACTAATTTCTGTCCATAATTTTATGATTTTTTTCCCTGTGTGCTATTTTTTTTTTTTTTTTTTTGGTCCTCATGTGTTCTTCTTTTTCTAAGACTTTAAGGTATATCTACCA
Organism: Apodemus agrarius; assembly: GCA_964023405.1. Lineage (NCBI taxonomy): Eukaryota > Metazoa > Chordata > Mammalia > Rodentia > Muridae > Apodemus > Apodemus agrarius. The sequence goes on along the minus strand of OZ030008.1, from coordinate 47,649,984 downwards.
TCAATTTATTTAAATAAGGTCTTTCACATTTTCCCCCGTTTCTATCTTTTTATTAACTCATACACAACTACCTGTCTTTTGGGGTGTTGAAGCCGTCAGATGACATGTGCCACCGTGGTGCCTGTCGGAGTGGCTGGTCATGGGAACTCCAGCACCACCCTCATCAGAAGGGTGCGTTTCAGGACTTTGCCATTGTCATCTACCTTATAGTATTTTAGCCCAGCCAACGTAACCTTCTCTCCCTTATGCTTATTCTTCTTGAGAGTAGTGTAAGACTTTGTAAAATTGATTATTTTAATATAAGTGTAAACAATGAATTAATTTGGCAGCTGTGCTTCTTTGACTTTGACTACCTTTGGTAGTCCTCAATAGCCACACAGGAAAACCAAGATTTATTTCAAGCTGCTCCTCAGTATTGCGAGGTTAAATGATCCATAATAATATCTATGCTAATCTGGTGACCCCCCAGCTCCATCTCATGATACTTGCATATTATTATTGATCTGGATCTTTGGGCTTCAGATGTTTTTCTCATGATGTCTTCTCAGACTCTCCTCCTTGTGGCTGATCTGAATCTCCCTCTCCCCCTCTCTCCTTATGCCTCCAAACTCTCCCCTGGTTAGCCTGCCCTAATCTCTCTTCCACCCAGCCATTGGGTGATTGGCATTTATTGACAAGGCAGAGAATAAATGGTTAGAATTGTTTCCACAAACTTGAGACGGGAGATTCTAGACATAAGCGTGATATGAGGGCAGAGAAATCAGCATTTGATTACCACAAGGGTAACCTCTACACTTCTTTCTTTTCTTAGCACCATCATGAAGTCTCAACATAAGAGGAAAGGTGAACTGCTTTTGGATGTTGTAGTCAGACAAAATATGGCATATTCTAGCTTATTACCATCAAAGATCAGCTTTTGCTGATGGAGGAATTCCCTCCTTATTTTGGATCATGGCCTTGACGGTTTCTATAGTGTCTGAGGGTTCAACCTGGAGTGTGATGTTCTTCCCTGTAAGGGCCTTCACAAAAATCTGCACATTGGTGGTGGCTCCACCACAGATGGCTAGTGGGACAAAAGCAACATTTTTTTTTTTTAAATATAGGCCCTTAGAGCTATAGACTCTTCTGTTAGGATTGCCTCCATTGTGTCTTATAGATTTTGATGTGTTACGTCTTCATTTTTATCCAATTTTAGTATTTAAGAGTTTTCCCTCAGTGTTCCACATATCTTTTAGTGGTGTGTTGTTTAGCTTCCAAAGTTAATAAATATTCTGTGGTTTCTACTGCTATTGATCTCCAGCACTGTCCTACTATTCCCTAGTAGAATGCAGGGTGTTATTCCAATTTTCCCATATTTGTTGAGACTTGCTGTGTGTTTTAATAGCTAATTAACTTTGAAGAAATGTTCTTGGGCTTCTGAGAAGAATGCATATTTTTAAGTGTTTGGGCAGGATCTTCTGTAGCTGTCTCTCACACTCCTTTGATTTATTATGTAATTTGACTCTGAAGTTTCTCTATTTAGCTCATGTCTGGATGACCTGTCTATGGGTGAGAGTGGAGCACTGAAGTCACCCACTCTCACTGTTCTGGGATTAATTCATGACTTTACATCTATAGTATGTGTACATACTGCAGAATTTTATGTATTAGGTACACCTGCATTTGTCATGTCTATATTTTGAGTTGTAATCTCTTCTTGACGGGTTGTTCTGTTTATGAAGTAATTTACTTTCTCTCTTCTATCATTGGTTTGAAGTCTGTTTTGTCAGATCCTAGAACAGCTACACTGTCAGGTTTCTCACTCCCATTTGCCTGTGCTATATCCTTTTCTATCCTTTTACCTGAAATTGGTGTCGTACTTTGGTGGTAACATACATTTCTTATAGGCAGAAAAAAGACAAATCCTGTTATTTATTTATTTATTTATTTATTTATTTATTTAACTTTTCATTGATTCTTTGTGATTTTCATACCACACAACACCATTCCACTCATCTTCCCACCCCTTTGTATCTCCCCTCTACCCTTATAGCCTTCTCCAAAAGAAAAAACAAAACAAATAAAGCAAAATACGCATAAAACAAATCCTGTCTCATTATGGAAGCTGTAGTATGTCACAATGTCCCACAGTATAATCTTTTGTCTACACATCTTTACTTGCAAATGTTCATTGCAATGGGTCACCACTGGTCTGGTACAGGTCTCTGGCTTCTGGACCAATACTGGATCCTCACTGGATCCTTACTGGATCCTCTAGGTTATCCTGTTGTTTTCCTGTGTCATGAAGATTGCGAAGCTTTGGTTCTGTAGAACCAGTCCCTTCATGAGCTCCAGCAGTTTATAGATGGGGTAGAGCTCAAGGCACCTTCATAAATTGGATAGTTTGGAGAGAGTTGTCATTATTGTCTTTTTTATGATTTTAGTAGCCATGCTTTGAGTTTCTCCCTGTTTCGAATGGTCTTGGAATGAGCTTGCTATGAATCACTTTTACTATGTTGAGATATGTGTGTATCCTAAACTGTGTCTGAGGATCCTTCATATCCCTAGTCTCTCCAGAACTTTTATCATGAAGGGTTATTAGATTTTTTTCCCAAAGGCCTTTTCTACATCTAATGAGATTAGCATGTGGCTTTTGTCTTTGAATCTGGTTATGTGGTGGGTTACACTTATCAATTTATATATGTTGAACCATCCCTACATCTCTGAAATGAAGCCAAGTTGATTGTGGTGGATAGTTATTTTGGTATTTTCTTGGATTTGGTTTGCTACTATTTTATTGAAAAAGTTTTCATCTATGTTTATAAAGGATACTTAGTCTATAATTTTCTCTTTTTGTTGGGTACTTGTGTGGTTTTGGCATCAGGTTAATAGTGACTTCATAAAAAGAATTTGGAAATGGATTTTCAGTTTATATTTTGTGGAATAATTTGAGGAGTATTGACGTTGGGTTTTCTTTGAAAATCTGGTAGGCTTCTTTGCTGACTCCACTAGGCCCCAGGTTTGTTTGTTTGTTTGTTTGTTTGTTTTTGGTTATGACTTTTACTTATTGCTTCTGTTTCACTAGTGGTTGTGCATTTGTTTAAATTGTTTATTTCATCTTGACTTAACTTTGGTAGGTCATATATATAAAGAAATCCACCCATTTGTTTTAGGTTTTCCAATTTAGTGGTCTACAGATTTTAAAATAAGTCCTTATGATTCTCTGAATTTCTTCAGTTTTGCCTGTTATGTTTTTCTTTTTCTCTTAGTTTGGCTGAAGATTTGTCAATCTTGACTTTTTCAAAGAACCAACTCTTCATTTCCTTGGTTCTGTGTATTGTTGTTGTTTATTTCTATTTCATTGATTTCAGCTCTGAGTTTGATTATTTCTTCCTGTCTACTCTTCTTTGTTGTTTCTTGTTTTTCTAGAGATTTCAAGTGTGTCAGTAAGCTATTGATATGGCATCCTAACAGTTTTTTTTTGATGTAGGCTCCTAACGCTATGAACCTGACTTTTACAACTGTCCTTATTGTGTCCGTTATGTTTTGGCATGTTGTATTTTCATTTTTCATTCAATTCTGAAATGATTTTTGTTTCCATGGGCTGCTGAGAAGAAAGTGTATCACCCTTTAGTGTTTGGATGGAATGCTCTCTAGATGCCTGTTATGGCCATTTGATTTATGGTTTTATTTAATTCCAGAGTTTCTCTGTTAATTTTGTCTCTGTGACTTGATACTCTCACAATGTTTCATGAGACTGGGGTATTGAAGTCACCCACTATTTCTGGGTTAGGATCACACATAGTTTGAGATGTAGTAGTATTTCTTTTATCAAATCGGGTACTCTTGCATTTGGTGCATAAATTTTTAGAATTATAATATCCATATTGCCTGATTTTTAAAATTTAGTCTGTATAGAGTGTCCTTTCTTATCTCTTTTGACTAGTTTTGGTTTGAAATCTGTTTTGTCAAATGTTAAGAAACAATTTCTGTTTGCCATTGGTTCTGTTTACTTGGAATAGCCTTTTTTATCCTTTTGCTCTAGGATGATGTCTGTCCTTTATGGTTGTGCATATTTCTTTGAGGCAGAAGACAGATGAATCCTGTTTTTTTAATCTTAGGCTATGTCTTTTTATTGGTAAATTGAAATATTGAGCAGTGTTTCTGAATTTTGTTGCCTCTTGCACCTTGATTGGCAGCTCTATTTTTAGATTTGGGAAATTTTCTTCTATGACCTTGTTAAAAATATTTTCTATGCATTTGACCTGGGTTTCTTCTTATATTATTGTTATATTGTATCATATCATATTATACTATATTCTTATCTATTATTCATAGGTGAGGTCTTTTCAAAGTGTTCCAGATTTCCTAGATGATTTAAAAAAATTTTAGATTTGATATTTTCTTTGACTTAGCTGTTTATTTTTTCTACCTTATCTTCAAGACCTGAAATCTTCCCTTCTGCTTCATTCAATGTGTTTAGCATGCCGAGTTCTTCATTTGAGTGTCATTTCACTTTGGCTTTTCTTAACTGATTCTATTTCTTTGTTAAAGTTTATTTTCAGATCATAAGTTGATTCCGTTATTCTATCCAAAGATTTGTGTTTTTTATAGTCTTTCTTGAGACATTTATTCATGTTTTCTTTTAAGGTCCTTGAACATTATACAGAATTGGTATTTTAAAATTCTTGTGCTTCATTGAAATCAACTCTCTCGGGGCATATTAAAGTAGGGTTGCTGGCTTCTAGAGGAGGCATACTGTCTTAGTTGTTCATGTTTCTGCTTTTGCAATGGGATCTGGGCATCTGGAGTTATGATATTTGTGGTGTTTATTGGTATAATATCTGGTCTTGCTTTTGTTGTGTGGGTGTTTTATTTTCTGGTTGCCGTTACCTCAGTCTAACAGGTTGTGGAACAGTATTCAGATCTTTCTGAAATTAACAACAGCTTTACATGATTCATAAATATCACCCCTCAGTATTTATTTAAATGTCTGCCAGTCAACATATTGGAGATTTGTACAATGTAATTTTTTTGTGGTCTAAAATAAACTCTTTAATTATATGTATGTCTCATGTTAATCTGTGTAGTGAGAAAGTCCCTCCTTACTCTGGCCTGGGCACAATCTCATTGTGGTCCAACTGTCAGTGGGAGGTTGGTGGTATGTGCAAGGTCATGGCCCAGAGCTCCTTAGGGCAGAAGCTGAGATCATGGTTCTGTTTACACTGCTTCAGAGTCTGTCTGAAGCCCTCATACAGGGATAGGTGGACCCTATCTGTAGGAGGTGCATCTTGGGCCTTCCTAGGGCCTGTAGCAGGTTGGGCAGGCTCTGGGCTTTCAGGATGAGGATATAGGTCAGGGCACTGCCCACACTGTTTCCCACAGCTGAGGTCATGACTACCCCTGTGGCTATGGATACCCCCTGAGTCATAAGGTCCTTCTGACCCAGATCAGCAAGAGCCAGGATAGCTACTGAGGACTGTGGGTATGAAGAAAGATGGACTGAGTGGCTATGGCTTCCAGGAGGCATGGGAGGCATGATGGGACCCAATGGAGCAATAAGAAGAGTTGAGCATAGTAGTCACTGAGTGTGGAAACCTTGCCCATTTGTGTTCATGGCAGCACTATTCACAGTAGCTAAGCTGTGGACCAACATAGGTGTCTAAAAACAGTGGAGCAGATAACAAAAATGTGTTATATACACACATTGCTAGTTTTCTTCAGCCCTAAAGAAAAATAAAGTGTGTTGTTTCCATGAAAATGGATGCAACTGGAGATTATCTTATTAGGTGAATGTGATGGTTTGAATAGAGATGGCCCCTGTAGGCCTTGGGTGACAGACACTGTTATTCTGTGTGGAGTAGGTGTGACTTCGTTGGAAGAAATAGGTTACAGGGAGCCTGGCTTTGAGGTCTCAAATGCTCAAGGAAGCTCACTCCTGCTACCTGTGGGTCCAGATGCAGAACTCTCATCTACCTTACCAGGTCCATGTCTGCCTGTGTGCCATCTTGCCAGGATGATAATGGCCTACACCTCTGAACTATAAGTCTTTATAGTTCTTATGAAGAAATATTTTTCTTCGTAAGAGTTGCTGTGGTCATGGTGTCTCTTCATAGCAATAAAAGCCTAGCTAAGACAGTGAGTTAAACCAATAAAAAAAAAAAACAACAAAAAACAAAAAAACAAATACCTTACATTTTTCTCTCGTTTGTGTTTTCTAGATTTTATATTAATACATAAAATCATGTATGTATTTCTTCTATGAAAGTACATACAAAGCTGTCTGGGGGACAAAAAGGACGAGTGGGTCAGGGAGAGGTGACACAGGGGAGTGTGTGGAAGCATGGGGAGCTGTGCTTGGTACATAATATATACTTGCATGAAAACTTAAAAGATAAAGGAATCTGGAATGTGTCCAGTGAGGTTCATATTAAGATACCGTCATGTCCCTTTGGCTGCAGCAATATATTCTTGAAGTCCTGAAATAGAAACTGGAGGGAGCTGGAGTGAGAGGAGCTTCCTTCCTCCAGCAGGGACGAGGCTTTGAAATGCCCTGTCCCCTGGATGGATGGTAGGAGATGGTAGGGCATGCCGTGAAAAGCTCTGAGCATACTCTGCCTTCAGTACCCTACCCCTGACCCACCAAGAGCACTGTCTTTGCTACCCAGGGGGGTTTCTGAAGGCAAAGCTTGTGAAAAGATGAGTCCCTCACAACTCAACCCTGGGAGTTTCCTAGTCCCATGCTAGTACCCCTTATCTCAGCCACACTTTGCATTGCTATGACGAATGCCTGAGAACAGTAAGAGAGGAGAGAGTCATCAGAGGGTTGGGGGTGGGGGAGAGAAGGGCAATCCAAGCACGACTCAAGGATTTACCTCCAGTGAACTACATCTTCCACTCCTAAAGTTTCTAGAACCTTCCCAAGAAGCACTGCCATCTGGACAGCTCGATATTTTAACAATTGAGCCTGAGGGGACATTTTATATGCAAGCCAGGACAACATTTGGTCTTCAGCAATTCCTCAAAATTACCATCTCAACACTCCTCTCCCCAACCCCTGGTTTCTCCTTTCAGGGGCTTCTACTGCAGGGATAGACGCTGGTTCTTCTGGGTGCATCTTGCCCTCATCTTCCCTGGCTGGCTCTGTAAACTCAGTTCCCTGATGGAGCCAAGGAACCAGTTCTGTCCTGTGAAGACAGGAGCGGTGTCATCCAGGCTCTCCAGTGTGGGGTCTGAAACTGAATCACGACCAGGTTTGCAAAGCAGATCCAGCTGGACGCTTAGCTCCCAGGACAAGGGTGGTCTCATGAGTCACAGACATGACGTGAGAAGAGTTGGGTCTGGTTTGTGTTCAGTGCTCATGGCCTCAGGGGAAGGCTTCTCCCTTGTTTGTTAAATGGGAGTGACTGCACCTGCCCCAGAATGTGTAAATAAAACAGACTCCGCAGATGGGAAGCCTTGCAGAGTCTCTGTCAGTGTTAAGACAGACTAGCTCTCCTGGGATGACAGGAAAGACACCAGCTTTCAGTGGGATTTACTTTCTCTTCTAGGCTTCCATGTTCTTTTAACACATACCCTTGCCACTTAGTTATATTATTGATACAAAACAATAGCCTTGGACTTGGTCTTTCACACAGGCTGCCTTCTCGCCCCACACCCTAGCTTTGCTCCAGCATTGGCTGGCCTCGGGCCACAGGAAACAAGCACTCTCTCAGTTAAAGGGAGTTGACAGGGATCACTGGGAAAAACATTCATTCGACATCTGGCCTCATGGCACTCACGTCTGCTGGACACTCCCAGGAACTTGAGTGATGCCAACACAAGACATTGCCATGGTCACCACTCTGCATGACCTTTTCTCACTCCATGCCTGTGGGCTGGCAGCGCAGCTGTGCTCTTGAGTGCTGGCTGCCAGAGAATTCTCCAGGGCCATCAAAGAGATGGTCACATTTTCTGGTTCCAAAAGCAGAGAGATTAGAAACAGACAAGAGGACTATAGCATATACCCACTGAACCAGAGAGGGGGCTGTTGGACTGTGGCACTGTGTCTAATAGGGGGTTATAGAATGCTGTCATCATTGGATGCTGCAAGACCCTGCTAGTTTTGAGACAGAGGACAGTGAGACCCTTTCAATGTGTCAGACAGGGCTATAGGATGCTGTAACTGTTGGTTACTGCTACTATCAGGTAGTTGTCTGTGGGACCCTGACTCTGTGTCATACTTTGGGCTGGCTGTAGGCTGCTGTCATCCTTTCAGAGGACTGTTGAACCCTTCCACTGTGCCAGGAAGAGGGTTTGTAGGATACTTTCAGTGGTACAGTGAGTGCTCTCACTGGTTCACTTAGGGGACAGCTAGCTTCCTTTGTGCTCAATTGAGAACATGGGATAATCTTTTCATGTTGTTTGGAGGTACAGCTTCTCTTTCTGCTTTTGAGAGGTCCCTTTCCACCTTCTTAGAAGGTGCTAGAATAAAAACTCTTCCGTGGGTGTAGATTATGGCACTTCCCAGCACATGGCTTTCCCGAGAGAGCCCCACAGAGGACCAACTTCTCATCTCTGCAGTGTGCCCATCCCAAGACTCCTATCGACATCCCACCTGTTTGGTCATCTTGCCTTTCATGATAGTGAGTTGCCTTTATGGCTGTCTTTATAGGACAGCTGGCTGTGGTTTTTCTCTCAGTTGCGTGAGGCTCTGTGAAGGCTTTGATCAGTCACCATTATTGGATCTGTAGGTTTATACAGTGCCCACCACAGAGTAAACTCTAAGAAACCTCAGGGGCATCATTTTAATTCAGTCCTGACAGTCTGGTCAACTTTTTTTTCTTTAATGATTCCATGTGTAACCGCTCGTTATGCCTCTTATAGAGATGGAGAAAGAAATCTTAGCTAAAGTCATTTCGGTAGCGTCAGTCGTGGTGAGGGAGAAACACGGGGTGGGGATAGAGAGAGGCTGGCTGATGGGTATTAAGTAAGAGGGATGTTCTTGTCTTCTATAACATGGTAGGGCAGTTAGAGTTCTCAATACTCTTTCATGTCTTTTACAGTGATTTAGAAGTTAGTGGGCTCTGTGACTCATACCTGTAATCTTCCAATTTGAGAAGCTGAGGCAGGAGGATTGGTGAACTGGAGTTTGAGACCAGCCTGGACTATAGAATTAGAACCTATTTCAAGAACTAAACAAAAGAATACTCGCCACCAAAAAGGGCTCGCTAACTCTTTTTGGCTTTCAATCATGAAGACATGACAAATGAACCTAATGAAGATGCTAATTACGTCTATGAGGTCATTGCTCATTGTGAATATATACTGACCTATCACATTGTAGTCCATTAATATGTTAATTAAAAAGTGTAAAAATGCACCAATGGAGATTTAGATCTGGTTGATCCTTTGCTTTCAGTTGACATGGTACATTTGCCCACTGCGAGAGGGAGGATGACAGAAAACACACACACACACACACACACACACACACACACACACACGCACACACGCACTCAGACGCTAATGAAACTCCTCAGGAGGAGGAATACAAGGTGTGTTCAAAGTAGCTGCAAAAAAGAAGGCCTGTAGAAATGTGCATCAGTAAATGGTGCTTGATCAGTGGGCAGGGTTAGGGGATTTTGGGTCTGTTTTAGGTTTTGCTAATTCTAGGCTAATTGGTAATCTCCTTAAGATGTTATGTTCTAAGTTAAATGGAGATGGTGATGGATCTGCGCTAGGCAGTATATAGAGATGATTCTGGGCTGAATATTCAGTGAGTTCACGAGATTGCATGGGCATTCTGGCCCTTCCTTTTCTTCCGAGGAAGTGGTTCTCAATCTGTGGGTCTTGACCCCCATGGGGAGTCGAACGACCCTTTCACAGAGGTCATATATCAAATATCCTACATACTAGATATTTATATTATTGTTCACAACAGTAGCAACATTACAGTTATGAAGTAGCAATGAAAATAATTTTGTGGCTGGGAGGGGGGTCACCATGGCATGAAGAACTTTTATTAAGGGTCACAGCATTGGGAAGGCAGAGAGTTATTGCTTTAAGGAAGACTGGAAGAGGCAGAGAAGCCAGACCCCTGCTGAGTAGCACCTGCACAGTCTGTTTGACAGGTGGGCCCTGAGAATGAACAGACTGTGTGCAGTGACCAAGCCTTCGAGCCTCGCCGAGCCTCGCAGCCTGCAGCTGGCCTCCTGGCTGCTGTTCCTGCTTTGGCGGAGGAGGCAGCCATCTTTGGCTTCTTTGACTCTCCAGCAAGTGTTGAATCATTTGCTTCTTTTCTTCTTCTAAGAGACAGTCAAGGGAGCTGGGGGCTTGTTATTTTGGGCAGTCTGCCACCCTTACAGTGCCTTATAGTCCTTACTGAATGACAGATTTATTTGACGGGTTTTGATAAGTGGGTTGTTTGCAACTCGCTGGTTGGACAAATTATTTGTAATTTCTACTTGAAAGGCTGACCATCTGAGAGCTGTGAGTGAGTGAGTGTGTGGATTAGAAGGTCATTCGTAGTTGCCTAACATCTTGTCATAGATCATCTTCTGTTCTTTTTTTTTTATTGTTTTGATCAAAAAACCAAAACTTTAAAAAATGCAAAAGCCAAAATTGGGAAATGATAGACTGTTTACAGACAGCATAAGCAGCTGAGCACGTTCGTGACAAACGCACAAACACATCGTGTTAAAAGTCTCAGTCCTCTGCTCTTTAATGGCTTAGAATTTGCTGAACTCCAGGCACCCTGGATTTGGTTTCCTGCTGCGATTCGGTCATGGTGACATTCTGACTTGGCAGCATGAGATTCACTCTGCTGACTCATGTTTCTCTTAACTCCGTCCAGGTCTCCACAAACCTAACAACTAGCATGTGGTCACTTTGCAGGTGTCTGGAACGGTTCCCAGAGCTTCATCATAAACTTTTTGCTTTACATAAATGCAAAGCAATTTCTTCTCTCCCACCGATTTCTACTCCTACCAGGGCCCCGCCTCTGGTAATGTATTTAATAAAGATCACATCTCAGGCTGGTTCACTGATTGGGATCTGAGTACTTCTTGTCAGCTTTTCACTTAATTCCCACAATAGCCTTTGGGGGTGACTGGCCTTATTTCCGGGTGGGAGCTCAGATGAAGGCCACGCAGTGAGCAGCAAAAGCCACTGCAGGTGTCTGGGTGGTCTGATGCCAGGGCCCATGTTATTAGTAGTCATGATTCATTCCAAGTTCAAACAAGCCTCGTTCTTGGACGTTTACATCAGGAAGTCACCTGGGAGACGTGTGAAGCAGGTTATAGAAGGAGACAGGAGAAATGAGTGTGTCTGAGACCAGCTAGAGGGAACCGACCAGACCAAATTCTGTAAGAAACAAGTGAGCGATCAAGCAAACTTTAAAAAACCAGGGACCATCAGAAAGCCTCATGCACATGTAACCAGGGTGCAATAAATTGTGGTTCTTTGATCTCCAAATAACAAGAATATTTTGTCCCTTAGGCAAAAGGTGAGTTCTTGGCCAGCTAGGGCTACATAGTGAGACCCTGCCTCAACAAACAAACACACATACCACACACACAAGCAGACAGATGAATAAGATGACCAACAGGAAGAACAAGATTTCAGTGTTGGAAACTACAGACAAATGGCCAGGCTGGTAGGAGAGGATGACATCAATGGCCGATATTTTTTTTTTCCTCCCTGAAAGATACAAACTTCTAAGGAAATACGACGTCTTTCTTAATTAAACTAGACCTTTGGGGGTCATAGAAGAGATAAAATTCTGCAGCCACTCATCCATTTCATTGCATAATAATATATTTTTTCATTGTGATGTCTTGAGCATCTGGTCATGTTGTTACAGATAGCTCCTCGGGCTCTTTTTATCTGTTGTGGATATATAGGGTGGGCATATAGTTGTTTTCAGGATCCACTCACTTGGATATTGTCTCATAGGCTGGGCTCCCAGACTCAGTGAAATTCAGGAAGCAAACTTGGAGCCAACATTTGTCTTGCTCTGCTTCTTCATTCTGGTCTTTCAAATTCACACCTGAATGATTCAGAACATTCACTTCATTATAGGACTTCTCTGATCCAAAGCTCCAAACTCTTCCCCATTCTTCCAGGGAACTAAGAATCTTGTTCTCCTGCTTCCCTGCTCCCTCTGTGGTAGTTTGAATAAGAATTTCCCACCCCCATAGACTCATATATTTGAATGCTTAATCACCAGGGAGTAGCACTATTTGAAAGGAATAGAAGGATTAGGAAGTGAGACCTTATTGGAGGAAGTATGTTTTTAGGGGTGGACTCTAGCACATGTTTTTACAGACCTTGAAAGAGCAATTCTCACCTTCATGTGGAAAAAAAATACCACCCAGGATATCCAAAACAATCTTGAACAATAAAAGAACTTCTGGAGGAATCACAATCCTTGGTTTCAAACTGTACTACAGGGCAATAGTGAGAAAAACTGTGTGATATTGGTACAGAAACAGACAGGTTGATCAATAGGATAGAATTGAAGACCCAGAAATAAACCCACATGTCTATGGATGCTTGATTTTTTTTTTACAAAGAAGCCAAAACCATACAATGGAAAAAAGAAAGCATCGTCAACAAACAGTGCTGGATGTTTACATGTAGAAGAATGAAAATAGATCCAACCTTATCCTGCACAAAACTCAAGTCCAAGTGGACCAAGGACCTCAACAGAAAACCAGATACTCTAAATAGAAGAGAAAGTGGGAAATAGCCTTGAACACATTGGTACAGGAGACAATTTCTTGAAAAGAACAGGCTCAGGCTCTAAGATCAACAATTGATAATTGGGTCTCATGAAACTGAAAACCTTCTGTAAGAAAAAGGACACTGTCAATAGGCAAAATGGCAGACTACAGATTGGGAAAAGATCTTCATTAACCCTACATCTGACAGAGGGCTAATATCTAAAATATATAAAGAACTCAAGAAGTTAGGCTCCAACAAACCAAATAACCCATTTTTTACAGGCTAAACAGAGAATTTGCAACCAAAAAGCTGAGAAGCACGTAAAGAAATGTTCAACAACCTTAGTTATCAGGGAAATGCAAATCAAAACAACACTGAGATTCCACTTTACACCAATCAGAATGGCTAAGATAAAAAACTCAAGGGACAGCATATGGTGGTGAGGATGTGGAAAAAGGGGAACACTTCTCCATTGCTGGTGAGATTGCAAACTTGTACAGCTACTCTGGAAATCACTCTGGTGCTTTCTCAGAAATTTTGAAATAGTTCTACCTGAAGACCCAGCTATACTGCTCCTGGGCATATACCCAAAAGATGTTCCACCATATCACAAGGACATGTGCTCCACTATGTTCATAGCAACCTTATTTGTAATAAAAACTGGAAATAATGTAGATGTCCCTCAACCGAAGAGTGGATACAGAAAATGTGGTTCATTTACACAATGCTGTTCATCTCTTAAAAAGAAGGAGATCATGAATTTTGTAGGCAAATGGATGGAACTTGAAAATATCACCGTGAGTAAGGTAACTCAGACCCAAAAGACATGTATGGTATGTACTCATTGTGAAGCCATAAAGTATTGGATACCCATGATATACCATACAGACTCACAGAAATTAAATGAGAAGAAAGATTCAAGAGAGAACGCTTGAATCTCACTTAGAAGGGGAGTAAAATAGTCATAGGAGGCAGATGGAAGGAGAGAGCTGGGTGCGAGAGGGAATTGGGAAGAGAATTGGGGAAGGGGCAGGAGCAGATATTGGGAGTGACAGGAGAAAAGGCCAGAGGGCCAGGAGAAATAATGGAAATCTACAGCTGCCTGGAGTGTGGGTTTTTTGAGGGGAGGATCCCTGGTCCAGAGACCTGGGTTGGGGGAGGTTCCCAGAAGTCAATGTGGGTGACCTTAACAGAAAGGCCTATCAGTGGGGACATGGAACCTGAAGAGGCCACCTCCTATAGCCATGCAGGACACCCAGTGGAAGAGTAAGGACGCTGACCACCCACAAAACTTTTGACCCCAAATTTGTCCCAATTAAAAGAAATACAGGGACAAAGAAAGAACAGAGTCTGAAGGAATGGCCAACCAATAACTGGCCCAACTTGAGACCTATCTTATGGGCAAGCCCTGATTTCTGACAGTATTAATCATACTCTGTTATGCTTGCAGACAGGAGCCTAGCATAACTGTTCTCTGAGAGGTTCCACCCAGCAGCTGACTGAAACAGATGGAGAGACCCAGAGCCAAACATTGGATGGAGCTTGGGGACTCTTATGGAAGAGCTGGGTAAGGGATTGAAGGCCCTGAAGAGGAAAGGAACTACACACACACACACACACACACACACACACACACACACCCCAGCAGAGTCAACTAACCTGGACCCTGGGAGCTCTCAGAGATGGAGCCATCAACTGAAGAGCCTACACTGTGGTGGTTGGGGGGATGGAGACCACCAGCACTATGTAGCAGACTTGCAGCTCAGTCTCCATGTGGGTCCCCTAGCAACTGGAGCTGGGCTGTCTCTAAAGCTGTAGCCTGACTGTGGAGTCCATTCCCCAACAGGGTCCCTTTGTTTGGCCTCAGTGGGAGAGGATGTGCTTGGCCTCACAGACACTTGATGTGCCAGGGCGGGGGGTGGGGGGGATACCCAGGGGGAGACCCACCCTCTCAGAGGAAAAGGGAAGGGAGAGTGGGGGGACTCTGTAAGGGGGGAACTGGGAAGGGGGCAGCATTTGGGATGTGAATAAACAAATAAATCCTGTTTTTCATGACCTTGAAAAACAAAAACAAAACAACCCCCTAAAAAGCCCATCTCAAGCCCAGAATCAATCAATTTCTCTGTCTGTCTGTCTGTCTGTCTGTCTGTCTGTCTGTCTTCCTATGGATCAAGATGTAGCTCTCAACTACTGCTCAGTGCCTGCCTGCATGCTGCCATGCTCCCTGCCAGGATGATGAGGAACTAAACCTCAGAAACTGTAAGCGAGGCCCCAGTTGAGTATTTTATAAGATTGACTTGCCCATGGTGTTCCTTCATAGCATCAGAAGACTAAGATGTCCATCATGATGTACTGTACTTGCAAGGGTATGTGAGTCCAAACATGCCTTTCCTTCCTTCCTTCCTCCCTCCCTCCCTCCCTCCCTCCCTCCCTCCCTCCCTCCCTTTCTTTCTCTTCCTTCCTCCTTTCTTAAGTTGCCTTTGTCAGGTGTTCTTTCACAGCAGCAAGAAGCGTGACCAGTGTAGAAATTCAGATGGGTCATGAGGCTGATCCTGTGATACATCCGTCTGCGATGACTACCACTACCTTTAGAAGAACTGGGAAAGTCTGGAGCTTTAGGCTAGAGACATCCTAGAGTTGGCTAAACCTTCTGGGTCATTTGGGTGGGAGCTGGGAAAGACTAGAATGCCAAGAGAAATATGCACCAGGAATCCTGGCCCATGAAGATTCAGAATAGGGCAAAAATCTACCGGGAACTAGGCCAGGTGCCATTCACATTTTGGCAAAGGCTGGCTGTAATTTTTGCTTATGTTCTGAGACTTGAGTGAAGCTGAATTAAAAGTAATGGAGTAATTTGTTGGTGGAGAAAATTTCAAGACAGGGTAGCATTTAGACTATGCCCTCGTTACTGTGCACTGCATTATCCAGGTCCAGAAGTGAGAAGGTTGGTGGCCTCCCACAAATCTTGCCTTGCTCTCTTTCAAACTCAGGGCCTTTCCCCCTCCTATTAATTGCTATTGCATACATATATTTATATGTGTATAGATGTATTTCTAAATATAACATTTTGGTGAAAGAAGGTAGAGGTGGAAGCTGTGGAGGAGGAGCCTGAGGGAAAAGCAGCTGTAATAGACAGAGATTAGCATCTGTTAAGGGAAACCTCTTCTCTGCACTACAAGGATAGCAAAGCTGCCCCCAGAGAAGACCAGATTGCAAAAAAGACAACTTTAGAAAGGGGAGAGCCAGGATTGAGAGTGCTGTTAAAGTGCTTCCTTGACCCCAAATGGCCACCTAGGGTCAGCCCAGAAGTGTACTTTGGAGACTGACACTGCCTCCATCCAGGGGATCAGGTTACATCTTAGAGCTCGCTCTTGTAGTTCATGGTGGCACTTGTTTTACAGGCATGAAAAATGCACAGCGAGGGGGTAGAGCGGGTATTGGAAGCTTTTTGATTCTTTATTTCAATTTTTTGAGATTATAATTATGTTTGTCCTTTCTTCTTCCTTCTTCAAACCCTCTCATATATCCCTCCTTGTTCTCTTTCAAACTCATGGGCTCTTTTTTCTGTAATTGTTATTGCATGCGTATATGTATGTCACACACACACACACACACACACACACACACACACACACACACTCCTAAATGTAAGCTGTTCAGTTTGAATGATGTTACTTGCATGTATGCTTTCTGGGATGCTCTTTGGTATTGGATAATCGTTTGATGACCTCTTCCCTGGTGAAGAAAGACCACTGCTCCCCTTTCCAGCATTCCTTAGTTGTCTGAAGTTCTTTGTGTAGGTTTGAGGCCTCATGGGCTTTTCCTTGGTCCACTTTGGCATGTCTTCCTTCAGCTCATGTTTGGCAGTGATGCTGGTGAGACTTAATGGGTGTAGCTTCTGACATTACCAGGAGACAAAATCTTGAAGGAAACTCCCTGATTTTCTGGTTATTAAAATATTTCCATCCCCTCTTCCAAATGTTTCCTGGGTCTTATAGATACAGGAGTGTTTTGTAGATGTTTCCATTGGTAGTGGAATCTACAACTCTGTATTTGGATTGTGTGTGTGTGTGTGTGTGTGTGTGTGTGTGTGTGTGTGTGTGTTTTACTGTGATCACTCTCCATTGCAAAGAGAAGTTTCCTGGATGAGAAGTAAAGACTACACTTGGGCTTCTAAGGACAGACGTTTACATTGCTGTTAGGGATCATGCTGTTTTAGTAAAGTAGCAGTTGTAAATTCTCCTCCAATAACCACAAAGTCATTAGCACTAAGTAGTCAGCTAGGTTTCCAGAGCTAGGTATGGCCTTCTTGTTGGGTAGGTCTGATTAGAAAGGTATTGCTTACCACCAAGGTATGTGTGTCACTACTGTACGCTTGGGGCTATTGTGCCACGTTGGTCACAGATGTGGATCATAGCTGGGCAGGTGTCCTCAGGGAGGAGACATTCAGATCAGTTCTACCTCAGGGGTCTCTGGCCCTTGTGCATAGTGTTGTTAGCAATAGGGACTTACTTTTCACTTCTAGGGGACAACCAACAGTAATAACAGTAATAACAATGGATATATGTGGACTTCTCATGTCTGGTTTTTTTTATTTAAATTGTTTGTGTGCATATTTATACACAAAGTTACATGTATTATAGCTTTGTTTTGTCTTTATGTAATGCTATAATTCCTTATGGCATTTTCAGACATCTTTATAGTTATTTTACTTTTTTTCTCTTCTTTTGTATTAGCCCTCCCTTACAGAGTCCCTCTTCCCTATTTTCCTGCTTAGATCACGTACAAGCACATTCTGCTATTCCTTTCTGTATTGCTGCCCAACTGCTATCCCATTTTACTTACCTGAATTGTGTCATTAATCCAGGTAGTGGACTCACATCTGAAGATTTGAAGAGAGGGGCCTCAATAAGGGAAACAGCTACATTTGTCTTTCTGGCTCTGGATTCTGGATGACCTTACTCAATATGGTGTGTGTGTGTGTGTGTGTGTGTGTGTGTGTGTGTGTGTGAAGATTAATTTGTACCAAAGTTCCAGAAAGCCACTAAGGCGGACAATGTATGACAGGGTCAGATTCTGTGTAAGAAAACCTTGGAAGACATGTGTAACACTGGTAAGATAAAACCTAATTTGCATAGAAACCTGAGGATGCTCAAGATGGCAGGATTATGGCATTCCGAGAAATCACATGTACTATAGACAGAAGTTCTGGAAAGGTGGGACTTCCTAAGGCCGTTGAATAACAACTCCCAGATTCTGGACATGGGGCTGCAGGATTAGGTGTTTTGCCTGCTGGGGTTCACTCTTGGCCTGATCTTTCCTTGTTGTCTCGCCTTAGATATTGGAATGTGAATGCTTAGTTTGTTATCTTTTATATTGGGTTCTGCAACTTTTTTGATTTCATAGGGACTCAAAATTTCAACTGGAGTCTCAGTAGCAACATTGGACTGTTGAATACTTTTGGGACTGTTAAAGACTGTGGGGGCTTTTAGAGATGAACTAAACGCGTTTTGTGTTATGAAATGAAATGAGACTCTAGGGGCCAAGGAGGGAAGGATGTCTTGATTTAAAATGATGTATTTGGATGTCATGTTTACAAGAGTGGAGGTGTGATGGGATCTTCATTCTAGTCACACATCTAGGTGTGACTAGATTTAGAAACAGCTATTTTGTCTGTTAGTGTTAAATACTTGAAGAATAAAAGGAAGCAAATTAAATGTCCTTCAAAATGAATGGGTAATGAATTAAATGCATATATGAATACTATTCAGCTGTAAAGAAAACTGAAATCATGAAATTATAGGGAAATAAATGGAAATAGAAAGTATTATATTGAAGTGGGTAACCCAGAGCCAGAAAGTCAAAAATGCCTTGTTTTCTTTCTCATTTGTGGGAGAAAGTCTTGTGACTTTAATTTTTTTCAAAGCCTACTTTTAGTGATGGTTTTAACCTCCCTTCTAGCCCACCACCTACCAGAGGTAGTAGGAAAGAAAGTATATGGGGGAAGAAAACATGTTTAGAAATGGTTCTTTGGAACAAATCCCATCTGTGTTGTCAGGAAACTAGCAGTTCAGTTCCTAGGCCAGCAGTGGCAGCTTGATCCACTAGCAAACACTTCATGAATATACCAGCAGTCCAGTTTGGTAGAGTTAGGATAGCAAACAGGAATCAGCAGTGGTGGCACTACCTAACAGAGACAGCCAGTTTTCAGTCTTGGCACGAGTCAGCAGGAGGGGCGAGGACCAATGGGAACACCGGGAAAAGTTCTTGGCTATGCCTCTTTCAGTGAAGCGAGAAGATCAGCGAAGATGTGAGACCAACAAGCATCGTACAGCTCGCTCTGTAGGCCAGCACAGCCAAGCCTCCATCACTGCTGGGTCCCATTTATATTCCCTCCAAACATCACATGTCCTCCAGGGGTCTTGCCTCACCATGAGTCTTGCTTGCCTCAGCATGTGAGTCAGCAAAACTCCATGTGAGTCTGTCTCAGCTGACGTCACTCTGCCAATCAGCCCAAGTCCAAGGAAGTGGCAAGAAACTGCAGCACACCACCAGAAGTTTTTTGGTATGCTACTCTCTATGGAGTCCTGACAAATGGAGCTCAGCTACCCAATGTAAGGTGGACCAGTACATGCATGTTGTTAGCATGTGTGTCATTAGAGAATAATTCTACATCACGTCCTTTCACATGCTTGTTTTAGCAGATCGTCCTTTCACCTGTGTCTGCTTCAGCAAAATATTCCTTCATGTGTTTGCCTCAGTAAAACACCATCCAACACAACTGACTTTCCAAAAAACCCCTAAGTTTCCACTTTAAATTCTAGCTCCAGTTCTTCAGATGGGAGTGTACAACCTGGAGAAACTACAGAAACCAGAAAATAAAAAAGGAACCATGGGGGTATGGAAGGCTCTTTAGAGAGCAGAATAGATGGATGTAGGTGCTAGGAAGGCAGAAAATGGGAAAAGTGGGGTGCTTTACTTTAGGAGGGAGCAGGGTAAAGGGAGGACAGCTCAGAAGGAAGGGGAGGAGGGATAAATAACATTAAGAATTCGAAAAGCCATAGAGAATAATATCATTCTATATTTACCTAAAATTACAGAGATAAGTACATGTATACACACACACACACACACACACACACACACACACTCACAAAGAAGTTTTGCCATTTGGGATGATCATGTTTCCCCCAATAGTCTTAGACTCTCTAACAAAACTCCACGGGAGACCTTAGTTTGAGTTGTTGGTTAGGGAATGTGCAAGAGATTTTCTAAACAATATTGTCTATTGCTGCTTGCCCATCAGAAGATTAAGTCTCTATTGTTGACTATTCCACACACTTCGAACATAGGACTTGTGAGAGGACTGAGTTAGCCAGAGCCAGGCTGACTCCATGACAGGCTGCAAACTGGCAGTTTGGGGGACTAGGCCTAAGTTTCTGTTTCCCAGACATAAGAACTCAGATCCAGGAACCTGTGGTCAGCCAACCACAGCTGCGGGCAGCCAATCCGAGGACACCTTGCCATCTGACCTGAGGTAAAAATAGGTAGCTAGAATGAGTGAGCAATCTGGGAAGTCTCCAGAGCCCAACCAACTGTAGAATCAGTCAGACCCTCGAGACAGAGCTAACCAATCAAGGTAAAAGGGCATACACCCTGTCCCTGGAATTCTCCTAACTGGCAATAAAACCCGAGCCTTCGGGTCCACCAGAGGTCTCCAGTCTCAGATAGGAAGACCCCTGCATGGGAAGACCTCATTCAGCCGAATAAACGCTCTTTGTTTTTGCATACTATTTGACTCTGGGGTATCATTCTTCAAGCCATTCTTGGACGCTAACCCTTGAAGGATTTGAGCTTGATCTGACCTAAAGCCTCTTTCCTGGGGTCTAACTTTCACAATAGCATAAGGTGCTATGCAAGCTTCCAAAAAGAAAAGCAATGGGAATTCCTATCCAGCTATGATGCCTATGAACCACAAAAGTGACCAGATGGGGAAGATATCCCTAAAGGTATAATAGTGGCACTTACTTGTTGGCGGTAACCATCAGCTGTATAACTGGACTTAAGGCCTGTTTAACAGAAGGGAAATCATGCCTGGTACTATAAACCTAGTGAACACTCTATGGCTAGGGAAGCCATGAAGTAGTGGCAGGAGATCTTACTGCTGCCACTTCCCTAAGTCAGCATGATTCCTAACTGTATGCTAAGTAACTAGCCTTATATTTACAAATACAAATAGTTCTCATTCCTCTAGAAGAGGTTTATCTTTCTCCTTCCTTCCTTCCTTCCTTCCTTCCTTCCTTCCTCCCTCCCTCCCTCCCTCCCTCCCTCCCTCCCTCCCTCCCTTCCTTCCTTCCTTCCTTCCTTTCTTTCTTTCAGCAGATAGAGACCATTACAGAAAACCCCAGCTGATTAAAATGCAGAGCACTTCGCATTTCCAGCCCCAATAAATGCACCTGTAACACCACTCCTACCCCCTAAAGCTCCAGAATGTCTCAGAATGGAGGGTAGAAAGATTCCAAGAGCCAGAAGAACAGGAAGTCTACTGTGAGATTGAGTCTTCTAGAAATGATAGCAGAGCTACACTCACGAAGTCTCAATCACATGGGTGCCTAAACAAGCCTGGAACAATTCCAAAAACAGCTGATACCCCAACATAGATGGTAAAAAATTCATGGGGCCCAATTATAGTTGAAGAGTTACTAGCAATTAATTACAACAGAGAGAAGGAGAGTTAGTCTTTCCCAAGGATGAGGTTCCTAATTGGTTATCTAGTACTAGATAGTCAGCTCTAATATATATATACACATAATATATAAATACACACACATACACACATACATACATACATATATATTTATATGTACATATATAAAATTATATATATTATATATAATCTAATATATATCACACATATATGTGTGTATAATGTATATATGTATACCTATACATATATAGAAAGAGAGACTCAGCAGATTGCATTTATTCATACACATACCAATAATAATTAGAAAGAGGCCAAAGGTTTGAGCTGGAGCAGGGGGATGGGTACAATAGAAGGGTGGTGAGAAGGAAACTACTTGATTATATTTTAGCTAAAAATAAAACAAAAAAGACAAAAAAGAGTTGGATGCAAAGTTATAACTGTGAGATCACTAATTATATTTTTCTTTTTATTATTGTTGTTGATAATAAGCTCAATGTCATGTTGACTCTAAATTCTCACATAGATCCTTTCTTACTCTCTGGAAATGTTTTTCTTCCCAAAGTTCTGAAAGTTTGTGGTGATATATCTTGGTATGGGTCTATTTTCTTATATTATTCTGGACATTTAGGTGTCCTTTACCATGGAAAGTTGTTCCCTGTGTTCTCAGAAGGGTTTCGTTGATACTTTTCTTCCTTACTCTGAACGGATGAATTGATTTTCTTATCATTTACCAATTTAAAAGAGATGTTTGTTTATCCACTCTCTGTTTCATGGTTTAAGCGTCTCACCAATGCCTAGTGACTCTTTCATTAAGAGTGAGGTATGGATGGTTGGAGACCATCGGTAGTGCCCTGCTGAGGAGCTGTGTCATCTGGAATACTCATATATCTTTATGCTTGTCTTTCTCCTTTAGCTGTTTATTATTTTTTAAATTGATAATGTTTCAACTCATGAATTTGGATCAAGTTTCTCTAGTAAAGAGATTTTCATTCTTTCCCCCAAGACAATATAAGAGGGGCCACCTTTACCTTTGGTGCTTGAGGGGAAGGGTCTGGTGTTCTTCCTTTAGCCTGTGTTGACTTTCATTTGTCAGTCCTGTTTTCCACATGGTGTCTCCCTCCCTCCCAGCTGAGCTGCTACTCCTCAGCTCCCCCTTTGAGGAAATTAGATTGCTAATTATCTTCAGCAGCTTCCTTCCTTACTCTCTTTGTTTTTCTGGGTTTATGCCTTAAAAATCCAGTTTGTGTTGGTTCAGTGAGCAACCTCAGCTCACCTCATTTTTATGCTGGGAGGTACAATGACCTCTGCATGATCTTCTGGGGCCCACCCTAATTTCCTACAATTCTGAGCTCAGATTCCTATTTCTGTATTCTTTCAAGCGACTCTTTATCCTGATATCTAGCCAAATTATACCTCATCCTCTCTTTCTCTTGTTATATTCATGCTCAAACAAGGACAAAAACAGGTTGGGCATTATTGGCTAACTGGACTTAATCCTGGAGCCAAATGAGATCCGTCACCTTCAACTGTCCACTTGTTTGGGTGGCAAACATTACTAACCAGTGTAGCTTTTAAGTGGTAAACTGTTCAGAGCAGCTAGGGCTCTCAGGACACAGCAAGTATTCTGGATTGTCTACCTTAAGGTGATTGATCCCCCAGTAAGCACTGGAAACCCCTTTATGAATGACCAGGTGTCTTGTGTCCATTGAACCATTAAGTTCTCTGCAAACCTAAAGTTCCCTTTAGCGCATACCTGTGTAAAAGTCTGAAGAACCTAGTCTTGAGATACAGGATGAGAATAAAGAATCCAAATTTCATCAATCAGCTGCCTGTTGCCACTCTAAAAATGTTTGTTAAATCATTCTGGTAGCTAATCAAACACTATTTATTATAATTTAATGAATATATATGCATATATATCAATTGAAATATCTTTTTTACAGTGATTTTTACGGCAGTGTATCTTTCTTAAAAACATTAAAACAACATGTGAATTGGTTTCCTGAGGTCTCAGACTCTTGCCATTTCTAGCAAAGATCTACTGTGTCACTTGCATGTTCATGATTTATTACAAACCAGCCTAAGTTCCATGAGGGTGGCACCCTGAGACATGGATAATACTTTTTGATTTGAATAGAAGTGTAGAGAAGAGGCAAAAACACATCAAATAGAATAAAATACTTAGGTTCTGTTCTTAGCAGGAAAAATTGCAGTAAGTAGGTTTGTTGCTATCACAGAAATCTAGTAATAAAAGGAATGAAAGGTGTGTGGGAAACTAGGACTATCCAAAGAGCCTTCAAACTATTATTATGCCACCCTACCTCCCTGTTTCTATGTACACGTCATTGTCCAAGATAGCAACCTTTATCACATGCATGTTGGCATCTTCTGAAACCACATGATCTACCCACTATTCCCAGTCTGAATACCATAATCACTTTAGCAGTACATTTAGGAATTAGAATTCAATGTGAATTATTTACACTTTAAACACTCAACTCTTTGTTGCTCATAAACTTAAGAGGAAGCATTTTATACAGTCACAGTCTTTATTCACTCAGGATCATTTACTGAATACCTTATATACATTACTGGCATCCTCTTTTATAGCCTTTGGGGCTCTAATGGAGCTTCATGTCTTAGGAAGAAACAGACACTAAGAATCATCCAGATGAAAATACACCCCTATGAGTGAAGCTGATATATAGGTTGTATTACAAAAGCAGGAGTGAGTTTTATTCTAATTGAAAGCCCAGAGGGTGTTTTTGAGACAGTGACATTTAATTTGATCCTGGAAAATTGGTAGTATGTATATTAGATGTACATAGATTTAGGTATATTTTAGATGGAAGGCCACAGTGGGAAGGTCCTAAAACTTTCTTTGTTTAAAGATATGATGAAAACCTGGTGTGGCTGGTGCATGGTGTGTGAGGGAGAGGTTAATGAGGGGAGCAGGTTAGCCAGTAGGAGTAGACTAGGCAAAAACTAGACCGAACAGTATGGCTTGCAAATGTCTGGTATGATGAGCGGAAGGTTGTAAGCCACCCTTTATGGATGTAATGCCCTCTGGTTTGGGCTTGGAGAGTGGATCAGGTGTAGAGAGGTTAAGTTTGGCATCTAAGTTGAGATGTCAAATGAGTCTGTTAGGAAGGGCAGGAAAAGCAGAAATCACTGGCAGTGTTCATCATGAGCTATCCTGGAGCTGAGGACCTTTCAAGAATAGATCTTGAGTATTTCCCACCTCAACAACAAATGCTTGCCAAGTGATTCTCAAGTTTCACTTTTATCAGAGTCACCTAGGGGACGTTAGACTTTTAGAGTCCAAGTCCTTTCCTGCGTGGACCAGCCAGGCTCTCTGTGCATGGCTTGAGCTTTCCAAGTGAGCCTGACGACTCATCAGAGCGTTAGAGGCACACAGGACACGCCCAGGGACCAGGAACATGATGGTGTTCTCGAGACCCTCCCTGAAGACACAAGGCTCGGAATACTATTGATTCCTTTAACTCCCCGATTCCAGCTTCACTCTCACTGAGCAACCCTCTGACTACGGACAGCTCTCTCCCCATACATATCCAGTCAGGCACAGAACACAACAAGCAATAAACTCAAATCTCTGCTCCCATGACAATGGTTTCTCATTGTCAGCTTATATGACATCTTTGAGTTTCTTTAACATGGCCGTTTTGGGGATAGTGGTCACCAAGGTGGTCTCATCGGAATGGAAACATCCAAACCATGACACACTGCATCCTCTGTGGAGATAAAAATAAGCTCAACCTTAGTTTTTGTTTTCCTGTCAATTTTCACAATGAAAGTAACTGTCGGCTCTTATCTGTTATTGTTATTTTTATCCCAGCATGGCTTTTCAAGAAGAAAACATATCCTCCTCCAAAAGAAATTATACAGATGAAGGAAGATTGTTCATTGAAAAAAAAAAAAAAAGAAAAGGACAATTGGCTTCTTCCACGATGGTCCCTGAGCCTTGTGGTGAAGATGGTGCGATGTAGATATTCCATTTGAGTCTGGGAGCTTCACACACTTTACCTTTGCACTTGCTTTCTGTCAAGGCAAACAGGAAGGCACTATATTTCAGATACCTCTTCTATGCAGAAGCATTCACAAAATTTGATTGGTATCGATGATTTTATTGTAAGGACAAAGTAGAGAAACTGAAAACATCTACATTCTGAACAAATCTTTTAATAAAAGTAACACCTCAGATTGATCGTACATAGATGCTGGTTGTGTGGTTGTATGTTTACTAGCACCCCTTATAAAATGACTTACTGGCTTATTAAGTAAGATTCAGAGAGGGTGGAAGGTATAATAGAGAAAAACTAACAAACAAAAACAAAACACAACAAGAAAAAACAAGGAGGTCTAATTTTAAAATCACTTTGTCTTATCAGATCATAGCCAGGCAAACTGAAGAAACTGGAGAATCTACAGAATGAAGTTAAGGTTGGAGCCTCTGATCTTAAGTCTTCAGCTTCGATGATGAAGGCAGTACTGATGCTGCAAATACTGACTAAGTTGTTGCTGCTATTAGAGAGCTGGACCGGGGGAGAAGGTGGAGACCTGAGAGCATCACCTGGAAGGCGATCCAGAGAGACAGGGAGTGGGAGGAAGCGCATGCCCCGGGCCTCTCGCAGCCATACCTCTCCTCTCTAGGAAGGTACTGAGGGGTACAATTTTTCTGAATATTGGCAATTGTTCTCTAATAATTTGCTTCAAGCAAAGTTGCAAAGGCAGACTCAAGGTTTTGGCAACATTTTAATACTGAATTCTAAATTAGAAACTGCCCGTCCTAGCCATCTCTGTCATGCATTTATGTATCCCTCATCCCCAGTATATGATGTGCTCCCTCACTCTGCTGGTTAAAGCTATAGGTGTTGGGATGATGGTTTTAACTGTTCAGCGTTTGTAGGATAGAATCTCTGAGCAGCCTTGTGAAGCAATGGGAGATGTGAAACACTTATCCCTAAAAAGGCCTCCTGCAAACGTCTGGTTTTAGGTCACAGAGCAGTCAACAAGAATTATGGACATGGAGCAGGAAGGAGGGAGGGATGGAGAACAGGTAGGCGCCATCTTGGCTTTAAACCCTAATGGTAGCCAGCTGTGTCCCAGTGTTACTAGGGTTAGCTCGGACCAGGAAGAGAGCAATTCATTTTCAGCTGAAATGTAAGGGAAGAAAAATACCCGAATATAATTTCTGTAGATGGAATTCAGCCAGGGCACCGGGCACAATGCTTCTGACCCTAAACACATTAAGGTGCCTCTAAAGGCTGCTCAAACGGGATGCAAGTGGACCCCTGTGCAGCGTGTTCAGTGCTGGAGCTCGAACCCTTCCCTCCCAGCTTCGCTGTCAAGATGCATTTTTTCCCTTGAAGCTCGTTTTGAATTGATTTTGCCTAATGTGAGGGCAATGAACTTCCTGGTTGTTCCTCGGAACCTTTAAGCCTCCTGCTTTAAGATCGAAGACCTTGTACATTCTAGAGGGTGGCCCCACCTCCTACCTCCCGTGGTTGCCTGTTTTCATTCTTTCTGCTGGCCCCCAGGGCTTCAGTCCTGTTCTCCATACCCAATACCTGACCATTTTCCCCTCTTCCCCTCCCTGTCCCCTTTCCCACCCAGGTCCTTTCCTCCTCCTCCTCCTCCTCCTCCTCCTCCTCCTCCTCCTCCTCCTCCTCCTCCTCCTCCTCCTCCTCCTCTGATTGTTTTCTTCTCCCTCCCTAGTGGAACTGAGGCATCCTCACTTGGGTTCTTTGGCTTTTTAGCCTTCTTTAGTTCTGTTGATTGTATCCTGGGTATTCTGTACTTTGTTGTCTAATATCCACTTATTAGTGAGTACATACCATGCATGTTCTTTTGGGTCTGAGTTACATCACTAGATATTTTCTAGTTCCATCCATTTGCCTGCAAAACTCATGATGTCCTTGTTCTTAATAGCTGAGTAGTATTTCATTGTGTAAATGAACCACATTTTCTGTATCCATTCTTCTGTCGTGGGACAGCTGGGTTGTTTCTAGCTTCTGGCTATCACAAATAAGGCTGCTATGAACATAGTGGAACATGTGCCCCTGTGGCATAGTGGGACATTTTTTGGATATATGCTCAGGGAAGTATTGCTGGGTCTTCAGGTAGAACTATTTCCAATTTTCTGAGGAAACTCCAGAGTAATTTCCAGAGTGGTTGCACCAGTTTGCAATTCTACCAGCAATGGATGCATGTTCCTTTCTCCACATCCTCGTCAACATGTGCTGTCACTTGAGTTTTTGATCTTAGCCATTCTGGTTGGTTTAAGGTGGAATCTTAGTGAAATCTCAGGGTCATTTTGATTTGCATTTCCCTGATGACTAAGGACTTTGAACATTTATTTAAGTGCTTCTCAGCCATTTAAGATTCCTCTGTTATGAATTCTCTTTTTGGTTCTATACCCCAGTTTTTGATTGGGTTGTTTGGTTTCTTGGTGGTTAGCTTCTTGAGTTCTTTATATATTTATATGGATATTAGCTCTCTATCAGATGCGGGGTTAGTGAAGATCTTTTTCCCAATCTGTAGGTTGCCAATTTTTTCTGTTGACTATGTCCTTTGCCTTACAGAAGCTTTCCAGTTTCATGAGGCAGTTTCATTTGTCAATTCTTGATCTTAGAGCCTGAGCCATTGAAGTTCTGTTTAGGAAATTTCCCCCTGTACCAGTAAGTTCGAGACTCTTTCCCACTTTATTAGATTTAGCGTATCTGGTTTTATGTTGAGGTCCTTGATCCACTTGGACTTGAGCTTTGTGCAAAGTGATAATATGGGTCTTTTTCATTTTTCTGCATACAGACTGCCAGTTAGAGCAGCACATTTATTGAAGATGCTTTCTTTTTTCCATTGCATATTTTTGGCTTCTTTGTCAAAGATCAAGTGTACATAAGTGTGTAGTTTTATTTCTGGGTTTTCAATCCAATTCCATTGATCGATGTGTCTCTCTCTGTACCAATACCATGCAGTTTTTATCACTAATGCTCTGTAGTAGAGCTTGAGGCCAGGGCTGGTGATTCCTCCAGCTGTTCTTTTATTGTTAAGAATTATTTTGGCTATTCTGTTTTTTTGTCTTTCCAGACGAATTTGAGAATTGCTTTTTCCATGACTTTGAAGAATTGTGTTGGGATTTTGATGGGGATTACATTGAATCTGTAGATTGCTTTTGGTAGGATGGCCATTTTTAGTATGTTAATTATTCTAATCCATGAGCATGGGAGATCTCTCCATTTTCTGCAATCTTCAATTTCTTTCTTGAGAGATTTGACGTTATTGACATACAAATCTTTCACTCGTTTGGTTAGAGTTACCCCAAGATATTTTATATTATTTGTGACTATTGTGAAGGGTGTGGTTTACTTAATTTCTTTCTCAGCCAGACCCTCTACAATGTACCAGAGACCTGGGAGGTGAGAGTCTCTCAAGTCTCAAAGAGAGGGATCTTAGATGAATGAATGCCCAACAGTGGGCAGAGGGAACTTGTAGAGTCTACCTCCAGGAGAAAGACAGGACATCAAGTGAGAGATGGGGTTGCCATCCCACAGTGAAAAACTCTGACCCAGAATTGTTCCTTTCTGAAAGAACTGCAGGGACAGTGACAGGCCCAAATTGGGATCCAGCTCAGGGGGTGGGCCCAAGGCCTGACACTATTACTGATGCTATGGTGTGCTTACAAACAGGGGCCTATCATGACTGCCCTCTGAAAGGCCCAAGGAACAACTGAAAGAGTCAGATGCAGATACCTAACCAATGGACAGAAGCTGATGACCCCTGTGGTTGAATTAGGGAAAAGATGGAAGAAGCTTAGGAGGAGGGGGACCCTAGAGGAAGACCAGCAGACTCAACTAACCTGGACGCGAGGGATCTCTCAGACACTGAGTCACCAACTCTGGAAGGCATCTAACACATATATAACAGAGGACTGCCAGGTCTGGACTCAGTCAGAGAAGATACACCTAACCCTTGAGAGACTCAGAACCCCAGGGAGTAGGGAAGACTGGTGCAGTGTGGGGGTGGTGGGGACAAACTCTTGGAGATGGGGGGAAGAGGTGTGGGATGTGAAACATTTGGAGGGTGGACCGGGAGGGGGATAAAGTCTGGACTGTACAAAAAGAATAAAGAATAATAATAAAAAAAAAGATCGCAGACCTTGTTTTTGTTTTTTCCATGAGAACTGTGATGTCTGCTTTTTTGCTTGCTTAGTGGAAACGACTGTTCCAGCAGAGGGCGCCCTTACTCAGTGGATTTCCTTGGACTCAGAATTACTTGGTGCTATTGAACCGCATTGGGTAATGAATGGGTTTTGCTCCTGGAGGCTTTGCAGTTCAGCTTGTTTTTGGCAAGTCATTTATCCCTAAGGTGCTAAAGTGTTAAGAAGGCTTGTTCCAATGTTTTTCATAGTTGGCTAAGTGATAAACTGTACTATTAATGAGGGTGGTAGCAGATCATAAAATTGGTTAGCTAAATATCTGCTGATTTTATTTACTTATAAATTCCATAAATATTGGTGGAGCCTTTTCTGTGTGCAAGGCATGGAAATGGGGAGAGGAGGATGGAGTGACCCTCAATCAAATCTTCCCCCAAAGAAGTTTCCAACACACAAAGAGAGTAAGACAGAGATGCAAGAGGAGAAAACACAAATACGTGCATACATCCGTGCGTGCATATGCCCGCCTCAAATGCGTGTGTATCAGAGTGATGATGTCTCCGACAGTCAGGGTTGGGAGGCAGAAGTCTTTCCGATTCCTGTTGTGGATGGCAGAGAACAGCCAATTTAATTTGAACATGTTTTAACTTCTGCCAGAACTGATTTGCTCAGGCCTTCTTTCCTTTTGCTTTTAAGCTCAGGTTCTATTTTAAGAGGGAATTCTTATGTTGCAATTTGATCCTTAATTTTAAACATGAGTGATTTGGAAAAAAAAAATCAAATCCAAAGATAGGCTTGTTCACTGCCTCAGTGTTTTCTAAAGCCTTCCAATTTCCTACGCAAAGAGGAATCATGGTAGCAGACGCCCTTCCTCCTGGAGGAGATCTCGAATGGGATTTGAAAGTGGCAGAATTGTTTAATATTTCTCTGTTGGCATCAAATGATGCCCAAGAAGAAGGAAGGAGTGGCCCCTGGTTCTGGAAAGGCTCAGTGCATCAGTGTAGGGGAATACCAGAACAGGGACGTGGGAAGGGGTTGATGGAAGAGGGGAAGGAAAAGGGGCTTATGGGACTTTCAGGGCACAGGGAGCAAGAAAGGGGAAATCATTTGAAACGTAAATAAAGAATATATTGAATAAAAAAATCCCTGTTGGGGTGTTGGTAGATGTAAATATAAATGCATGTTTTATCTTGGTCTCGGTGTGTGTGAAAGCTTCCAAAGTAGGGCCTGGAATTCTGTGGTATCTCAGAAAGCTCTGCACTGGGCTGTGGGATATGCAGGAGGCACTAGGCTCCCCTGGAAACAAACGGGCATGTCCCAGTGTCCTGACATGGCTACATGTCTGTCACTGTCCTGCTATGGAGATATTAGAATGGCCTAGAGTGGCATGCTGTCCTCATGTGAGGTAGGTCCAGAGGCCTGCTGTAGTTTTCCGTAGGCCTATCTCCAGGACATCATCTAGGGCAGGCACCTAAGTGTCCTGCCCAGACCCTGTGCCTGGGCTTGCCCTGCACACACATTGGTGCTGGAGTGCTGGCGGGGAGCCACACTGCTTTGGAGTTTATATCTCTTATAGTAATTTATACATCAGGACAGACAGGAAATGGGATACAAACTTCAGTCCCTTCCTCAAGGTTTGGAGTCAATTCTGTGATGCGACTCACGGTCCAGCGCTCTCTGTTGAGTCAGGCTGAAGTGAGAGCCCAGTAGAGACTATCTTCCCCTTGCTTTTGACTGCTCTGTCGACCCTCACCCACTTCCTTACCCAGACAGTGCTCTGGCGGTAGCCGGAGTTCAAGCAGTGATGTGGTGAGACCTCCCTTGAGGCAGGATCTCTTTAGACTTGGAAGGGCAAAGACTCTTCTTCACGTGATAGGACCTGCTGGTTGCTCGGGTGTGACTGACATCTCCTCCCCTTTAAGAGAGCACAGGTGCTAAGAGGCGATGAGCTCCAGCCTGTTCTCGTGATTAGTGATAAAAATTGTTTTTCCCAGTGAGTGGTTTAAGACTGTGAGCCAGTTAGGGCTGGAGGAACCTCTCTCAGCAGTGAAGAGCACTGA
Source organism: Apodemus agrarius (assembly GCA_964023405.1). Taxonomy (NCBI): domain Eukaryota; kingdom Metazoa; phylum Chordata; class Mammalia; order Rodentia; family Muridae; genus Apodemus; species Apodemus agrarius. The sequence continues at coordinate 47,618,360 of OZ030008.1, read as the reverse complement.
CAGATCTGCAGAAGCCCCGGGTACAGTTCTCACATCCACATAGTAGCTCACGACCATCCATAACTCCCGCTCTAGAGAAGCCAACACCCTCATCTGACCCCCATGGGCATCAGGAACACATGTGGTGCACATACACATGCAGGAAAAACACTCATAAGCATAAAATTACATAGAAAAAGAGATGTGAGCCCCATCAACTGATCAACTATACCCAAGGGCTGTGGATCTTTGATTTAGAAGAGTAAAGTAAATTGTATTTTTTTTTTGGATCAAAAAATTTTTTTATTGGATATATTCTATATTTACATTTCATTTCCCTGTAAATCATATTTTTATATTTTTATCTCTGGACATTGTTAAATGAGAATGTACTAGCAAGGCGTCAGCACTATTTTGGGACCAAGAGGTAAAGCCAAAGCAATCTCAGACTCAAAACCACGATGTAATTGAACCAAAGAACTACCATAGCTGGTTCACATGGTACCCAAAGTGATGGCAAGCTTGTGTCTGGCCACTTTTGGTGATACTGCTCCATTCGTAAATGAATGCTTACTGAGTGTCTACGAAGGAACATTGCTTTTAATGGCCTGTGACAGAGAGGACTCAGAAGAGAAAAAAAGTAAATGTTACTCTCAAGGGAACTTGTAGAGCCCACCTCCAGCGGAAAGTCAGGGCATCGAGTGAGGGATGGGGGTGCAATATTACAGTCAAAAGTCTGACTCATAATTGTTCCCATCTGAAAGAACTGCAGGTCCGGAAATGGAGAAGAGCCTGAGGAAAAGAAGGTCCAGCGACAGGCTCAAAGTGGGATCCAGCTCACGTGGAGGCCCCAAGGTCTGACACTAATACTAAGGCTATGGAGCCCTCACAAAAAGGGACCTATCATGACCGCCCTCTGAAAGACCCAACAAGCAGCTGAAAGAGTCAGATGCAGATATTTGCACCCAACCAATGGACAGAAGCTGCTGACCCCTATGATTGAATTAGGGATAAGCAGGAAGAAGCTGAGGAGGAGGGAGACCCTGTAGGAGGACCAGCAGTCTCAATTAACCTGAACCCCTAAGGTCTCTCAGACACTGGATCACAAACCAGGTAGCATACACCAGCTGATATGAGGCTCCCAACACGTATACAGCAGAGGACTGCCGGGTCTGGGTTCAGTCAGAGAAGTTGCACCTAACCCTCAAGAGACTGGAGGTCCCAGGGAGTTTAGAGGTCTGGTGGGGTCGGGGATGGGGTGGGGACTTCCTCGTGGAGACAGGAGGCAGAGAGGAGGTATGGGATGTGGACCAGTTGCGGGGTGGACTGGGAGGGGGATAAAATTTGGAGTGTAAAAAAAGAAAGAAAAAAATACAAAAAAATGTTACTCTCCATTCTATTTGTATCTCACAAGGCAAAGGCTGAGAAGGATTTTTGTAGAGGGTTCCGCTTTGGTTTTGCAGCAGGTGCAGTGAATTGAGCTAAGCTTGATGGAAACAAAACTAAGCCATGGGATTGCTTCTGTTCTGTTACTGACTTTAAACATCCTCTCTTGCTGTTTTTCCTCCCTATGACACTTTCCCCACACCCAGCCTTGTTTTCACATTACAATTTAGTCCAAGATACGATAATACTTTTAATATTACTTTCTGTTAAAAAAAAAACAACAACATATTTTTCCACAGCTAAGGCTTGAAGACTCAGGGCTCAGGCTCAGGAGGGGAAGGAGCCCCGGTTCGCCCCGGTTCGCCCCGGCTCGCCCGGGCTCCTGCCCTGCGTGCTTTGCGTTCTTCAGTAAGGGATCAGGGCTTTCTCTTGGCTGAACCCTGCCAGCCACAATCTCCCCTTCAGTGACTGACGACCAGATCCTGACTTTGCAGCACGACACATTTGAGGGTCTTAGACACCTTCAGTGTCCAGCCTTCCTGAAGCTGTTGATTCACTTCACTTGAGCTCCTCAGGTCCGTCCTTCTTCCTCTTCTGTCTTGCTGTTCTGTGCTGACCCCAGAAGCCCCCCTTCTTCCTGAAAACCCTTTCTATTAAAAAAAAAAACCTCTTTAAGGCCTACTTATTTTATTATTCTATGTGAGCGTTTTGCCTGCTGTATGTATGCGCACCATATGCCTGGTACCCTCAAAGGTTAGATAAGGGTGTTGGGTCCCTTGGGACTGGGACGGTTGCAAGTTGCCATGTGAATGCCGGGACCCAAGCCTGGGTCCTCTGTGAGAGCAAAAACGTGCTCTTCACTGCAGAGCCATCGCTCCAGCCCAGGGCTTCTCTGTTCTGCAATGCTTTGAGCAGATCACCCAGACTCACCCAACCAACAGGTGACTTAGCTCTGGTCTCTAACTCTAATGACCTCCTGAACTTTTAATTTACCACATTGCCAGACCCAGTGTCTGGGCTGAGTGTTTTCAGGTCTTAGTCCCTGACTCAAGGAATTAAAATAAAAGTACCACAGATTGCAAAGTAGCAGGGAAACTTTATTTAATGCAAAGTAATAGAAAAGATCATTTGTTGTAAGAAAAACAAACCACAGGAGTAATAAAGTACTTGGAGGTTCAATAATTGTTCAAGACTTTCTTTTATGGGGTTCAAGAAGAGAAGATAGGCTTCTAGGGCCATAGGGTGGTTCTCTGCTTTGGTTGATAAGGTCATATAATTATTTTTATTATTCCTTTCTATAATGGATCCAGTCAGGTGCACTCCCAATCCTTATGCATAGGCACACGGTGATGAATAGTGGGTTTTCCTAAAAGTTAGCATGAGCAAACAATTTTGCTTTACTATTCATGTGCCTCAAATCCTTTGACGCCAGCTCAGACTTTCCACTACTCATATGAAATACAGTTGGTAATATATTTTAATAGAAAAACGTCTTAAGTTTGATGGTTGTCAAATAGCCTGGTGCAGGTGGAAATTGGAGATCACTAGGAACATGAAGTGTGTGTGTGTGTGTGTGTGTGTGTGTGTGTGTGTGACATACAGATAAAGGAGCAAAGCTGCCAACTAGAGAAGGATGTACACATTCTAATCTAAGTAGAGTTCCAGGATGCTTGACTATTCTCTACGATTGCACGCTTCACCCTGGAGCTAAGCCTTTACCACATGAAGTCTTTTCTGTCTCTGTCTGTCCTGCTCATTGGGACGTTGTCAACATTGCCCTGCTTCATATGCCAGCCTGTGTCCCAAACTCCTGTGTCATGTCTCAGATTCTCCTAAAGCTGTCACAGGCTTCACATTAGCGGAACCAGCTAGGATTTCCCAAGTCAGCATCATGCCAGGAAGTACAGAGCTAGTCTCCCTGTGTTGCTGGTTTGACATTCCTCATGGGAACCCTGTTGGAAGCCTCTTCAACTGGATCTGGTTGTGGGTGCAGAAAACAAAGCCATTTATACCTTTTTGAAATAGTTTTTTAAAGGTAGCATAAAGACAATGGCTCTCATGATGGATCCCTGTTTGTTCTTACCCATCTTCCCACTCAGTGGCTCTCAACCTTCCTACTGCTACAGCCCTTCAATATAGTTCCTCAAGCCGTCGTGACCCACAACTGTAAAATTATTTTGTTGCTACTTCCTAACTATAATTTTGCTACTGTTATGAATCATAATACAAATATGTTATATACAGAAATCTGATATGAGAACCCCCATAGGGGTTGAAACCTACAGGTTGAGAACCACTGTAAGTCTAAAGTCCCTCTTGCTGGTCCCTTCAAATGACCACAAATGCTGTAGCTTTAAAATAAATGTATTATCTTAACACTTAGGGTATCATAGATCCAAAGCCAATGTGTGTGTGGTTCCTTCTGGAAGCTTAGGGGAGGATTTGTTTCTTGTGTTTTCTTTTTTGTCTCTATCCGCTTTCTCCTCCCTGGTGTGTGTGTGTGTGTGTGTGTGTGTGTGTGTCCATATGGAGGCCAAATGCTGATGTCAAGTATCCTGTTAGAACCTCTCCCATAGAACCTTGAACTTGCTGATTGGGCAGCTGGTTCTGGACATCCTTCAGAGTCCAGGTTCCAGTGCTAGAACTACAGGTGTGTGCCACCTGGCCTGGTTTTTTGCATGGGTGCTGGGAATATGAACTCAGGTCCTTGTGCTTGCACAGTAAGCTCTTTACCCACTGAGCTATGGCACACTCCCTCTCCTTGGATTTTATGTCTTTTTTTTTTTTTTGCAGCATCTGTGCATTTGGCTCATGGGTTCTTACTCTGTTGTCAAAGCCTGAACCATTGCACCTCCAAGTCTCTCTTTTCTTCTGGGATGGCTGCATCCATTCTAGCCCATTTTACGTGGATACCTGGGAGACCCTGAGTCTCAAATAAGGAATTGGTGTAAGTTGATCTCAGTGAATCAGTAAGTTTACTGAAGCTGTTTATAGACTAATGGATAATTATAGGTATGGGTGACTCAAAGGAAATGTCATTACTAAGAAACTCCCATTCCAAGAGGGGTGGCTACCCATGATAGCTGCCTTTCTGGAGTCCCCAACCCCAGGGTAACCTTTTAGTTCCTCTAAAGTCTAGTACCCCCACTCTCAAGATCAAACACACAGGGCCTTAGGGGGGGATAACCTAGTGATAGGGTTCGTAGTGCTAGGAACCTCAGGTCAGGTCTATTGGCTTTCCTTTTCTGTGTGTGTGGGGGATGTCAACCACTTTATTACTGTTGCCACAGACCTATGCCATTATGTTTCGCCCGTTTCCATGACTATGGGCTGAGCCAGTATGTCATCACAGAAAATCAGTTTCATGATGGGTGATAATTGATTATGTCTTGCCTGAAGGAAACAGCTCCATTATGACAACATTGTTTCAGGTTGGTTAGGCTCATCTAGATAGACTTGAAGTCAAAGACTCTAGAGTAGGAAAAGTGATTCCAGGAAATGCCAACAAAGAGGAAGGGAAGTAAGAATGGTATGGAAAAGGAGAAAATGCAGGATCTGTCAATGAACGATGAGGTCCATCACTTACCTGGCGAGCTCTTTGAGACTGGGTAGGACTAATGTTTTATCCCAGGTAAGAGTGAAGTGGGAATATTATTCTATGAAATCCATAAGTGGTGGGGTATTTTCCAGGGGGCATTATTGCAGTTTTTCGTTTTCCTTTACACAAACTAGGATCATCCAGAGATCAGAGCAAAGACTACCAAGGCCTATCCCAAGGTATTTGCAGTTGGAAAGTCTAACCTCGGAGAACAGTAAGTGCAAGAGGGAGAACCTTGGACAAGTCTTGTGTAGAGCACGTTGGTTCGCTGCTAGTCCCCTGGGACTGGTGGGCAGCATGCCATTGCCTCGAGGTAGAATGTTGTGCGCTGGTGAAATGAGCAGGAGGTGGGGATAATGATTTTGCTTTGGGAGAGCAGAGAAGCTGGGGTTTGATTTGGTGTGAAAGAGTGTGAGGGGTTGACGAGAAGATATGCTTGCTGTAAATGAGCTGACTGAAGCTAGCACAGGTGCTAGGAGCCATTCTCACTTGGATCTCAGAGCCTCCTCTTTTCAGCCATCTTACATGCTTAAGCCTGCCTTTAGAAGGAAAAATATTAGCTTTTGACCAATAGCAAGTTTGTCAGCACATACAGAGCTCATGTTGGTTAGAACAAACAGAGCTCACCTACAGTGAGGTTACTATAGCGATCTCTTTCCACTTCACCTCCTTGTGATCATTTTAGTTTGCCAGCTTCCTTGAAGTCCAAGCCAGCTTTGTCATGAGATTATGAGAAAATTCTGAGAGACCACTTCCTAGAGACAATGTTTAGAGACAGTGCTTGCCCCCTAAGAGACTGTTCCTCGGAGACAATGTTTGCCCCCTTGTACTCCCTCCCTACATCCTTCTTGCTTTCCTTTATATTGTGGTGTGTAAAACAATAAAGTTTGACAGCTTGATCAGAATACTTTCTTGCTGTCTGTCTCTCATGTCTCTTGTCTCTCACCTTCTCCTAGGTGGTCCGGGGACCCTGTTGACTGTCCTGTGCGTCAGGACACACAGGGACGGACACTGCTGCTCAGCATCTGTTTTCTTTCAATTTTCTTTTTCCTTTTTGTATAAAAGTACCATCGAGTTTATTTTGTGTTGGCTGTCTACAGCTGGGCATGGGGCCTGCCCTTAAATGTGGTTAATATATTCAGTGAGACTCTGATGGTAAAAACTAATTTTTCCTTTGCAAGTGAAGATTATTTTTTATGGGATATTTTCTTTACATTTCAAATGTTATCCCCTTTCCTTGTTTCCCTCTGAAAACCCTCTATCCCATCTCCCTTCCCCATGCTCACTAACCCACCCATTCCTGCTTCCTTGTCTTGGCAGCTGTAAAGCTGTAGTTTGACTAGGAGGAGGAGAAATGGTTGAGATGAAATAGCAAGTCCAGTAGGACGAATATGAGGATACACGGTGGCAGGGGAAAAGTTCAGACTACGATATTTCTTTGAGCAGAAAAGGCACTATATTAACAGAACTTCCAGAAGGACTTAGCTCTTGTCTTTGGATACCCCAGGCAATGCCACATCTTCTCATTTGCTTGCATCCTTCTGCTTCTTGAGTTCAGGCTTTGCCTTTTCTGACACATTTCTCTGAACAGTCATTTCTAAATTCTTTTAGAAGACTTGAGCGACTTTTTAGTGTGATAAAATACCACAACCACTGCCTCTTGTTGAATAAAGAATTTATCTGGGCTTGTGGTTCTAGAGAATTCCGTAAAGAGGGAGGCGTGGAATCAATCACAGGAAGGCTAGAGATCACTTTTTCATCCAAAAAGGACATAGAGAAGGAACTGGAGGCTATAAACCTGCAAAGCCCATCACTGTGAGGATGGATTTCCTGCAGCAAGGCCGCACCTCCTAAAGGTTCCTTCCGTCACCTTCCCATAAGCACCAGCAGCTGGTGACCAAATGTTCCCATGGCTGAGCCTGGGGGGAGCATTTCTCTTTTAAACCACCACAGCTCCTTCTGCATCACTCTCTGAAGCTTTACTAGCCTGGTCGCCAGCACTCAAAGCAGCAGCAGTCATCTTGTGTCCACATGACTCCTTCTTTAATTCCTCTTCGTGTTCTGTCCCAAATGGTCCAAAAGGGTCCATTCCTGCTCCCAAACAATGGTCCATTCTGATGATCTCACTTCCTTTTTGTTTTAAGTAAATCTCCTTTCAATGTCATTTCGTGGATCATTTAATTTTTTTTTTTTTGCATTTGCTGTAGCTATAGGCCTGTGACACAGTACAGATTATTCCTTCTAGAGTATGTATGTTCTCAATCATAGGAAATCACACTACTCTCTTATTTGATGAACCACTGCTTTTGTGTGTTTTTATGGACAGCTTGATAATTGCATGTACAATAAAATAATTGAATAAATCAGTAAATGATTTTGCTCTTTTCTTTCTTCTAAGGAAGCACATATTAGGCTGAATGAAACTAGTATAAAAATAATGTTTTATCTCCAACATATATGCTAACCAGTGGTTGACACTGACCTAACGTTACAGCTAGGTAAGTACTATGTCATTTATGTGAATTTCTGATCATCATGGCCACTCTAAAGAATGACTTAGCCTTTTCCCTTGGTTTACAATTTAAAACCTAGAGACAAACCTTAACTCACCTGTCCAAGGTCCCATGTTCTGAAAGATGCTCAGAGCTCCAGTTCCCTCTAGCCTGTGTTGTTCCCTACTGAGCTATCCTGCAGTGATCCTATTATGCAGTCTCTCTGTATGTGTGTGTGTGTGTGTGTGTGTGTGTGTGTGTGTGTGTGAATGTGTGGCAACAGTTTATTATAACCTGAGGACAGGCAAGTTAGATAGGCAAATTCTCAGGCTATGACTCAACATTTTCAATCAGCAATGCTGGGCATGGGCCTAGAGTCTGTTTGAAAGAAGCCCCACCACTGACCAAGCAAGCACACACCCACTTTCAGAGCCACAGTTGGACTGCCATCCACAGCACACATTGTCCTGGGTTTGCCTTAGACTTTGTCAGCTTGTCAAGTGATAGAAACATCTGCCTATGCGCTCTCATGGGAGTAGCTTTCCATTGTGTGTTCAAGACAGGTGAGTGCTATCAACATCTTCCTTAAACATTGATTTTCTCACGTGAGCTGATACAATGTCCCATGCCTACAGTGGAGAAAGATGGAAATAAGATTGGCTTTTTTTTAATTGGATATATTCTATATTTACATTTCATTTCCCTTTTTTTGTTTCCCCACCCCCCCAAGGTCCCACATGCCCTTTTCCCTCCCCCTGCTCCCTCATCCACCCCTTCCCACTTCCCTGTTCTGGTATTCCCCTACACTGATGCTTTGATCCTTTCCAGCATTAGTGTCCATTCCTTTCCTCTTGTCAGACATTATTTGGTATGTGAATTGTGTCTTTGGTGTCCCATGATTCTAGGCTAATATCCACTTATCAGTGACTGCATACCATGGGTATTCTTTTGAGACTGGATTACCTCACTTAGAATGATATTCTCTAGCTCCATCCATTTCTCTAAGAATTTCATGAATTCATTGTTTCTAATGGCTGAATAGTATTCCATTGTGTATATATACCACATTTTTTGTATCCATTCCTCCATTGAGGGACATCTGGGTTCTTTCCAGCTTCTGGCTATTATAAATAAGGCTGCTATGAACATAGTGGAGCATGTATCCTTATTGCATGCTGGGGAGTCTTCTGGGTATATTCCCAGGAGTGGTATGGCTGGATCCTCTGGAAGTATCATGTCCAGTTTTCTGAGGAAGCGCCAGACTGATTTCCAGAGTGGTTGTACCAGCTTGCAGTCCCACCAGCAGTGGAGGAGTGTTCCTCTTTCTCCACATCCTTGCCAACACCTGATGTCTTCTGAGTTTTTAATCCTAGCCATTCTGACAGGTGTGAGGTGAAATCTCAGGGTTGTTTTGATTTGCATTTCTCTAATGACTAATGATGTTGAACATTTTTTAAGGTGTTTCTCAGCCATCTGAATTTCTTCAGGTGAAAATTCTTTGTTTAGCTCTGTATCCCATTTTTGGATAGGGTTATTTGCTTTTCTGGGGTCTAACTTCTTGAGTTCTTTGTATACATTGGATATTAGCCCTCTGTCGGATGTGGGGTTGGTGAAGATCTTCTCCCAATTTGCTGGTTGCCGATTTGTCCTTTTGACAGTGTCTTTTGACTTACAGAAACTTTGTAACTTTATGAGGTCCCATTTGTCTATTCTTGATCTTAGAGCATAAGCGATTGGTGTTCTGTTCAGGAATTTTCCCCCTGAGCCAATGTCCTCAAGGGTCTTCCCCAGTTTCTTTTCTATTAGTTTTAGTGTGTCTGGTTTTATGTGGAGGTTCTTGATCCACTTGGAGTTGAGCTTAGTGCAAGGAGATAAGAGTGGATCAATTCTCATTCTTCTGCATGTTGACCTCCAGTTGAGCCAGCACCATTTGTTGAAAAGGCTATCTTTTTTCCACTGGATGTTTTCAGCTCCTTTGTCGAATATCAATTGGCCATATATGTGTGGGTTCAATTCTGGGTCTTCAATCCTATTTCATTGATCCACTTCCCTGTCGCGGTACCAATACCATGCAGTTTTTAACACTACTGCTCTGCAGTATTGCTTGAGGTCCGGGATATTGATTCCCCCAGAAGTTCGTTTACTGTTGATGATAGTTTTAGCTATCCTGGGTTTTTTGTTATTCCAGATGAATTTGAGAATTGCTCTTTCTAACTCTATCTCTCTCCTCTCTCTAATTTATGTCCTATTACTCTTCTGTAATATGAGTTATTATTATGTGTATCTATTTATAGCATAATTGAATTTAATTATGGTTCCTTTTGTTATACATAAATGTAGGACTGACTACTTGGGCACAGCAAACCTATCAGGGTACTTGTCCTTGAAGAAAACTGACTTTTCAGCTAGGGGTAGAGCTTTGTGAGCCTCTCCTTTATTCATATTAGTATTCCGAATGGTATGGTCTTGTGCAGGTACTCATACTGTTGAGTGTCATGGAAGCAACGTCCCTGCCAGGCTCAGATGGAACCATGCCTCTGCAGCTATCCTATGGCCCCTATCCTATGTCCTATGGCTCTTCCACTCTTTCCCTTCTTGATGCTATGTCTGAGCCTTGGGTGTAGAACGTGTGTGAAAGATGTCCCCTGTGGGGACGGGCACTCCACAGTCACCTACTCTCTACACTTTGGTCAGCCATACTTCTCTGTAGTCTCCTCCATCTGCTGCAGAAGGAAGCATCATAGACTAGGGGCAAGAGCTGCACATATTTCTGGGCACAGGTGACTATTGAGAAGGCAGTTGGATATCACTCTATCATTTTACCAAAACGGCAGTAGTAGGTTCTCCTTTAGTCTTTATCTAGGGCCCCTCTACTCATGTGTTCTTGGCTGGGTTTACAGTGCCAAGTGTGAGTTCCTTCCTATTGAGTAGGCCTTAAGTTCAATCAGACAGATTGAGATACTGCCAAGATATCAGTGCCATGGTAGTACCAGTGGGCATGACTTGCTGGGCTGACTGTTTCTGTACTTCATCAGATTTATAGCTGGATTAGATGGGTAGGGACTCTTTATCTGGCAGCTTGCATGGCGCCTCCCCTCCTTGGGAGAGCTAGCCAAACTGGTACTGACCCAGAGCATCGTCTCTGACAGCTGGCTCTCACAGTGACTGGCTTTTAGCATAACAGGCTGCACTGATAAGATCAACAGCCCACGGGTAGATTATAAAGTTGGCTATGTATAATTGGGGATTAATTCCAATTATACTGCTACTAGTTGAATAGGAAAAAGGGAAGATTTTTTTTCTTTCCTTCCCTCTCCACTGTCACTTTCATTGGTGTATATTGTAGATGCATAAGAATAAAGTACTTAAAATTTTTTCATAAAACCTCCAAGATCTATAATGAGTATAATATTACTCCTGGCCTCAAATGGATGGAAGGAAATTTTGCTGTCCTGTTTGTTTGTTTTTTCTTTTCATGCAGGTTTCTTCAGACACCCTGATTTTTACTAATCACTCCTGGAGTTCTTTACTTCTCCTTGACACAAAGAGAAAGTATTTATCCTCTTTTCCTTTGGTCTCCTGTCTTTTCAGACTTTCTCTGTTCCTTCCTTTGTGCATGACATTATTGGTTACTTTTCTCTGTGCACCCAGTTTCACTTCCTGCTGCAGTGCCTGATGTTCAGCTGCTGCCTGTGCCAGCCATGGCCTTAGGGAGGGATTATAGCACTGTTTCTCAAACTTTCCTGTTGCACAGGGCAACTGGGAAATCCTGTTGAAATGCAATTTCAGCTACCAAGTTTCTTGGAGCAATCTTGTTTTCTGCCCCTACCCCCACAGTTTTATAAATATGTATGTAAATTGAGGTGGAAACTTCTGGCTGTGTTATTGTGATGCAAACTCACATGATGTTTTGCTGAAGCAGACTCATGTGATGTTTTGCTGAGGCAAGACCTGTGAGAGGACACATGATGTTTAGAGAGAATATAAATCGGACTCAAGGGACAGTAGCAGGGCACTTGCATAGTGAGCTGTGCAACACTTCCTTGGTCTTGTGTGTCTTCGCTGATCTTCGCTTTGTTGGGAGAGGCGCAGCAGCAGAGAACTCCTGGCATTCTGGCTGGTCCTGGTCGCTCCCACTGACTCCTGCAGATTTGGCAGAGGCCTGGTGGTTTCTACTGGATTGTGAAGCCGCTGACACTTTTGAACTGGATTGTTGGTATCCTGAAACTCTTGAACTGGTCTGCTGGTATCCTCACCAAGGAGATTGGAATTGCCCCAGAGAATTACTTCTATATCTCCTTGTCCTATTTACCATCTTTTCGCTCCTACTTTTGGACTGTGGGACAGAAGGGGGTTGAAGCTTTTGAGAATTCTTATTAAAGTAGATTTTGAAAAAATCTAAGTCTACAGTAAATCCTCAGAATTAGCATATGAAGTAATTGGCTATATTGCCTCCCACATATCTATCATTGTACTTTCTTTACACTTACCCCATGATATCACTTTTTCCCTCTCCACCTTCTTACAGGTCTCCTTTCTCCCTACAAATAAGTTCCTTTCTCCTTTCATGTCAAATATGTGTATGTATATGTGTGTATTATATTTTTGTATATGAAAGAAAAACTCAATTCTCCCCTTAACATGATGATTTCTAATTTCTTCCACTTTAAAAAATTGGAATAGTTTCATCTTTCTTATGCTGAATAAAAATCCTCTGGATATATGTACCACATCGTATTTGTCCATCTATCTGTTGATGGACATCTAGACTAATACCGTATCTTGGCTATTGTGAACAACAGCTGTGCAGGAATCTCTGTGGTACACTTAGATTCCTTTGAGTATATACCCAAGAATGGTATACCTGAGACATTAAGTAGTTCTACTTTTAGTCTTTTGAGGGTCTTCCATATTGATTTTCTTGGTGGCAGTATCTCTTTTTCTCTGTATCACTAGCATCTGTTGTCATTTGTCTCCAGAGTGGGGTGAAATAGAATATGAATACAGTTTTAATTTGCATTCCCTCATGGCTAAGAATTTTGATCAGCTTTTCTCTTTTCCTTCCTTCTTTCCTCCCTCCGTCCTCTGTCTCTGTCTTTCTTCTGTGTCTGTGTCTGTGTCTGTGTCTGTGTCTGTGTCTGTGTCTGTTTCTCTCTCTCTCTCTCTCTCTCTCTCTCTCTCTCTCTCTCTCTCTCTCTCTCTCCAAGGTCATCTTTCTATTAGTTCTGACTACCCTGGGACTCACTATTTAGATCATGCAGGCCTTGAAGTCACAGAGATCCACTTGCCTCTGCCTCCTATGTGCTGGAATTAAAGGTGTGCGCCATTCTGCCTGGCTAGTTTTTCTTGTATTTATTGTTCATTTATATTTATTTTGACAACTGTCTGTTGATTTCACTGTCCACTGATTGGATTTTTTTCATGTTCATTTTTTAAAAACTCTTTATAGATTCTAAGACATTAATTTCTGTCAGATATTTATCTGGAGATTTTTTTTCTGTCCTACAGTCTGTCTCCCCAATGAGTTGTTTCCTTTGCTGTACAGAAGTATTTCAACTTCATACAGTCCTAAATGTTAATTTTTGGTTTTATTTCTCGAGCTACTCATATCCTTTTCAGTCTGTGCTGATCTCTATTTTCCTATGTTTCACTTGAACAGTTTAAGTATTTCAGGTCTTCTATAAAACTCTTTGATGTACTTTGAATTGATTTTTATACAAGATAAGAGATAAAGATCTAATTTTATTTTTCAGCATGTGGATATTGTTTTCTGAACACCATTCATTGAATATGTTCCATATTTTCTAATGTCAGACCTTTTAAAAAAAATGAGGTATCTTTACTGTGTATATTTATATTTAGATCTATTCCATTAGTCTATGTGGTGTGTGTGTGTGTGTGTGTGTGTGTGTGTGTGTAGTGAGCCACTTTGTTATCTGTAGTTTAATTTGATATCAGAAATTGATATCAGAGCTATCTCCAATTGTGTTCTGTTTGCTCAAGATTACTTTGACTATTCAGGATTTTTTCAGGATTTGATATGAATTTTAACGTATTTCATCTATTTCTGTGAATGATATTGTAATTTTGATAGAATTGCAGAGTCTTTATATCGTTTGATAATATAACTATTTTCCAATGTTAGTTCTAATGATCAATATATCTGAGCAGTCATTTTATCTTCTCTAGTTCTTTCTTCAGCATTTTAAAGTCTCACTTATGACTTCTTTTACTTCCTTAGTTAATTTTATTCCTAGATTTTTGTCTTTTTAAAAAACTATTGCTATGATAACATATTCTGACCAGAGCAACTTAAGGGAGAATGGGTTTACTTTGTATTAGAGTCTAAGGTTATAGCTCCTCATGGCAGAGGAGTCACAGCAGCAGGAACACGGTCGAGAGGCAGACTGATGAATGCTGGTGTTCGGGTCACTTCCTCCAACTCATACTGCTCAGGATTCCCCCAAAGGATGGTGCCAATACATCTTATATAGCTCAGGATCCACCCATAGGCCGGTGCCAATGAATCATTGGTACATAGGAAGGCTTCTGATTTTTATGTGTTGGTTTTGTGTCCTGCTACATTATTGGAAGCATCATCAGCTCTAAGAGGTTTCTGGCAATCTATTAAGTTCTCTTACATATAGGATCTGCAACAAGGGTGATTTGACTTCTCTCCTATTTGTTCCCTTTTGCTTTCCTCACTCAGCTCTAGCTAACCTTCAGGCACTGTATTAAGAGTGTCAGATCATTTTATTACACTGAAGTGTATTTGTTTTACTCCTAGGATTTTCAGTTTTTTTCTTCATAAAGAGATGACTTTTTTCTTTATGTGTTCATATAATCATGGAATTTCTGTCTCTGGGTCTATTTACATATTTATTTAGTGTGTATTATATGTTGAACAACCTTTGTATACTACAAATGAATCCAAGTAGATCATAATGAATCATGGTTTTGTTCATTGTTGAGTTTTATTGAATATTTCTGCCTCTGTGTTCATCAGGAAGGTTGGCTTTTTTCCTTCTTTCATTGTGTCTTTATCATATTTTGATATTAGAGTAACACTGCTTTGTGATGGGGTTGGTGGCCTCCCTTCCCTTTCTATGTATAAAACAGTCTGAGGAACCCTGTTAGCTCTCCCAAAAGATCTGGTCAAATCCAGAATTCATCACTTTAAGTTGCAAAATTGTTTATTATTGCTTTAGTTGCCTTGCTTGTTATGGGTCTGATTACATTGCATATATCTCATTCATTAATTTCGGTAACATGGATCTAGCATTTCTTTTTTTGATTTTACAATTTACTGGAATATAAGTTTTCAAAGTATATCTTAACAATCTAATAAATTGCTTTAGTATTTGTTGTGAAAACTGTTGTGTCTCATTTGTGTGAAGCACAATTTATTAGGCAGTGTTATATAGCAGAGCAGAACCAATAGAACCTTTTTTTTTTTTTTTTTTTTTTTTTGGTTTTTCGAGACAGGGTTTCTCTGTGTAGCCCGGGCTGTCCTGGAACTCACTCTGTAGACCAGGCTGACCTTGAACTCAGAAATCCACCTGCCTCTGCCTCCCAAGTGCTGGGATTACAGGCGTGCGCCACCATGCCCGGCTCAATAGAACATTATTGTAAAAGGGGTTTATCATATTGCTTAAACAGCTCAACAATGCTTTTGCATGCTGGACAGGGAGCTGGGCAGCTGCTCAGTCTATGAAGGTGCTTGTCTCAGCTGTCTTAATCCTGCACTGAAGGCCCAGGAGATCTCCTGAGAGTTGCTGGCATTCAGGTCCAAAGAAGCTGGCGTTGGTGGAATGGCCTCAGTGGCAGACACACTCATTGAAGTATTTTGCTGTCTCAAGGGTTCTTCTTTCTTCTACCTTTCTGCACCCCTTTTCTTCTACTCTTTCAACCCCCTAACACTTAAGAGAGAAAAAAGGATAGAGAGGAATGGAAAGAGATCCCTGAGTCAAGTCAGGTGGGAAAGAAGATGATGTTTTTGTTAAACTACTTCCTGCTGCTTAGGGTCATTGAGTTTCTTGGGGGCAAGTTTGATCTTCACTCTTAGGATATCTAATTTCTTCTTGTTTCTTCTTTGCACAGGAGTACTTAAACTGTGGCCAACAGCAACTACTACCAACTAACCAAGAACCCACCAACAGCACTCCAACTCTTGGGGCCCTGGGTACTTCTGAAAAGTACCCAGAATTCCAAACATAACACAATCGCACAAACTATCCGTAGCTAGCAAAATCACACCCCTGCTAGAGCATGAGGCAAATCATAGTCATCTGCTGTGGATAATCTGAAGCAGTTACATATCCCACACCTGGGATTAAGATGAAACAATATTCTTTTTTTTTTTTTTTAAGATTTGTTTATTTATTACATCTGAATACACTGTAGCTGTCTTACAACACTCCAGAGCAGGGCATCAGATCTCGTTACAGATGGTTGTGAGCCACCATGTGGGTGCTGGGATTTGAACTCAGGACCTTTGGAAGCGCAGTCGGTGCTCTTAACCACTGAACCATCTCGCCAGCCCCGAAACAATATTCTTATAATATTTCTGTGTTTTTTAAAGAAACCAAAATTCCAAATTGTCACTACAGAAGCTCAGGTAGGCGACATTGCTGTGATCTCCTTTGAATGTGTCTTTTCTGAAGACATCCTCATGAATATTTCCAGAGGTGTGCCTCCTAAGAGATTCTAAATGCCTTCAAGTTGACAGTCAAGACCAACCACATGTACACATGGGCATTCATTTGCATTTCTGGTTAATTCTAATATGCTGCCATAGTAAGAGGAAGTCACTTCTTCAGTGTTATGCTGAAACTGTCTGTCAGACTACCCTGTAGGCAAATTCTAACCAAGTGAGATAGAGCAGAGGATGGGAGAAAAACATTGGCATTGTCTTCCTGGGCTTGAATCTCTTCTCTCATTATCTGTGTGACTATAGAGAAATTAACTAGTTTCTCATGTCTTGATTTCCCAACTTATAAAATGAAGATAGAGGATTAAGGTGAATCCAAATATGCAGATTAGACAGTATAGTAGTTACATATTCTTATAAAACCACTCAGAAACTTATTGATTTAAGATATCAAGTATGTATCATATGGGTTTCTATGAGTCAGGAATTTGTAAATAACTTTGTAAGGTCATGTCATGACATTGCAATCATGATGTAATGGGAGGTGTAGGGAACAGGAGACTAACAAATAAGTAGGGAGAACAAGTTTTTAGATCTAATGTACAGTGTCTGTGCCATCTTAGCTTTCCCGTTGCTGTGATATAATACCCTGGCAAAGCAGCTTAAATGAGAAGGGGTTTCTCTTAGGACACAGTTCCAGGTTACAGTTCTCCAGGCCATCAGGAGCCTGAAGCAGCTAACCAGTTACCTGAAGCTAACTCTTCTGTCTGTGGAGAAGGAGATATCATTTAATGAATGCATGCTAATTCTCAGTTTGTTTTTTTCTACTTAAAAAACATTTATTTGCTTATTTGTATGTATGTACACACATGTGTGTACGCATGTGCATATTTGTATGTTTGTGTATGCACACATGCATGCACAGGGCACATGTCTAGAGATCAGGAGAAAATTCACAGAAGTTAGTTCTTTCCTTTTACCATGAGTGTCCTAGGGACCAAACTCAGCTTGTTAATCTTGGCAGCAAGTGCCTTTATCTCCTGAGCCATTTTTCTCTTTCTCTGTACTCTTATACATTCTAGAATTCTCTGCATAGGGAATAAAGCCACTCATAGTGGCTGGGTCTTCCCACCTTGGTTAACATAGTCAATGTACCTCCTCCCTCCAAACATACCTAGAAGTCCATCTCCAGCAGATTTCTAACTTCTGTCACATTGATAATTAACATTGGTTATCAGAGCTACAGTCAACAGTATCTGAGAGGTTTGATGATTATAGCTGCTCTTGTGACAGGGAATGAAATGAGTACCTACATGGGATGGTGATGGATATGTCCCACTGTTCCACTACAGTGGAGATTTTACTATATATGTCCATTACAGCATCATGGTGTTTACCTCTAGCATAAACAATAAAATGCCCTTAAAAGGAGAGGTGCCAACTGGAAATGCAGTGATCTGGAAGGAGACAGGGAGATTATCAGTTTCCCATGTCGCCCAATCATGTGGTTGTTGGCAGGATCCTCCCTTCATGGGTCCCTGTGTTTTGCTCAAATGTCTTTCCAGCATGTCAGCTGGCTTCTTTAATTTGATATATATCAAATATCTCCATATATATGTAGAGAGAGAGAAAGAGAGAGAGAGAGACAGAGAGAGAGAGAGAGAGAGAGAGAGAGAGAGAGAGAGAGAGAGAGAGAGAGGTGGGGGAAGCTTTTGGCGTTCCAGGATGGAGGCTCAGAAGTCATACATACCATCATATCTCTTCATGTCTCTTCATTAAAAGGGTACCACACTGAAGAGGAGTGGAAAAACCTGCTAAAGGAGATTTACCAACAAATTTATGGATGTATTTAAAGCCATCACAGTTTGGGATCATGCCAAGCAGCAAGTGCTCAGTATTTGGCATTTTCAACAGTTGCCTGAAGTTGCTTTATGGTTCTATGTGGTTTCCTGGAGTTAGCCGTGACCAGCTTGACCTCGACCATACTATCTTGATGGTAGACATGTTTATTTCTGCATGGTCCAGTACAGCGCCTCTGAATCCATGTGACTACCCAGCCTCTGAAATTCGCTTAGTATAAACAAAGCTCTAGATTTTAACTTTAATTTTATATAGTTCTAATTTAAACAATTTTAAATTATAATAAATTATAATTTTAACCCGCACATATGGTAACAGCTACTGCAGCGCCCTGCTGTGTGCGAGGACCTTGCTTTCAATAGTGTGCCATTGTGATTAGCAATGTCCATATTCCTACAGACCTTGTGAGAGATACAGAACTGCTAACCACACCCCAGAATTCCCAACTCTGAATCTTAACCTGGGGTTCTCCATTTCCAGGCCTTTCTGTACCACTTGTCCAAGTACTACACTTGATGTCTCTGGAAGACATGGGCTTTGTCTGAGCAGATGTCTCTGGCTGGAGGATTTGTGGCAGACTCCTTATTTGCCAAGGCCTGTGATGCCTTCAATGCCTTTCCTTTTAACCTCATTTGAGAAGTATTTGCTTCTTTTCTGTTACTAGGGTACTTATATGCATCCACGATAAGACTTCCCTATGGTAATATTCTTATGTGTTTGTTTGTGACTTGGAATTGTGTGATCTCTAGAATCTCATTTTAAACCACAACTTTCATGAAGTTTTAAAATACAAACTCAAGGAGTGTGGTGGAAGCACCAAGACTCTGGGCTTTCTGCCTGGCCCTTTCTAGCTGGTGCTGCAGAAGCAAGCAAGAATGTGGTGGAGAGATGGACCAGAAAGAGCAGCAGAGCAGTGTGTGCTCTATGAAAAGTGTCAGAACTGGAGATCAGCGCGGACAAGGGAGGGACAGCCTGCTGTGGGAGGCACACTGCCACCGGAGGCCACGGTGATGTCGCTTGAGCTGCTGTCTCCATGAGGTTCAGTACTGATGATGTAGAAGATGCTAGATGCCTTGGACTAGACTAATGACTCATAATTAACATTTATAAGTAAAGTCATTTGGTCAAAAGGGTATACTGTGTGATACAGGGCAGCTTCTAATGCCACTACTATGAACGAGTGTGTGATGGAGATTCGTGAACGACAGAGGAGTGGGACATCTCTAGCAGAGAATTTGTACTTGTTTGAACAATGCTCACAATTCTTTGTGTATTCTTTCTTTCAGAAGTGGAAGTAATCTTCCTTGTTTGAGGTAGGCTAGACAGAGTGATTTGTTTCTGTACTCCACAATACTGGGGCTGAACTCAGGGTCTTATATTTGCTGACCATTAACTATATCACTGAGTGACTCAGTTTTAACAAGTAGGAGAAAGTAGGAATGACTTCTACTTTTCATATCTAAGATTTGGTCATAAAGGACATTTCAGCTTCGGTTTTGCTGTCTGGGGGACACCAGCTGTCATGGCATGCGGACACTCGGGCAGCCTTATGGAAAGACCCATGAGTGCTGAGGAACTGATACTTCCTGCCAAGCGCCATGGTAGTGAGCCATCTTGGACTCACGCTCTCTGGTTCCCAGTCAAATTTTTGGAAGCCTGTAGCTGCACCAGACATTTTGACTACAGCTTCTGGAGAGACCTGTAGTCTCCAAGCAGCTCCAAGATTCCTGATTCTCAGAAACTGTTTGAAGCAATACATTTTTCCCCTCAGAGAGACAAATTTAGCCTTTTTTTGGTGAGTCTATGAATCTTGTTCACAGCCAAGTCACATAGTATAATAGGAAGAAATTAACTTTCTTATGTAACCTTTTGCTTTTTCCTAGACTTGATGATCGCTTCTCTTTTCTTTATGTGCACATTTTGTTTGAACCTCATAGCAAGTCTTTCATCTTTAATAGCCCAATTACTCTTTAGCCTCAGGCCAAAATTCAAGCTGCAAAAGCAGTAATTCTCAATTCTCTTTCAATCGCAGGAATCATACTTTGTATCTCATGAGGCAAATATAATTCCTGAAAAAAGATAATTGGCTAATCAAAGAAAGCTTTTTATCCTCATTCTAAATTTATTGATTTTTTTGTGTGTATTTCAAATAACTTAATTGAACTTTTAACATAAAATTTATATATATTCAAGTTATACAAGTTGATTCTCTTTAAAGATTTATTTATTTATTATATGCAAGTACACCGTAGCTGTCTTCAGACACACCAGAAGAGGGCATCAGATATCTTTATGGATGGTTGTGAGCTACCATGTGGTTGCTGGGATTTGAACTCAGGACCTTCAGAAGAACAGTCAGTGCTCTTAACTGCTGAGTCATCTCTCCAGCTCCCACAAGTTGATATTTTGATATGTGTGTGTGTGTGTGTGTGTGTGTTTATGTTTACATTTGTGTGTCTATATTGTGGTCCATATTGATTGTCTTTTGACAGGACCTAGACTCATGGTGGAGAAAAATCTTTCGACATGTCTGTGAAACAAATTTTCTAGATTATGTTAATTGAGGTGAGAGAGATCCATCCTAATCCTGGACTTAAGAAGAAGCAAGCTAGCTGAGACAATGAGAAGACCAAACCTAAGGATTATAGGTATAGAAGAGAGTAAAGATTTCCAACTTAAAGGGCAAGTAAATATCTTCAACAAAAGCCTCCTGTGGGATTGATCCCACCCTGGGACACCTAGGTCCTGTAGGAGGAAGCACCTCCTCTTCCACTGAGGCCCAACTAGGCAATACAGACAGGGGAAGGGGATCCAATGGCAGACAGCAGAGTCAGAGATAGCCCCTGTTTCAATTGTTAGGGGACCCGCATGAAGACCAAGCTGCACAAATGTGTGGAGGGTCTAGGCCCAGCCCCTGCATGCTCTTTGGTTGGTGGATCAGTCTCTGTGAGCACCTATGGGCCCAGATCAGTTGATCTCTAGGTCTTCTTGTGATGTCCTTGACCTCCCCAGCAATATCAGTTCTACCTCTCACTCTTCCATAAGGCTCCCAGAGCCCCACCTGATGTTTGGCTGTGGGTCTCTGCATCTGTTTCCATCAGCTGCTGGGTGAAACATCTCAGGAGACAGTTATGCTAGGTTCCTGTCTGTGCATAGCAGAGTATCATGAATAGTGTCAGGGGTATGCTTTCTCCCATTGGGTGGGTCTCAAGTTGGGTCAGTCATTGGTTGGCCATTCCTTCATCCCTCCAGTTTCTGCTCCATCTTTATCTTTGTGCATCTTGTAGACAGGACAAATTTTGGGTTGAAAATTTTGTGGGTGGGTTGATGTCCCTGGGCTTCCATTGGAAGCCCAGCTTGGCTACAGGAGATGGCTACTTCAGCTTCTACATCCCCTGCTGGTCACCCCCATAGGATTCCCCCCCATAGATCTCCTCCATCCCAGGTTTCCTCAAGACCCAGCTCTAATGCTCTCTGGGCATATACCCAAAAGACATCCCACCATACCACAAGGATACTTGCTCACCCAGAAACTAGAAACAACCTAGATGCCCATCAACTTAAGAATGAAGAAAATTTGGTACATCTACACAATAGAATACTATTCAGTTATTAAAAACAAAGACATCATGAAATTTGCAGGCAAATAGATGGAACAAGAAACTATTATTCCGAGTTAGGCAGCCCAGACCCAGAAAGACATGTATGCTATTTACTCACTTATAATTGGACATTAGTCATAAAGTACAGGTTAATCATGCTACCATTCACAGACCCCAAAGAACTGGGTAACAAGGAGAGCCCAAGGGAGGATGGCGAAATAAGATGGAGAGAGGGACCTGTGTGGGATAGGGGGTAAGAGGATGTCAGTCAGGTGTGGGATGGTTGGAGGACTAGAAGGGCGGGGCAAATGGAAGCCGGTGGCATCTCTGAGGTATTTTCTTTAGATATTTTTATTTCTTCTATTGAGAACACTTTAGATTCCCTAGCCCATTTGTTAATTAATTAATTTTAGTTGAAAAAATTCTCTGTACAATATATTACGATAATGCTTTTCTTTTCTCTCAGCCTCTTCATCTCTCTACCTATCCAATTTCATTCTTAAACACACACACCCACACACACACACACACACACACACACACACTCACACACACACACACACACTCCAAAAAAGGGAACCAATGTATACAAACAAAAAAATCAATAAGCAAAGAATATCCAAACCAAGCAATATGACACTAATAGATCTAAGAAGCTTCTGTACATCTAAGGAAATAATCAAGTGAAGAAGAAATCCACAGAATGGGGAGAGTCTGTGCATCCAACAGAGGGTCAGTTTCCAGAGTATATAAAGACTAGAACCCAAAGAGTCAAGGAAACAATGACTCAGTTGAAAAATGGGCCAGGCTCACTGACTATATTAACCACATTTCGGGGTAGGCCCCATGTCCAGAAGTACTCAGTCTACACGAAATGCTTGCAATGCTATTTTTGTCTCATAGTGCCTTGCTTGAGTATTCTTTGCTTATTGGTCTTTTACTTGTATATTTTAGTTACCATTTTTGTAGAGTTATAATAAACACATTAAATTGGTGGAGGAAATTTCAAGACACTGTAGCATGTAGGCTGCAGTATGGTTATTGTTCACTGTAGTTATTGAAGCTCATAAAAATGATCAAAAGGAGAAAGAGAAGAAAATGCAGTTTGGTGAGGAAAAGCACATATGGAATTTTGAAGGAGAGTGCAGACAAAACATGTGGAATTAACGATTGAATACAGACCCTGCACTTTGTACTGGGTAAAAGGAAAGTTACCTGGAGGACCCTCTTACTTACTTTTTTACAGTTTGTAAAAACACAGTCATTTGAAGGGAAAGAACATGAACGGAGAAGATGCTGGCAATAACTGCTTGTGGGAGCATTTCAGTGTTGGCTGCCAAGGCATTAAAAAAGCTACTACAAGCTGGGTTGTGGTGGCACACACTTTTTTTTTTTTTTTTTTTTTTGGTTTTTTTGGTTTTTTGAGACAGGGTTTCTCTGTGTAGTTCCAGCTGTCCTGGAACTCACTCTGTAGACCAGGCTGGCCTCGAACTCAGAAATCCGCCTACCTCTGCCTCCCAAGCGCTGGGATTAAAGGCGTGCGCCACCACCGCCCCGCCTGGCTTGGCACACACTTTTAATCCAAGCTCCTGGAAGGCAGAGGCAGTAGAATCTCTGAGTTTGAGGCCAACCTGGTTAACAGAGTTAGTTCTGGGACAGCCAGGGCCAAACAGAAAGAATCTGTCTCCAAACTGTCTCAAAACAACAACAATAGAAAAAAACCAAAATCAAAATTAAACAAAACAAAAAAAAATTACTATAGCTTTGATAGAAATAAGCTAAATTCCATCAAGCTAGTAACAAAATATGGCAATATCACCCAAACCATCCTGATTTTGCAGGCATGCGAAATGAAAGTGTCTTTGCCCCGCAGTGACTCTCACAAAGGTTTTAGACCATGTAACAAAGTTTAATTCCTGGTGTCGCAGCCCAAAGAGGCAGTTTTTCATTCATCTGTGAAGGAGAACCTAAGTTATAACGCAGACCGTACGGTTTTGGATATGCCAGGACTCTGGGCCATCTGTCAAGGACAGGAAGTGGAGCTGGCCCAAGAGAGATGCTATGTGTGATCCAGGCAGCAGAACTGAAGATGTGGATATACCCAAACCCTTTGGAGCCCAGCTGAATCCATCCTGAGTTTCAGATGTCAGACCTGAAACCAAAGGGTGTGGTATTTGTTCTTCTGAATTTTAGTCTGGCTTTGGTCATGCCACCGGTCTGTTGAGTTTTTTTTTTTGTTATGTATACTTTTGTTATGTATAATAGTGCTAACTACTGGCCCCCAAGGCCTGGTGGCCTGCAGAAGCTGGAAAGAACCCAGATGTCCCTCAACGGAGGAATGGATAAAAAAAAAGTGGTATATATATACACAATGGAGTACTATTCAGCCATTAGAAACATTGAATTCATGAAATTCTTAGCCAAATGGATAGAGCTGGAGAACATCATACTAAGTGAGGTAACCCAGTCTCAAAAGAATACCCATGGTATGCAGTCACTGATAAATGGATATTAGCCTAGAATCTTGGAATACCCAAGACACAATCCACATACCAAATGATGTCCGAGAAGAAGGAAGGAGTGGCCCCTGGTTCTGGAAAGACTCAAAGCATCAGTGTAGGGGAATACCAGAACAGGGAAGTGGGAAGGGGTGGATGGGGAAACAGGGGGAGAAAAAGGGCATATGGGACTTTTGGGGGGTGGGGAACTAGGAAAGGGGAAATCATCTGAAATGTAAATAAAGAATATATCTAATAAAAAAAGAAGTGGTGGTCTGCATCCCATTGGGCCAGACAGAGGAGGGAAATTGACTGTGTGCACCCCATGCCACTGTCCTGGGGTGGGGAAATGCATTCTGAGGTCCCTGCCGCAGGTTCTAGCTTTTGGACACCACAGAGGGCACTGGACGTCTCCGAAGGGCTGAGACCGTGTTCTTGGCTTGCTAGGTTGGTGGCTTGGATTGGTGGAGAAATGGCTGGGAGCACAGAGAGGTCCCTTGTAGGAGATTAGATGAGGCTCTTTAGAGGAAGAGCTGCTCCCTTGCTCCAGCACTGCCTCTCCCGAGAAGAGGCAGTCCATTGTTTTAAAGCATTTATTGTTGGTGGAGAGTTGTGATGAATTAAACTGCATCCCAATTTCTCAGGCTAGGCCTGAGGTTAAATACCCTTTGTAGGGAAGAGTGTCTGGGAAGGGGAGCTTAATTGGCTAAGCCCTTCAGGCCTTTAGGTACCTCATTAAAATGGAGATCTGCCTTGAGGCTACATGATCTGTGGTCACACAGTCACACAGGTCACATCTACCTGTGGAGGGGCTTGGGGTGTTGCCCTATGTAACTGATGGCCACAGAATTATGGAGAGCTAAGGCTTCCTCTCAGGAGCCTAGTGTCTGGGAGTGTATAAAGCCTTCTGTCCTTGCAGAATAATCTCCTGCTGGGTCACTGGGGTTTAAACCTAGCTCAACCAGAAACCAGGCTTCAAGGTCCCACAGTTGCCCCTTGTGATGAAAGGATCTTCATGTCACAAAGTGCAACCTTGGTCCTTAATTTAAAACTATTGGTTGAATAAAGATTACGACTGAGGATCTGAGGAAGAACCAGTGGAGAGAGATGATGACACCATGGGGTAGGTGAGTCATGAAAACATGGCCGCAAGGGTTGGCCAATTGGAGTTAAGAACAGCCCAGATGGAGCATGGCGAGTTGTATCTTGGGGTTATTGGCAGGAAAGTAGACAAAATAGCATAAAGAGTAGATTCCGCTTTAAAATATTATAGGTATATAGGTTGTGTGCCTTTTTTCTGGGAACTGAATGATTAAAGGTAGGGTGGAAACCCCCAATTGAAATGAATAATTATTACAACAACCATTCCTCCCAATGGGGATGTTTACTGTGTAAATGTGTAAACACTTGAAAATGTTTAAGTTATTTTATGTTTTACATGGATAATAAACAGTCAAAGGTTTGTTTTAAGTCTTAGAAAAGATTTACACTGAACTTGTGGACACTGCTGGGACTATGTTTGAAAAAGTGATGTAATCGAAAAGAGGGTAGTCTTCTGCTGGTTAATTGTCTATATTTAGAATCACCTAGGATACATAGCTCTGAGCAATGTGTAAGGGCATTACCAGAGATACTTAAGTGAAGAGAGAAGATTTTCCTTGAATGTGGTAGCATCATTCTATTGGCTGATGTTCAAAACTCAAGAAAAAGGTAAAGGAAAAACAAGATGAGCACAGGTTTTTATCTCTTTCTCTGCCTCTTACTACTTGATAATATTACTGGCCACCTCAAGCTCTTCCTGGTGTGTTGTCCTCACCATGATGAACTGTACTTTCAAACCCCGAGCCAAAATAAACCCATTGCTCCTTAAGTACCTTTAGTTGGGTGTTTTGTCATAGTGACAAGAGAGTAACTATTAAATGTACCATCTTACTCAAGATTTAAAATATGATTTAAAATATATTTAAGATTTATGAGATCATAAAATAAGCTGAGAATCATTAGGAAAATAGCGTTTTTTAGCAAAGGAATAAGAAAAAATCAAAAACTATAATGAAAGAAGAGAACACTGAAAAACTAGCAGAAAAAGTTAAAGCAAGAACCGACAATAAAATTAGATCTCAGCACATAGATTAAAGTACGGATTCCTTAAATGGAATTGGAAAAGAATTAATATAGATAAATAAAACAGAAAAGTGCCCAGAGACAAATAAAAAGGAGGTATTGAAAGGTGATCTGGTTTGCATGAAACTAGAGACCTGGAAAGAGAACAGAAGTGAAGTTTTAAAAAATGACAGATGAAGAGCACAAATTATCAAATCAAAGAAGCACAAACATTGTGATCATAAAAAGTGCATCATTTTCTATAAATAGAGAACCCTACCCAATACCCCCATATATAGGTATTTATGACATACTTGTCTTGTCTGTGTCCAAGATCATAACTTTGTCTTTTCACTGATGATAGATGTTCCCTTTTAGCAAGATAAAAAGAATCACCGTGGCATAGGTCTTCTTTCTCTACCTTCACTCTTGTCCTTCAGGGTTTTCATTAAAATATAAATTAAATGCAAAAGTTCCATAAAGAAAAATTTATTGACTTGTTTACCTTTTCTTCTAAAACATTAAGAATTGTGTAACTAAAACACAAAGTATAAGAAATGGAACGAATGGTGGTACGTAGTTTTATGCTAGCATTGGGGAGGCAGAGGCAGACAGATCTCTGTAAGTTCAGGCTAGCCTGGTCTACATTGCAAGTTACAGGACAGCCAGGGCTAGATAGTAAGACCCTGTCTCAAAGAAGGAAAAGGAGGAGGAGTAGGAGGAACCCTCTGTGCAGCTAATTAAACAATAGGATAAAGAAGGGATTCATAGAATGGAAAGAGCCTTTGCCAGCTGTGCATCCAATAGAGGGTTACTTTCCAGAGTACAAAGACTCAAAAACCAAAGCATCAAAGAAACAATGACCTGACTGAATGGGCTAGGTGCACTGGCTACATTAACCACACTTCAGGGTAGGCAACACGCCCAGAAGTACTCGGCCGACACAAAATGAACTCATTGGCAGTTTTGCCTTGTATTGCTTTGTTTGAGTATTTTTTGCTTATTGGTATTTTGTGTGTGTATATTGGTTCCAATTTTGTGGAGTTGCATGTGTGCGTGCGTTGCTTGTGTGTGTGTGTGTGTGTGTGTGTGTGTGTGTGTTGTTAAGAAAGAAGAGAAAGGTCATAAAGTTGGGGAGGTGGGGAGGTGGGGAGGTGGGGAGGTGGGGAGGTGGAGAGGTGAAGAGGGTTGGAGAAAGGAAAAGCGTGATCATAATATATTATATGAAGAGTTTGTCAAATAAATACATAAATAAATGAATACATACATATATACATTAATTAATTAATTAATTAACAAATGGGTTAGGGATCTAAAGAGATATCAATAGTAGAACTACAAATACTTAAAGAAAATATCTCAAAAATGTTAATTATCCTTAGCAATTAAGAAAATGCAAATAAAACGACTTTGAGATTTGTCTCAGCCCAGTCAGAATGACTGAACCACCACAAATGCTGTTGACTATGTGGGCCCTCAACAGAGTGAGGACCTGTCATCCACTGCTGATTGGAAGACAAATTGGTGCAACCCAATCTGGAAATCAGTATGGAAAATTCTCAAAAATCTAAAAATAAGTTTTCACTGGGTCATACCCCTGGACAAAGAAGTAGAGGCAACTAATGGCTTCTGGGAGGAGAGGCAGCCTCTCCCGGGATGGGCGGGAGCCCTTGTTGGTTGTTCAATGCAGAGCAGTCAGCCTTGAAACCATATATACACAAACAACAAAAATGGACTCAGTGGGTTGTATTTATATACATTTGTGTTTGCGTGTGCGCACACATGCACACATATGTGCAACAATAATATTCAAAGAAAAAGAGGCTAATTACTTGAGAGTTGGGTAGTATGGAAGGGGTTTTGGGGAAGAGTAGCTAAGAGGGCAGGAGGGAAAAAGGGAGGGAAGAAAGAGATACAATTTTATTTTAATTAAAATCATATGTTAAAAAAAATAACAACAGGAAATAAGTTGTCTAAAGTTGGGGGCTAAGAAGCTGCTTCATCGTTAAGAGCACGTTTTGCTCCCCTAGGGGATCTAAGTTTGATTCCCAGCACCTCCACCAGGCGGTTCATAACTGCCTGTAACTTCAGTTTCAGGAGCTCTGACGCCATCATCGGACACCGCACACAGCCTGCGCAGATACACACACACAAATAAAAAGAAGCAAAAAGAAATAAAAAGAAACGAACGTTTATTTTATGTAATTTATGAAAATAAAACTAAAAAACAATTTTG
This sequence comes from Apodemus agrarius, assembly GCA_964023405.1. Lineage (NCBI taxonomy): Eukaryota > Metazoa > Chordata > Mammalia > Rodentia > Muridae > Apodemus > Apodemus agrarius. The sequence continues at coordinate 47,589,956 of OZ030008.1, read as the reverse complement.
CTAGCTACTTTCAATGAAAATTATTTCATTTCTAGTCTTCGGTGGCCCTACACTTGGGGGATCTCTTTGTCAGTAAAGTGCTTCCCACACAGGCACTGGGACCTGCAAGAGATCCTCAGACCCCCATTTAGAAATTGTGGATGGAGTAGCATGCACTTGTAATAGCCATGCTGGGGAGTCAGAGACAGAGATTCCTTGAGCCTGGCTGAGTGAGCCAGCCCCAGGCCAATGAGAAATCTGTATGACTTAATAAGGTGAACTATTTATGAGAAATGAGAGCTAGGGCTCTCCTCTGACCTGCACACATATGTGTGCATAGTTCCATGCACAGCTGTATGCACGTGTGCCCTTGTACACATATGAACATGATAACATATTCATATGTATTATATACACACATATATGCATATACACACATATATGTATATGTATACATATACACACATGTGCACAAATCACCAATAAAAACCCTTCACATATTTATCTCTAGCTTTGTACATACATATTCAAGAATAATGTAAATTCGTATCATAAGTGTCCTTCATTGACAATATAGCTATTGAAAATACCAAGCTTAATGCATGATTACCAGTAGAACTGTCATTTCATTCTGGAGAAGCAGCAAAAGGTATGTGAGAATGTATGGGAAATGATTTCTTATTGCATAAGGATATGCTGCGTGCATTTCTCTTAAATGTAGAATTTGAAAAAGAGGCTTATATTGTTGCTTACTCAATCTTTCTGCATCTAGATACTCCCTGACAGAGCAGTTCACATTTGTAAATAAATGATTCTTTTTTAAAAATTTTTTATTTTCTATATTCTTTGTTTATATTCCAAAGGCTTTCCCCTTTCCCAGTTCCTCCCTCTCCATATGTCCCATAAGTCCTCTTCCCCCCACCCATTCCCCTCTCACCCTCCCACCATTTCTCTGTTCTGGTACTCTCCTACAAAACTGGATCCAGTCTTTTGGGGACCAGGGTCCTCTCTTTCCTTCTTCTTGCGAATTTGCTAATTGTGCCTTGAGTATTCAGAGCTTCTGGGCTCATTAATACCACTTATCAGTGATTGCATTTCATGTGTATTCTTTTGTGACTGGGTTAACTCACTTATGATGATATTTTCCAGATCCAACCATTTGCCTACAAATTGCATGAATTCATTATTTTTAATTGCTAAGTAGTATTCCATTGTATAAATATAAAACATTTTCTGTATCCATTCCTCCTTTGAGGGACATCTGGGTTCCTTCCAGCTTCTGGCTATTATAAATAAGGCTGCTATGAACATAGTGGAGCTTGTGTTTTTATTGCATGCAGGGGAATCCTCTGGGTATATGCCCAGGAGTGGTATGACAGGGTCCTTTGGAAGTGTCATGCCCAATTTTCTAAGGAGCCACCAGGCTGATTTCCAGAGCGGTTGTACCATCTTGCAATCCCACCAACAGTGGAGGAGTGTTCCTCTTTCTCCACATCCTCGCCAGCACCTGTTGTCTCTTGCGTTTTTAATCTTAGCCATTCTGACTGGTGTGAGGTGGAATCTCAGGGTTGTTTTGATTTGCATTTCCCTGATGACTAATGATGTTGAACATCTCTTAAGGTGTTTCTCAGCCATCCAAATTTCTTCTGGTGAAAATTCTCTGTTTAGCTCTGTACCTACCAGTGATTCTTATAGTGAGGATATAGGTGGAGGACATGGGAAGTGATTTTCCCCAATCCTTGAACAGAGTTAGTCGTGGGAATGGATGCTTGGCTTCTGCCTGTGCTCTGCTTTTTCACTGGAGTGGCATCCATGGATTCTTTAACACATCTGTTCATTTTCTCCATGTGCAATGGCTTCTAACCTTAGGCCAGAGATTTTGCCTGCATCTGAATAAAACATTACTAATTCAATGATTGATAACTATGCATATTCCACAGGTATAGTATGATATGTCAATATGTCTCAGGCAAGTGCTATATGTGTCACAAATATTTATCAGTTTAGTATATTGGGGACATTTGATGGTCTATTAGCTATTTTGAAACACACAAGTTGTAGTTATTAATTTGTTTTGGTGTTCCTTGTTTCTTGGAGGATAGAAATTGCTACCCTCAGTATTTTTTTTGCTAGCACCAGTAGTCTAGCTTCATTTAACCCTTCCTACTGATTGATTCTTGTGATTTTCCTGCGGTCAGCACCCAGGGCTTGTGGGGAGCCGACGGCCGGCCCAAAACATCCTGCCGGCGTGAAGTAAACAAGTCAGTGCACAGGTGCTGGGTAGTTTACCATCCCTTGGTCTCCGCCTCTCCCGAGCTGCAGCCAATCAGGGGATGACACGTCCGAGGCAGGGGTTGCAGCCTATATAAAGGATGGGCTTCTGGGTATCTGGGTCTCCGCTCTGTAGGCTTATGCTCTCCCTCTCAGGAGCATTAAAGCTTTGCTGCGTCGTTCTTGCTGGCGAGACGGTAGCGCGGGACAAGGGCTCACTTGGTCAGCATCATCCTTCAGTCTTGGATGGGACACTTTTCTTTGATGTGCATCTCCCGAGTCTCAGGCACCCCTCTCATTAAGTGAGACTCTTCAGACTCTTCAGTTCCACAGTCATCTGCTCATAGTGTCTTAACGAAACTCGAGGAAGAAGGTAACATTGTGAGATAAGTAGTCATAACCGGTGGCTAACAGTGACATCATCTGAACATCAACATGGAGGAAAACAGTCATGATACTTCCCTTCTCAAACAACCAAGCATCAAGGGATTTGGAATATGTGCTAACAATACTATTTGATGTTTTTCAAAAAGACACATAGAGCCTATATTTTTTTCAGTTACAATACTGATAATCTTTTTGGGGGGTGTTGGTTAAGTTACATTATATTGTTTACTCATGTTACTAAAACAACTTCCATTAAAGCCTAAATATTTGACCATCCTGATTTTTCCTAAGAACAATGAGATCCATCCATATTAAAAACAACTAGGAAATTGCTCTGTTTTTTTAAAGTCAAGATTGTATTATATAGAACACCTCTCTGTTTCTTTCCATTTCCATAATAACTATACTATTTTTGACTCATTTTCATAATTATGGCTTCCATCTTTCTTTCTGAGGTACTTATATAAGTCATATGGTTCTGTGCTTTAAGTAGGCATAATTTATTGTGAACATGATTACTGAAAAGAAAGACTAATTAGAAAGTAATTGCTGAGAATTGAGGTTTAACGTTGGTCATATAACACAGGAACGTCATTTATAAAATAGATTATATTACTTGGCATACAGAGAAGTAACTGATGCATTATATAGTGGCTCTCAAGTTTTACTGAACATAAGAATCTTCAGATGAGTTTGCTAAATATGTAGATTTGTAAACATTGTGCATAAAGGCTCTCTTTCAGGGCATTGGCATGGAGCCTGGAGCTATGCATTAAAAAAACAGACTTCAAGGGCAGGCAAAATAATCTATGGTAGAGAAAGATTAAGAACAATGGTTGCCTGTTGGGTGAAGTGGGAATCGACTGAGAAGGAGATGAAGGAAAGACGAGCAGATGGTAATGTTCCATGTTTTGATAAAGACTAGGGTTACACAAAGTCATGCCTTTGTCAAAATCTAATGACTGGCACACTTAGAGTTCATGCATTGAATTGTGTTTAGAATTTCAGCTGAAGGAAACAGCTGAAAATGAACAGTTCATGTTTCAAAAAGTGCTTATGGCTAAAATGTACTGATGCCTATAATTTATTTTGACATCTACTATAAACAGAGATAGATGGATGGATGTGTAGATGGATGTATCAAAGGTGCAAGCATGATGAAGCTGGTATAGCTGACAATTAATTGTAGAATGTAGGGTGCTAATATATAGGCATATCACACACATGCACACATACAATACATAGACATGCCCACACAAAACACACCACACACACACACACACACACACACACATACACAAAACACACACAACACACACACACACTGGGTTTCATATGATCACAATTTCTCTGAATGCTTTCAAATTTTCATTGTAAAATGTCAGAGAAAGAAAAGTTCTCCAGGCAACTCTGTGGCAAAAGTACCATGGGAAGCATGTGAGTTCGGTGGCTGGGCAAACAGGTATGTCAGTCCCAATAAACCTCTTAGTAATTTATGTTACTTGACTAAAGTTATGTCCAACCTCTGACAGTGGAATGTATGAGAAATAGAATTGCGATGACAGTCTGTGATGGTGATGGCCCTGGTCAGGTGCAATGTTCAGTGCACAGATGTGGTTTGTTTAAGTAGTAGCTACTATTGTCTGTATAAGTCTAAAAACCTCTCCCAGGGAAGCTTCTCAGCTCTACATGTGATGCTGGGGTCAACTCTAGATCACCTATGAGTAAATGTTCAAGCAGAGTTTTAGTGCTTTGAGAGGGAACAGGCCCTTTGACAGGGTCTTGGATTGTTTCACATCTAGATTGTCTTTTCATTGCTTTGCTTGTTGAAGCATCATTCTATTTTCAGAAGCCAGTGGTTCCTGTGCTTCCCTTGGATTTTCTGGCTTGTGTTTCCCTGGAGATGGCTTTCTCTTTGGAGATGCTTGACTCATGCTGTGTGTGAGCAGCTTTTTTTTCCTCTTTGCTAGTTTTGGCATCCATAAATGAGACATATTGTCCCAGGTCACCAGTCCCCATTCGCACAGCACTTCCTCTACTTCACATTTATTTGAATATTATTTAATACCAGACCTTCCCAACTTTCACCATCATCTCTTCTTCCTGGTTTCCATTGCTCTTATAGGTGGTGGCATGGAAATCAGCATTTTATTACTTTCTGTGCATTAGTTTGTGTTTGAGTTAGTTGGTGAATAGCTGAAAGTTGGAGTCGTGATTTGAAGGATCTTTGTGGTTCATATATTAATTCATGTTCACTGTCAAAGTAAAACAGCATTCATAAAATAAATACTGCAGGAGTATGGCCATAACATCCATTGCCCTTAGGACTAGAGACTCAATTTGCCCTTCCATGTTCCAGACTCCATTTGTTTATCGCAATGTAAAATGTCTTTTTGGTGTATCAAAATTATGAATAGCTGTGAAGCTACTTTTTCATGTTATAAGCTACATTTATTAGAAGAGGTAATTTGTATTATTTAATGAGAAAGGACCACTAGTTTTTGTTTTTAAAGTTTCTACTAAAATTTTATTGAGATTGTCTCAGGCAACACATGTTCCTAATGGTGGCCTTTTTTAATTCTTTCTTTCTGCAACTCCTCTATTAAACCCACTATAAACAGACACATTTCTCCTTCTTTTCATTAATAAAAGGCAATAGAATTCTTTTGGCACTATCAGATATTTATACTTTCTCTTTTTATAAGACACAGTTGACATCTGAATAGAAACAATATGAAGACTCCAGAGTCAATTAGTGTGCCGACAGAACGTTTCAGTTTTCCCCTAAAAATGAAATGCAGCATCTCTTCCACATTCCCCACAGTGTGGTGTGAATTCTCTTGGCATGCTATCCAGTAAAATGAAAGGATTTATGAATGTGGCTACTTCTTTTAACAAGTTCCAATAACTGCTTCCTAAACCTTGTGTTTTTATATCAATTACATACAGTAAGCCCTGAAATCAACCCAGGAGAGCTGCAGAGCCAACTTGAGATATTCTTGTTGAGTGAGGGCTGGGCCTGCCAAAAAGTCAAATGTGGATATAATTTTATAACACCATTTTATAATTAAAGTCATAAGTGAGGTTTCCTGCTATTGTTTAAAAATGTGTCATGATACATTTAAATCAAAGATATGGGCAAAGAGAAAGGTCTGCGCATGAACAGGAGGAAGGGTGGTCGAGGGCATGGCTTGGTGCAGTGAAGAAGCACATGCAAACAATTTTAGTGCAATAATTGCGTTTATTGTAGATGGAGTGCTGCTTTAGGGACTATAACCACTTATAGATGGTTTTCATTCATGACATACTGATGTTAGCTTGTTGGTTCTGTTTGTCTAGAGCAAAACTTGTTTTCCCCCTGTTTAACCAGCACAGTAATTTAGGTCATTGATCTAGTGACAAAACTGTATTTTGTGACCAAACACTCACCATAACCACAGTCTCTAAAAATGGAACCAAAGAATATAATCTCAGAATGTGGATGTACACAGTAGTTGATGCTGCCAGGCATGGCAGACAAAAATATGGAATACCCAGTTAAATTTGAATTTCAGATAAGTAACACATGTATATTTAGTATAAGTATGTCCTGGACATACTTATACTAAATTCAGATTTAACTGGGAGTTCTGTATTTTATCTGGCAACCCTAATACAAGAACAACTACAATGCCTTGGCAAGGGGATGTGTATTTTAAATATATCTGAAGGAGAGGGAGTTTAAGCGAGCAGAGCAGCATATGCCATTAGCTTAACTTTGCCTTGCCAGCTCCTTAAGTTGCTAATGTCCACCTCAAGACAGAATGAATTCTTCCTGGTCATAGGCAAAGGTTTTGCTTGCTGATCAACTTGCTTTGCTAGTGAATACACGCATACAGAAGACTTCCCAGAGGAGAACTGTTGACTCTTGTACATGGATAGATTTAATCATTAGGATTTTGGTAAGTCATGTTCTTGTAATGTGAGAGCTGTTCCCAATGTATCAATTCATTCATCTTGTCTAACACAAGCCATGTGTTTCATATTGGAGATGAAAAGGCATTAATCAGAATCCCCCTTCAACCAGTCCAAAGGGATGCAAGAATCTGTGGTTACACTTCAAATGTCAAGATATGGGGAAATGGGTAATAACATCTAGCTCACTGCACATGCAATTCTCATGGTTGTTACAATTGCTGTGAGGAATGTCAGGAGAGGGAGGCCAAGTGTCATAAACCAGTGTCTGTTCCAAGGACACCAGCTGGAAGAAGCTGAGGGCTGCATCTGCTTTTCCTCACCTGATACAATTCCAGTTGCATTACTGAAGAGGCAGGAATCCTAACCTAAGTGTAGGTGTGTTGTCCTTTAAGAGTAGAAGTAGAGAAAACATGTACCAACCCCGATTGGATTCTTTTTTTTTGTGATGGGTCAGTAGTTTCAATTGTGGCCGCACACAGGAGGTTTTAAAACTCCCAATAAATAGCCCCCAGAACTAGACCAATTAAAATTACAATGCCAAGGGTTGGGACTCAAGATCCATGGATATCATAACTTCCCAGGTGGTTCCAGTGTGTAGCTGAGTTTGAGAACAACAGGAGCAGCAAAGGAACTGTTTATTATAGATGTGATGGGAGACACATGATTTATTTTCATTTGATTTTTTAAAAAATAATTTGTCACGTTATATTGGAGAACTACTCTATAAACATTTGCTGGTTCATGATCATCGACTTGTGCTATTATGAACGGTCTCTTTTTTTTGCTCTTGATAGAAAAAATGGCAAACAGAACACAATAGCTAACTTGTAAAAGATGCCCAAGTGAAGACACTCAGAGAGCTGGTCGTATTGGGCTTCTTCCATAGAAGATGTTTAACTGACCTATAAAACATTGGTTCTGGGGTCTGGAGAGATGGCTCAGTGGATGGAGAGCTGGCTGCCCGAGCAGGAGGACTTGAGTTCAGATCCCCAGCCTTCATGTAAACAGCCAGGTGTGGCGGTGCACACATGTAGCCCTAACGCTGGGGAGGCCGAAGAAGGAGAATCCCTGGCCAGCCAACTAGCCAATCAGGGAGCTCTAGGTTTACAGAGAACCATTTGTAAAACTTAAGTTAGAGAAGTATTTTAAGAAGACACCTAACTGGCTTGCAGCCTTTTCAGTTGCATACATAGATTCATGAACCCCTCTCCTCAACATGTATACACAAACCAACCTACCAACTGAATAAAACTGCCCAAACAAAAGAATAAAACATGAACCGCTCCCCACAACATGTGTCTCTCCCACCCCAACCTATCAACTGAACAAAACCAGCAACGACCAAAGGATAAAACACTGGTTCTGAAAAGTGGCCATTGAACCAGCAGCCTCAATGCAACTTAAATACGTGCCAGAAATGTGATTTCCCAACCCCCGCATTAGAATCTCTGGGTATGGAGCCCAGAAATCTGTAACAAGCATGGTCAAGTCTCCAACTCTGGGTTTACAATGACCTTGAGGAATTAATACAAGTTTTGAACTCATTTAAAATAATATATATTTTTTTCAACTCTTATCTACCTTTTAAATTAAAGCACATTTAGAGGCACATTTAAAAAGTCTGTGTTGAGTGTGACTGGTCCCCATTCTATCTTCTGGTATTGAATATAGATAAAGTGACACAGACAGTCTTCAGTTTTGAGATTAACTGAAGATTTCCTTAGACAAGTTTTGCAGCTTTTCTAGGCTTTTGATGAGAACGTGGGGCTGCATGTCTGGGTCTATAGAGGAGGTCTTGCTAACTCATCTGTTTATAAAATGCGTGCTCGATCCGCGTATCACAGTTCGGAGGTGTGAAAAGTGCTCTTTCTAACTCTTTGGTTGATATTGTTATTCCATATGTTTCAAGATGACATTTTCGACCCATAGCACTTCCTTGGCTTGCGTTTTGCTAGGTACTGATGTATATGCATGTCACAGATTCTTTTTTGCCTGATATTTAATTTATTTGACCTATCTTTGTTAATCTTTGTATTTTCTTTTATACACTAGGTACATCTGTTCAATGGCCTATGTGGCTGGCGATGTCATTTAGTGGTAGTGTGTTTGCCCAGCGTATGGATGGTCCTGGATTTAATTGATTCCATGCCCAGTAAAAGGCCTCTAGTTTATGTAGATATGTAGCTTATGATAGGTATTTTTTTACCTCATTAGTTTTAATTCAATTTAAAACCTTTATGTTTTTAATACCAAGTTCAAATAATTCATAATCACTGTAATTTAGAAAAATTATATCATATTTTTGCCTATTGTATTTCTGTTGTTTAATTTATTTTTAAAATTATTTTATTATGTGTTTGGGTGTTTGGCTTGCATATGTGTCAGTACACCATACTCATGCCTGGTGCTACAAAGGCCAGGAAAGAGCATCAGATCCCCAGGAACTGGAGTTACAGACAGTTGTGAGCCACCACAGGGTTTCTGGGAATCAAACCAGGGTCCTCTGGGAAAGCTGCTAGTGTTCTTAACCACTGAGCCATCTTTCAAGATCATGTCATCTTTTCAAATAGGATTGTATAATTTGTATTTTTGCTAGAAATGTGTCTTTAAATGACATCTAAAATAATTTTAAAATATGTCTGTTAAGTTACTTGACATTTTCCCAGGAAGAGATAGTTCTCTCTCCTGTGAGACGTGGACCAGACTTAAGGACTCACTTCTTCAAAGAGACTGTGAGGTAGGGGACATAAAAGCCTTCAGAAACCGGTATGTGAAAGGCACAATAGATTCCACCTATAGCTCTTTGTTTGTCTCTCTCCCTCTTTCTCTTTTAAGATTCTTGTCTTTGGAGCTGAGCCACGTGGAGCTTCATGGAGAGGCCATGGCTAGGAGGTATGGCTATCATCTCTAGCTAGGATTCCACACGAGGGCCAGCATACACTGCTTGGGGCTGGGTCTCTCCAATAGTAGGGTTATAAGATGACAATCTTCAATTTATTTACAAAAAAGAGAAAGAAAAGGTATAAATTAGCTAAAGATCTTATTTTGTTCACGTTATAGGTTATATTGATTAATCCTTGATATTATAGTATTTGTGCAAATGTTTGAAAAACAAACTAGTAGGAAAATAGAAAAAAAATGCTACTTAAGTTCTCTATTGATACTTGAGGATTTGTAGTGGTGCCATACGATGGGGATAATGATCTCAACTCTCTTAGGCTGGGCATACCTAAGCATGTAGGTCACTAAGAGTGGGACTGGAAAGTCTTATCAATGTCATGTTCTTGTCCAATTTCTAGCTCTCTACTTACCAAATGGCCAGGATGTGAGGAAATTCAGCCACAAGCTCTTGCTGCCATCTCTCTGCCTTAGAGACATAATATAATTTGAAACCAGAGAGTTCTCTGTCTCTCTTAAGTGGTTGTTCTCAGATATTTTTTTCCAGTAGTGATGAGAAAAGTCACTAATTCAGGAGAGAGTTTCGGATGGACTAGAGTTTCCTTTCATCTTGGTAGCAGAGAGATGACTCATAGGGCCGAGTTAACTCAATGGGATGACACCAGGTACTTGGCTGCTCAGACAGGCTTTTTTAATTTCTTCTAACAAGGCTTCTTCCCTTGTTTGAGAGATTCCATAGCTGTTACTACAATGACTATTGTCTCAAGGATGTTCCATTTCTTTGACTTTTTAAAATGCAAAATAGCAAGGTTTGGATTCCCACTGTGTTGGACTATGTATTGACCATGTTTACACACTTGACTCTGTACCTAGGTTAAACTACGGGTAAATAAAATGTTTGGAGTTTGTGTATACTGTACTACATATAATTCCTTTTCTGGATGCTTGGTTCTGTGCACTTGGTACTACACTGTAGATGTGAGGCATGTTGATGCAACAAGCTGGCTGGGCTAGCCAGCAGGGAGGGGCTACTCCAGCTCAGGGCTGTGTGTCTCAGTGTCTCTCTGCTGCTACCCCCACCTTTCCTTTTTTGCTATTACAGAATGTATGTGTTTTTTTACCCCTTAGCTCTTAAATTCTGGACTAGAACTTTCTGCACTTTGTTTTGAAGATAGTCATTTGTGACTACATTTTTAAAAATGTGTTTCATATATCCAGTGGTGTGCTTGCTATATTTTCAAATGATCCCATACCCATTGGCTTCAGATACTGTTCATATGGTAAGTAGCTCATGATTCCTGTGTTGCTTTGCATTTAGAGTGTCATTCTTCATTTGGGCTTCCTTAGACTATGGACAAAAACGGTCACAATAATAACCTCTAATTTACATGTTTTCCCAATTGATACCATATCTTCATCAGACTGTGGGATCTACAGTCTCTTTCCATTAAGCTAGGAGAGTACTGTGAATTGTTCAGTTAGTAGAGTCTGGGAGAAGGGACTGTCTGTGATGGTCACCACACTATGAATAGCCCAGACCAGAATGAAGATTCAGTCTTAGCTAAGATTCCAGGCAGCACTTACCTGCTAACCATGCAGGTGACTCAGCTTGGGTGCAAATCCTTTAGCCTTTAGCCAAGTCTACTTCAGCGGAGGCCATGAGGATCACTCCATGGAGATGCCAAGGTCTGTCCTAATCGAAGACACGTGAGCAGAAGGAACATCACTGTTTAGAGCTATTGAACTTAGGATCAGTTCATTATGCATATGTGGAAGAGTAAGGAATGACTCTCGAGTCTCTGATCAGAAGACAACGTAGAGGTGTCCATAGTCCAGGCTAGGTAACATGCATGCATTTCAGGGATGGAAGAAGAGAGAAGGATGATGAATTCAGGAAGGGAAGCAACTGATTGATGGTGCCTGTCTTTGGAGTCTAGATGCCAAGATGTTCCACACCAAAGCATGAGGTTTAAAAGGCCCTAATCTTGTCTCTCACCCACCATTGGATCCTGAACTTATTGTTGTCGTTGCTGGTATGGCTATGTGTTTTATTATTTTTTAGATAGGGTCTTACTATGTGGTGCAGTGTGGCATTGAGCCCATGATCCTCCTTGCCTCTGCTTCCTGAATGCTGGAATTCTAGCTTGTATCACCACATTCAGAGTCTACTGTTTCGTTTGACACACACTCTGCTATCTTCACAAATAACTGTTATTTAACCGAATGAATATATACTGTAAAGGGAAGATAAGCAACATTTTATAGTCTATTGCCTGTGAACGGTATACGTTCTCATCTTTTAAGTTGGCTTGTACCTTCCCAGTCCACTCAAAACTCTCTTTGAATGCTTTTTCCTTCATGGCCCCGGGCAGAGTTAGTGAATCTCTCCTTTGGCTGCCTCAGTATTTTCCTCTTGTCTCATTGTTATGTTGAGCATTAAGTGCTTTCCTTTTGGGAGGAGCTCAAAGGGCAGAAACCATATCTTAGTCCCATCTTTGAATGATTTCCAGTATCTGGCAGGTAACATGTTCAGGAATACAGCCATGGCTTTGAGCTGAGGAACACTCAATAATGGAACCAATTACTTCTAACTCTGGCCTCTACAACTTGGTGGGGAAATGAAAAAACGAAAAGTGTATTTTAAGAAGAGTGGGTGAGGAGAGGCTCTGGGGATCCTTCAGTTCAGAAAAGGAAAAATATTGTTTCCCTTTGGATAGAAAAAAGAAAGAATACAACACAAAATAAAAATAATTATAGCAATATCTGAGCTTCTGAATTTCATCAGCAAAGCAGGGATAATCACAGTCCCTTTGCAAGAATTTGAGGTCTGTGGGAGGAGTGAAAAGTGCTCAGAGCAATGCTAAAACCCTGTTTAATGGTGTCTTCTTACTCACCCTACTGTTACTGGGTAACAGCAGTACCCAAAAGAGCCCTGGCCAGCACTGACTGGCCATTTATGTTAGGTGTTGTCCTCAATGACAGACACACAGTAAGGACATTTTTACAAAAGTTAAAATAGCCGGGCGGTGGTGGCGCTCGCCTGTAATCCCGGCACTTGGGAGGCAGAGGCAGGCGGATTTCTGAGTTCGAGGCCAGCCTGGTCTACAGAGTGAGTTCCAGGACAGCCAAGGCTACACAGAGAAACCCTGTCTCAAAAAACCAAAAAAAAAAAAAAAAAAAAAAAAAAAAAAAAAAAAGTTAAAATAATTCAACGCGAAGCAAGCAAGGAGGCCTTCCTGAAATGCCAACAGTGTTGTGCTCCTTGGAACTTTTCTCTTGATTTTCAATGACTAGTGTCTGTTCCATTGAGGGTGAGGCACTGGTGAGCCCGACTGCAGACTCATCTAGATGAATAGGTGATAAGGCTTCATGTATGCTCAGTGGCCACTTAGAGGAACAGCAATTTCCATCGGAAAAGAAATCTCGGGGCTGTGGACTTAGAGTTCCTAGGAGTCGGAGCAGTTGCTTTTTGTCTATCCATAGAGTTGACAATGGATACTGTGTCGGAATCATCTTTCTCAGGAGAGCCAATCTGAGTAGAGAAGTGGGGCCCGCTCTGGCTGCCTGCCACAGAGATGCTGATGATGGATCCTGCAGGCAGGACGCTGGGGCAGCTGCTCGTGGACACTCCTTAGCTAAACGTTTGGGTTCCATGGAGAATCCATCATCAGCTGGCACCGCTTTGTTTGATACCTTAAGTAGCCATCTCAAGGGCACATTGCCCAGACTCTGCCCGCTGCCAGCTAATTACCTCTGAAACACCTCGCCCCCTTTCAGCTCTTCCACCACTGAGAGATTTATTTATCTTAATTAATTGAAAAACAAATCCTGGGGCAGAGGAGATGTCTCAGTATGTAAAGGCCTTGTTGTGCAAGCATGACATCATGGCCATCTTTGTTCAAATCCCAGCACTCATATGAAAACTGGGGCACGGTGGCATATGTCTGTAATGCCAGTGTTGGTGTGGGAAGACAGGCAGGTCCTGGGTCTGGCTGGTGTGAGCCAGTCCTATTACTACCAGGCTCCATATCCTGCAGAGACATTGTTACAAAATAATGTGGAGAGGGGCTAGAGAGTGACTCAGCCATTAAGAACTCTTGCTACTATTACAAAGGACCTGTTCTCGTCTCTAGTCCAATCACCAGGAACCCCAGTTCCAGGGAATCTGTTCCCCTCTTTTGTCCTCCATGGATGTTGACCAGACATTCACTCATCTGGTTCTTATACATAAGTGAAGACAAAATACCTGTACACATACACACACACACACACACACACACACACACACGCATGCACACGCGCACATACCCACACACTTCCCTTTGAAAGCAGTCTAATGCCCATCTACTTTATATTCAAGGAAGTTACCTGGCACACTGACAATCAGCTACATATCTTGGAGTCTTGTAGTCGTCGCTTGGCATTCCACAGCTCGTTGTCACTTTATAGTTCCTTACAAGATTAGTGAAGATTCTATTTTGATTTTTTTTCAATGTAAGTAGTAGTTTTAGATGCTAGGTTTGCAATACAAAACCAAGAGCAGATGCCTTATTGAAATGGTTCATTATACCTGTGGTCCTTAGCGACTGATCTGGTTGCTAAAGATTGGTAAAAATGCTTAGAGCTGTGTGGCTGAAGATGCAATTAAATATATTGACTATCTAGTTAGTATTGGTGTGTAAGTGAAAGAAAGGAGTTCATTTCCTTAGATCCCGAAGGCATCTGAAATTTCTCAGATTTTTCAACCTGGAGGCAATTTTGCCATTTGGAAGATGTCTAGGGTTGTTTTTGATCGTCAGGACTGAAGTTGTGAGCAGTCAAGGGCTGCTAGAGGGCTGGCCAGGGATGCTTCTCAACACAATCACGCATGCCTCCTGGCAGTAACGGACTGGCCAGCTCAGATTTTCAATAGTTGTAAGGTGGAGAAACACACTTTTGTTGTGGAATTCTATCTCAGAGTCTAACAACTATTACCATCTTAACCAGAGAAACTGTGATTACTGGCAAGAGACTCAAGACCAGACCTGTTGGGGCTGAGGAGATAGCTCAGTGGGTAAGGATGCTTATTCTGTAAGCATAGTATCTGGGTTCAAATCCTCAGCACCTATGTAAAATTCCAAGCAGTGCTGTAAGTGCTTGTAAGCCCAGACTTTTGAAAAGGAGCTGAAGATAGGCAGGCTCACTGATGAACCCACAGAGTTATGGTCACTTGATCTTTGACAAAGGAGCTGAAAACATCCAGTGGAAAAAAGATAGCCTTTTCAACAAATGATGCTGGCTCAACTGGAGGTCAACATGCAGAAGAATGAGAATTGAACCACTCTTATCTCCTTGTACTAAGCTCAACTCCAAGTGCATCAAGGACCTCCACATTAAACCAGACACACTAAAATTAATAGAAAAGAAACTGGGGAAGACCCTTGAGGACATTGGCTCAGGGGGAAAGTTCCTGAACAGAACACCAATAGCTTATGCTCTAAGATCAAGAATAGACAAATGGGACTTTATAAAATTACAAAGTTTCTGCAAGGCAAAAGACACTGTTTAAAGGACAAATCGGCAACAAACAAATTGGGAAACGATCTTCACCACCAACCCTACATCTGACAGAGGGCTAATATCCAATGTATACAAAGAACTCAAGAAGTTAGACCCCAGAAAAACAAATAACCCTATCCAAAAATGGGATACAGAGCTAAACAAAGACTTTTCACCTGAAGAAATTCGGATGGCTGAGAAACACCTTAAAAATTGTTCAACATCATTAGTCATTAGAGAAATGCAAATCAAAACAACCCTGAGATTTCACCTCACACCAGTCAGAATGGCTAAGATTAAAAACTCAGAGCTGGGTGGTGGTGGCACATGCCTGTAATCCCAGCACTCTGGGAGGCAGAGGCAAGTGGATTTCGAAGTTTGAGGCCAGCCTGGTCTACAGAGTGAGTTCCAGGACAGCCAGGGCTATAGAGAGAAACCCTGTCTTAAAAAAACCAAATCCAAAAAACCACACCACACCAAACCAAACCAAACCAAACCAAACCAAACCAAACCAAACCAAACCAAAACCAAAACCAAAACCAACCAACCAACCAAACAAAAAAAACCCCCCAAAAAACAAAAACTCAGGGAACAGTAGGTGTTGGCGAAGATGTGGAGAAAGAGGAACACTCCTCCACTGCTGGTGGGATTGCAAGCTGGTACAACCACTCTGGAAATCAGTCTGGCGGTTCCTCAGAAAACTGGACACGATACTTCCGGAGGACCCAGCCATACTACTGGGCATATACCCAGAAGATTCCCTAGCATGCAATAAGGATACATGCTCCACTATGTTCATAGCAGCCTTATTTATAATAGCCAGAAGCTGGAAAGAACCCAGATTCCCTCAACGGAAGAATGGATACCAAAAATGTGGTATATATACACAATGGAGTACTATTCAGCCATTAGAAACAATGAATTCATGAAATTCTTAGACAAATGGATGGAGCTGGAGAACATCATACTAAGTGAGGTAACCCAGTCTCAAAAGAATACCCATGGTATGCACTCACTGATAAGTGGATATTAGCCTAGAATCTTGGGACACCAAAGACACAATCCACATACCAAATGATGTCCGAGAAGAAGGAAGGAGTGGACACTGGTTCTGGAAAGGCTCAAAGCACCAGTGTAGGGGAATACCAGAACAGGGACGTGGGAAAGGGTGGATGGGGGAACACAGGGAGGGAAAAGGGCATGTGGGACCTTTGGAGGGCAGGGAACCAGAAAAAGGGAAATGAAATGTAAATATAGAATATATACAATAAAAACAAATGTAAATAAATTTATAACTTAAAATGTGTAAAGTAAGATATATGAAATAAAATGTATATACTAAAAAAAAAAAAAGAAAAAAGAAAAGCATGGTGTATGCATCGAAGTGTCATCCAACAAAATCCCATTAATCTGTCCAGTGAATGTGACTGAATACTTATAATTTCATTTCAGCTACTAGTAGGCTAAGACAGAAGTGTCAGAACTTCAAGGGCAATCTGGGTAACTTGGTGAGACCCTGGTTCAAAATAACATGCAAATAAAGAGTTAGGGACATAGTTCAGTGATGAAGTACTTACATAGAATGTAAAGAACTAGGATCAATCCTCTGCATTGCAAAAATCAAAATGAAAAGAGCACAGTAGAACATACAAACACACATGGTTCATGTGGATGAACTAATCATCACGACCCTTCAGGGGATAGTCTGCTGTTTCTACAATAAATGTTCTCTCTAGCAAGAGCAAATTGTCTCCCCAAATCAAAACACTTCCCATCACTAGCTGGTAAGTAATTCTGGAAGTGTGACTTATTTGTACGTAACCTGAGAGTTGCATCTGTCTTGTGGTCTTGGCTGGATCTTACGAAGGCACCTTCTTGTATTTATACTGGACTTTGAGATCCTTGGACGAGATGTATTACATATGTGTAAAGGATTAGGGACAGATTTTTCTTTTTTTGTCTTTTATATAACAACAGGGATAATACTGCTTTGTGCTTTTAACTGTAGGTCTTTTCTTCTGAAGACTTAAGGTTCATTATAGATACAATCTGATTGTTGTTCTATCGCAACAGTGTTTCACTCCTCATTCAGACAGGCTTTTTTTTTTTTTTTTCTCTATATGGCATGAATACTTTCACATGTTATGACCTCCTTGATAAACAGCTCAGGATGTTATAAAAGCAAAACAGGAGATGTCTTGAATAATTAGCAATGGAGGGCTTCTTGATTCACGGGCGTTCATGTTGCCAGAAAGCTCAGATATTTGCGGAGAGCTCAGTATGCTTTTGTACTGATGTGTGTGAGGTTGAGTTTCAGCCACACTCCTGTAATACTACCAGGAAACATTTTGTCATGCTGCTTCCTTGGGTGATCTTTTATTACTAAAAGGGAGGAGGAAAAAAAGTCATATTTCTGCCTTGTGAAATTGAGCTGGAAGTCTAGGCAGTTGAGCGAGATAATCAGTAGCTGTTGGGTCACAGCTGCATGGGATGGTTTGCATTACAATCCAATGGCAACTGCTGCTCTTAATATGGAAATCAAATAGTTGAGGTTCAAGCTGATTTGAATCTGTGGGTAGGAAATGTCTGATCTCTTCCCAGATAAGTTTAAAAGTGTGTGGTGGTTTCTCCCGGGCTACAGACCCTGCTCGCATTCATATGTATTGCTTTTGTGATGGTCTCTGGAGGTCTCTTGGCACTTACCCTTTCTATTATGGGAAGAGATTAGGATCAACAGAAAGAGAACAAAAAAAATAATCTTAGATTGTCAAAGTGTGATTGACCTTAGGACGAGACCTGACAGTTCTAAACCTTACAGGATGGGTGTGTACGGGATACGTGCTTCCTTCCCTCGGGCATGAAAGGCCATATTCAAAGGGGCGGCTCATAATTTGGAAGCTTCTTGTGTTACTGGCATTCTTAGGTCTGATACCACATTTCTTTATCCACTTTGCCAATCATATATGCAGTATCACGGTGGCAGAATGGCTATGCCTGTTGTCAGTGGATATTTTGGACGTGTCTGCATAAGACGTTCCATGTTACTCACGTAGACACATATGAAGGTCTTAGTCATGTGGCCCTAATTAGTGTGTATTATAACTTACATCTTATTAAGGGTGAAATCAATGTGATAGTCAGAGGTGATTTATTATTGTGGCATTCCTTTAAGTTCTGCGGCCTTATGGGTGCTATCAGACTCTGCTATGCTCTTCCTTTGGTCTCCTCCATCTGGTATGTGATCAGTGATTCCTATCTTATTGTCTTAGTCAGGGTTTCTATTTTTGCACCAATATCATGACCAAGAAGCAAGTTGGGGAGGAAAGGGCTTATTCAGCTTACAGTTCCAAATTGTTGTTTATCACCAAAGGATTTCAGGTCTGGAACTCAAGCAGGTCAGGAAGCAGGAGCTGATACAGAGGCCATGAAGGGATGTTTCTTACTGACTTGCTTCCCCTGGCTTGCTCAGCCTGCTCTCGTATAGAACCCAAGATCACCAGCCCAGGGATGATACCACCCACAAGGGACCCTCCTCCCTTGATCACTAATTGAGAAAATGCCCCACAGCTGGATCTCATGGGGGCACTTCCCCAACTGAAGCTCCTTTCTCTGTGATAACTCCAGCCTGTGTCAAGTTGACACACAAAACTAGCCAGTACACTTAGCTATTTATTTTCTGTGCTCAAGGACGTCTTGGCCCCTAAAACCTGTTAGGCTTCACTTTAGGAAGGCCACACATGCTAAGGAATTAGTTCTTTCAGGGGTGACCCTCACATTTGAGATGTGGAGTTCATCTTAAAATGACTGCTGCGTCTGCACGGCGAAAATTGTTTTTATTTTTTTTTATTTTATTTTATTTTTATTTTATTTTATTTTATTTTATTTTATTTTTTTATTTTTTTTATTTTTTTATTTTTTTATTTATTTATTTTTTTATTTATTTATTTTTTTATTTTTTTATTTTTTTTATTTTTTTATTTTTTTTATTTTTTTATTTTTTTATTTATTTTTTATTTTTTTATTTTTATTTTTTTATCATGTTGTTTTTCTTTTTAAAATTAATTTTTGCTAGTGTATAAAAAATAGATTTCACTGTAAGATTTTCATACATGCATAGAATTGCATCTATCTTCGCACCCCAGCTTCTTTACCTCATTTCTCCTCTGCACATATTGTTCCTCTTCGTCCTCCCTTTTATACCATTCACACACACACACACACACACACACACACATACAAATGCACTCATATGCAAATGTATGTGCATACATGCACACTTGTACATGAGTCATCTATACAATATATACACATTTACATATATAAATGTATGTTCACACATATGTTTATACATTTCTGCATCTGGCTTATTTTGCCTTACAGAATGATTCTCATTTCCATTCATTTTCTGTATGTAGATGACCTAATTTCATTTTCTTTATAGCTGAATAAATTTCCTTGGAGTATATGCACCAACATTTCTTTACCCATTCATCAGTTGATGAGAATCTAGATGGTTCCACATGGCTCTTGTAAATACTGTGTGGTAAACACGCATGTGCAAGTATCTCTATGGTGTGTGGACTTTGAACCCTTCAGGTCTACATTCAGAATGAAATAGCTGCGACATCTTAAGGTGGCTCTAGTTTTAGTGTCTTGAGACATCTCTGAACTGATTTCCATAAAGGGTGCACCAGTCTGCATGGCAACCAGGAGTGTACGAGGGGTGCTTCTTCCTCACATCCTCATCGGTGTCCCTTATTAACATATTTGTTCATTGTTCCTTCTCTCATCCACCCCACTACCTTCTTCATATTTCTTGCCAATCCTGTTACTTTTTTTAGGGATCTGTGATTAAAGCATTAATAACCCAAACTAAAGTGTGACAGCCATAGTTTGCCAGGAAGTTCCTCTACCCTCTTCACTTGCTCTCAGTGAGCTACTATGGTAGCTGCTTTTCTTACTGCTGTGTCCTGGCTAGAAGCAACTTGAGGGAGGAGGTAGCTCTTCTGTTGGCTTACAGTTTGAAGAACTACAGTCCGCTGCAGTGGGGGTGGGGTGGCGTGGGGTGGGGTCGGGTGGGGATAAATTTGGTTGCAGGGCCATCAGGTGGCCATCACATTGCTTCTGCAGTCAGGGAGCAGAGAGAGCAGGTCAGAAGTGAGGCCATGTCTCACGTCCTGCCTCCAATGACTCACTTTCTCCAGAGATGTTTATTTCCTAAAGATTCCACAAACTTCCAAAATAGCAGCACTAATTGAGGACCAAGTGTTCAAGCACAAAGCCTGTCAGGGAACATTTCACATCAGACCACAACAATTACTAAGAGCTTTGGCTTAGTTCCTAAATAACTCTTGAATTTTCATCTTTGCCCTTACACAACTGGTTCTAAGAATCTTAAGAATATACTAACTGGCCGCAGTGTGTTCTAGGGCATTTTCTGTTTTACTCTGTGACCCATATCTGATCACCCACAGAGCTGCCAGAGAAGTATCCCCAAAGGCAAGCCAGAGTCTGTTACTCCCAGCTTTACACCTGCCGTGGCTCAGATCACTTATCACATGCCCTCTCAAGTCCCAGGCAGCTGTAGGGCTTCCATGGCTAGAGCTGGATGCTCAGATTCCATTTCTGTTTGCATATGGACATAATGACAATTTTAATTTCCCAATATATATTTCATTGCTACTCACTATAACTAACATAATAGAGTTTTGAACTGTGTTCCTCCCATTCACCTGGGATTTTCCATCCCTCGCTGTCTTTCTTCTGATTCTTTCTAGTTCTTAGCCCTGGGCACCCACCATTCCATTTTGTGCTTCTGTGAGTTTGGCTTCTTTAGATTTCATCGACCAGTGAAATGATGCAGTATTTGCCTTTTTGTGTTTGGCACACATACATCAGCTATCGTGAATAATGGTGAAATGAACATGGCGGGGTGCAGGTGCCTCTTCAACACAGCCTTTCATTTCCTTTGGGTATCTACTCAATAGCAGGATTGCTGGAGCTTGCTGGTGGCTTTAGTTTTAAGATGTGAGGAACTGCCGTGGTGTGTTCTATAATACTAGTAACTTATGCTTCCTCCAGCTGTGTGCTGGCAAGCCTTTTCTCTGTATTCCTGCCAACGTGTGTGTGTGTGTGTGTGTGTGTGTGTGTGTGTGTGTGTATGTGTGTGTGTATGTATACAATATATGTATATATATATATTTTTTTCTCAGTAATGTCCATTGTCATTAGTGCAAGGGAACAATATTGTGATATTTAAATTGCATTACCTTGATAATTAGGAGGTTGAAGTTTTGTATATCTCTTGGCCAACTCTATGCCTTCTTTTGAGAACTGTGCATTTGAGCTGATATGATGGAAGACACAGCACATATGGGCAGCTCCATGGGGATGTTTGGGGATAATTGACTTGTTTCCTAGTTATTGGGTTATGTGAGCAACACAATTTCAAAGTTAACGTGAATTTCACACTTTCTCTAGAACTGCTTCATTTTAGCTGGTTCTTAGACATGTTTTTTTCCAGTCCTATCCCTGCCCTTTATCTCCAAGAATATTTTTATTTTTTATTTATTTTGATACAGCATTTCATATAGCTCAAAGCTGGTTTCAAACTCTCTCTGCAACTGAGGAAGATCTTGAATATCTAATTCTCTTGTCTCCTCTTTTCAAGTATTGGGACCATAGGTGTGCGTCATTGGGGTGGGTTCTGTACAGTGCTGGGAATAAACCCAGGACTTTAGATATGCCAGGCAAATACTCTATCAAAGCAGATACATCCCCAGGTCCTTGAGTAGTTTTAGATTTGTTAACTGCTGTGGGAACATCTTGTCTCTTACCTCTCAAGTGTGAGTTCCTTGAGGGCAAGGACCAGATGTGCTTCTCAGGTTCAGGCTTAGCATGGCAGGGGATCACATCTGCTCATCCAAAAGTAGTTTAATTTGTACTTCGTGACTTTGCTTGCTGGACTGTTAAGACACAGGGATTGCTCAATAAAGAAAGACAAATTGAGGGACAGAGTTGCATGACCCAGAGTTGTGGAGAAATGATAGAAATAATCAAAAGATATTTTATATCTGAAAACATCTTTGCAGTGCTCTCATCTGAGACCTACTTTTGAAGAAAGCTCCTTATCTAGGGTTATCATTTGCCTCCTTGCTGGATTTGTTGAGAAGTAAATCACTTAAGTCAAATGAATGAAATATAAAATAAAGAGGCATTCATTTCAGCCCCAACTTGGCTGTGAGGACACCTGGATTCCTATTAGTTAGCTGCCCTTCTGTGAAGAATATTGTGTAGATGAGTCAAAGTGCTCATACTGTTCTTTCAGAGGGAGGACTTGTGGGGAGGACTTTGCTTTCCTAATGCCATAGCTTTGGCTCTCTTCCCTGTGGAAATTTTCCATTCTGGAAACCAGATTCCAATCTTCTACCCCAGGGAAGGGGTGGGGCAGGATTCATCATGGTTTATTCAAGGTCTAGAATGAGGAGTTGATTCTAGCTCTTTGATGCTCCTCTCTGTAGCCTCAGCACCATCCCCTAAGGTTTAGCTAGTATGATGGCAGGCACAGCACGCATGGGCGTATCCATGGAGAACCCCTGAGTGGGGATAAGAGTTAAGAAGGAGCAAGCAACCATGTGGTTTTTATGTCCACTGTGGTCAACCTAGCTCTTTTTTTTTTTTAACTGCCGTGAAATATATAAATATATAGTCATATTGAGGTAGTGGTGGTTGGGAGACATCTCTAGGCTGGATGGGAATCTGGGTGTTCCCAGCATAGCAAGGGGCTGGGAACTTACTTTTAATTGGGTAGAGCCCTGAGGCCTGTGGAATGGGATATAGGCGTATCCAGCAATACAAATAAAACCACAGGTGTGGGTCTACCCTGAGGAATGGAGACAGAAGACACTGGCCAAGACCAGGCTGAGAGGAAGCTGGGAAGTCACTGCCCATCAGCAGGGTAGGGGGTCCAGTTCCCACAAGTAGTAAACAGTCTGGTTTCCCTGTCTAGGTTCCCGGCAAGAATGTATCCTTTGACCTGGCCCAGGGTTTCACTTTCTGGTATTGGTTTCTTCACTGTTTCCATGGGACACTCAGTGTTCTATGTTTTCTTACCCTGCCCAAGCTCATCTAGACTTAAATAGTAGGGAGCCAAATTCCAAATAGAAGCATTGGCCTTGGCTTTAGATTATTTTGTTAGAATCAGGTATTTCCAGTCTAACAAAAGACAAAAATCATAGTAGTTCACATTTTAAAAATGCTTCCCAATTTAGTAGTGGCAGGTACAGTGAGGGACCCTCTCAAAAAAATATGCTGAGGAGTGGTAGAGGAAAACAGCAGACATTGACCTCTGGTCTCCACTTGTCCACATACATATGAACACACACACACACACACACACACACACACACAGGCACAATTTATACATATTGTGAAGGACAACAGATATAGGTGTCCACATTTTCAGACCTTTAAAATGTACACAAACATTTTTTCTCTCCCCCTCTCCCTTCCTCTCCTCTCCTCTCCTCTCCTCTCCTCTCCTCTCCTCTCCTCTCCTCTCCTCTCCTCTCCTCTCCTCTCCTCTCCTCTCCTCTCCTCTCCCCTCCCCTCCCCTCCCCTCCCCTCCCCTCCCCTCCCCTCCCCTCCCCTCCCCTCCCCTCCCCTCCCCTCCCCTCCCCTCTCCTCTCCTCTCCTCTCCTCTCCCTCCCCTCCCCTCCCTTTACCTTCCCCTCCCCCCTTCCTCTCTGTGCATATTCAGGAACACACTTGCCACAGCATAGGTATGTAGTCAGAAGACAACCTCTTCGGAGTTGTGTCTCTTTTGCCACCTTGTGGGATCTGGGCATTTGGGGATTGAACTAGCAAGTATCTCTACCCTCTGAGCCATCTCACTGGCCCTTTCTTGACCTTTGACTTACACCCTAAATTCATTTTCTCCTGAGTTCTTGATTCCATTCCTTACAAATTTCCAACTTGTCCTCCTGAGTCTCTCTATCCAACTTGCTGGCTTTCTGCCTCCCATTTCTACATCTCACCTCTTATTTCCTCTCATGACAAGTCCTGGCTTGTACATTCAATAGAAAAGAGCACATCTGTTTGGTAAAGGTCCAAACCAGTGGCCACTCTCTTCTACACCTGTACTACCCAACAGGAGAGACAGAGCTGAGTGTGGATCTTCATTCAGCCCTTGAAACTGGCACAATGGAACTGAGACGGGCTCCAAATGTCATTTATAAAGCAGACTGAGGATTTTGTCTGAGGTAACATGAGAGAATTTCAGACATTTTATTAATAGCTTGTTAAATATTGACTGCAGCCTGAAGTGTTGGCTTGGGTCTGCTGCATTGTTGGAATCAATTTTAGTTATTCTGCACTTGTTTTTAGGATGTGGTTGCTGGAAAATTTAAATTATTCAGTGGCTTGTGTGGACCAGTGTTGTACAAGTTGGCACAATGCTTGTGGGTTGAAGGACAGGCCTAGCTGCTGCCCTGAGTGAATCCCCAAGTCACTAGGCCCTACAGCCTCTTTATATGCCGGTATCAAAGATGTAGGCCCTGTGCAACCACTTCCTGTGAGAAACCCTTCAATCTAGCTGTGGGAGTGCAGGCCAGTCACATGCTGGAGACCAATGCCACTGGAATCTGTGGTCACTCTGGTTCTCAGCACTGTGCCCAACACTGGCAGTTTAGCGCACATTTGCATGAGGGCGTTCCTGTCTCATGCTTCTTGTACAGTGTCATATGAGCAGTCGCCTCCTTGCTGACTTTGGATGAATTCCTTCCTTCCCGCTGCCACACTTCCCAGGCTACCAGCCTGGAGTTTCTTCCTGTAGTTACTTTCCAGGTAGGACTAAGCCATCATGGTCTCCTACGTAGACCCCATTTGGTCTCCCACCTCTGGGCTAGCCCAGAGGTTTGCAAGCTCTACTGTAAGTCACTCAGGGAACTTGGAAATATATGCATTTCTAGGCCCAGCTCTGGAATTTCTGACTTGGGTCTGGGTTGGTGGCTGTGAATTTCCATTTTCAGTAAGTTTCCAGGTGATAAGTTGCTGTTGGTCTCAGAACCACACTTTGAGGGGTCCCAGGTATGGCTTGGCTATAAAATATGACCCTACAGGCCCCCTTTACAAAAGTGGCCCGCCCAAGGTGTTATTGGGAGTTGGTGAAACTTTTAGGATGTGGCCTAAAGTATTTGACATCATTGGGGAATGCCCCTGAAGGAGATATTGGGACTCTTGTCCCCTGTTACTCTTGGCTTCCTAGCCACTATGAGGTATGTAGCTTACCTTAATATACATTTTAGCCAATATGTACTGCCCTATACAGGGCCATAGGTAATGGGACCAAGAAATCATAGACTAGAACCTTTGAAACTGTGAGCTAAAATAAACTTTTTCTTCCCATAAGCTGATTATCTCAGAGATTTTTCACAGTGACAATGGTGACCAACATTCTAGCCAAGTATAATATTCTTTCTAAACCACTAATCTGATTACAGTACTCCTCCTGATGCCCACTAGAGGTGATATACATCTCTGGGCTTTGTTACTTAGATGCTACTGAGAAGGATTTAATAATTTTTCTAGATGAATTAGTGTTATTACCATGAATTTCATGTGTATGTCATATGATGTAGCATGGTTTAATGGCATCTAGGATTTGTTTAAGCTAATGTACACAGACATGTAATTGAAGAAAGAAATAATTTGTATGTACAGATCCCCAGGAGTAGGAGGCACAGCGCCATGCAAAGGCTCATGGAAAGTAGTTCAGTTGGTCAGGAGGCAGAGGGAATGGGGGAGAAGCCCTCTGGCATAATTCTTTACTATTGTTTTCATTTGAAGGTTGAAGAAACAGGCAAGGCAAGGTAAAGAAGTTTCAGATTGAATAGGTTGAATTATTTCAGTGGTCTGGGACATGATGCCTGTCCTGTTGTCTGGCACCTCGTCCGGAGATGATTAGGGTTAGGGAATGGTGGTCTGAGCAGAGCCTTATGGGAACTGATAAAGGGTGTAGCTGGGTTTTGAGCTCCAGGCTCACAACATATCATGCCTATGACAGCTGTGGCATCAGGCAAGACCTATCTGCAGAAACAGACTATCTTGGGAGGTCTCTCTTCCAGGGTCAGCGAGCCTCTGTTCCACGGTTTTCAGATATATGGAGAACAAAGAAGCCTAAAGGGGCCTGAGTAATGCATATGAGAGAGTCTTCACTACAGTGAGTGCTGTGGATTGGACATGGCTGGTTCCCCAAAAAGTTGGTTGGAAGCTTGGCCCTCAGTGTGGTGTTTTGAGAGAGTGACGAACCCATTAGGAGGTGGAGCTTAGTGGGATGCTTAGATCATTAGAAGGTATTGTGGGACTTCAGCATCATTAGCTTTTTATGTACTGTGGTGACTGCTTGCTAGGGCACCTATTTATGCCATTATAATACTGTTTGTCTTGATGTTCTCACTGGCTTTCCCAGGCACTATGCCCTTGGACCTCCAGAAATAAAAACTCAACACATTTATAGTTCTTAAAATATGTAGGATGCATCCAATTGCTTATGACATGGAAAACAGAATGACACAGAAAGCTAGTGCTCAGGAGTGAGGTTGTTACTGGTACTATACACCCACTGATTGGAAGATTTGAAAAAGATCTCAAGAGAGCATCTAGAGTAGTAGATCTCAGCTTTTCTAATGCTGCAACCGTTCAATACAGTTCCTCATGGTGTGGTGACTCCCCAACCATAAAATTATTTTCATTGCCACTTCATAACTGTAAGTTTGCTATTATGAGTTGTAATGTAAATATCTGTATCTTGTGATGGTCTTAGATGACCCCTATGCAAAGATCGTTCGACCATCAAAGGGGTTGTGACCCACATGTTGAGAATCACTGATCTATGATGTATAAACATTATGGGTGATTCTCATGGGGGAAAGACAAAGGAAAATTCTAGAACACTTCAGAAATTAGATAAGTGTTTGTAACTAGAATGTCAGTGCAAATGAGGAATGTTAGTGGAAATGAAAGGCTCCTTGGTAAAGTATTGCAAAGTGTCTGGCTGGAGTACATTCATGCCCAAGACTTTGTAGGAAGGACTATTATCTGGCAGAGAAAATTTCAAACTATGACGGCATTTGGGCCGTTGCATGGGTGTTGTCTGCTTTTAATCAGCCTTTAAATGAGACTGAGGAGCAAAAAGAAGCAGAGCAGAGAGGTTTTGGAAAAAATCTCTCATAGAAAAAGCATTTTGGGACGAGAGTATGTGGCAGAGGAGTGCTCACTAAGGAGATTAGCAAAGAATAAAAAACAAAACAAAATAAGAAACAAAGCAACAACAACAACAACAACAACAACAACAACAAAATATAGCAGATGGTTCGCTCCAGAGATTGGATCTCTAAAGTCTTTGAGGTTTACCTTAACTTACAGCTCCAAGCCCTAGAAGTATGAATCTGTTTCAATGACAGCCCTGGGAATTTAATGTGTGTACGTACATAGGCAATGCCCAGGGCCATCACAGATTCTGCCCTTCTGGCCCAATGCTCCAGCTGTTGCAGTTGTGTTTTATAGACCCAGGTGTCTACTGCTTGAGCTTCCAGCAGACATTATGACCATGTAGTGCTGTCCATAGATGTGAGGAGTGCAAGAGTTATGGGGTAATGGCAGCTTCAACCTAGACTTTAAAAGAAAGCCTGGGAGACTAGGGGAATATTTGTAATCTCTTAGTCCTGTATGTACATCCACCATTACAATGCCATCATCCACAAAGTTTGCATTAGAGCTCACATGACAGTATCATGCTATTGAAACATTGGATGTGAGCTAAACAAACTGTTCTTTGAGAAGTTATCTACCTCAGGCATTTCATTATAGTGCTAGAAACTAGACTCAAACAGTAGGTAAGATAACTATTCCCTTCATTTGAGTCTCTATGATCTTTTTACTCAGTCTTTGCTTGCCTGGAAGGAATTGATTTTCTTGCTATGTGTGGGTTTGAATATGATTTGTTTCCTTTCCTCTTCATTAAGTCAGTTAGATGTGTATATGAACTAAGAACAGAAAGCTCCTAGCCAAGGGCTTATGGTGTTTCCTCTTTTGTTAGCTTCATTACAAAATTGCTGGTATGTAGTGGGCTGCCAACCTCTCTACTCTAGCGATATGTGGTTTCTAAGGACATGGACACTTACTAGAATTCAAGTGACCACTCAGTACAAGAGTTTATGCAACAGGGCTCACTTTCTGACTATGAATAACTGTCTCTTCTTTCCATGGGACAAGGGCTCTCAACACTTGGTTATATATTACTTGGAGCCTGAGTTGCTGCCCAGGGAAAGGTTGCTTCAAACAATGATCTTCTGAATGGAAGCTGTGTATGGCATTTAGGATCTCTCACTCTTCATTCAGCCACATCAGTATCAAGTCTAGGGCACCACCCTATGGTCTCTAATGTCTGGGAACAATATGTCTACCTCCAGCTTTTCAACACCCCAGAAGCTCCAATACTGCCTTATTGTCCTCTATCCTTTGCTGTCTTACCTGATTTTCAAGCCCACGGCTTCTCAATGTTATATACACCATCAATGTTTTATGCAGTACCACTTGTCCCATGGTATTGTGTAATACAAGCCAATGGGCGTGATTCTGATTGCTCTATTCCTAGTCATGCTAATATCTCTGATCCTGTTTCTTCAGTTGCAGAATGTGAATAACAACAGCATTTGTCTCATAGAATTACTATGGAGTTGAGGAATATTGGTATTAGGTCTTCTTTGAAGATCTGGTACAATGGAGGCCCCAGACAGTGAGGAGGTCTGGTGGAGTTGGGGTTGGGGGGGTTGGGGGATGTGGAAATCCTTGTGGAGATGGGGGAAGAAGGTATGGAATGTGGAACAGTTAGAAGGTAGACCAGAATGGGGATAAAATCTGGAATGTAAAAAGAAAAGTTAAAATAAAAAAAAATTACTATGGCATGATTCTGCAATTCAGCACAACCAGGTAGTGACCCACACATGGAAACTTGTAAAGGAATTAGTGAAGTGAGCTTAGTACACAGGCATTGTATACACTTGTGCAGTCTTTTTTGAGAATGGAAACGAAATCTTGGCCTGCAGCCTTATTACCCCTGACTTTTCAGTCCTCCAGTGGAATGGGATTATTGCTTTCTAATTGGTAAACTGGGAAGGATACAACATACAAAACTACAACAGCTAATTAGAAAGCCTTCCAATTAGTGAATCAAAAATGTCATAGCAGCATGATTTCTAATGGCTGAACTTTGGAAACAAGTTGAATATCTGTCAATGAGTGAGTAGGTAAAGCAGTAAGGGCATATTCATCAGGTAGACTATTAATCAGGGAGAGAAAGAGGGAAACAATGACATATAACCATCTGGATGGAAATTATCAAACAACCTTTTGAGACTGGACAATCTATGTAGGAGCATGTCCCCGAGGGACACCCATTCTCTGCCTCTCAGAATCCACTCAACACCTGTAGCCTAGGCACATGTACATAGAGGCAACACTAAATGTACTCAGTAGGGTTGTATATACATGTACATACACATGCACACATACATGTGTACACACATGCATACATGCCTATGTATTCATATATGGAGGTCTCAAAAAATTAAGTTCAATTTAAAAATTAAAATAGATAACAAAAACCATAAAAAATTCAACCAAGAGCAAAAGGAACCAGCAAAAAGGAGTGTCTAATATATGGTTCCCTACATGGAAACTTGCAATAGCAGCTGAGACTACCTGTATTTGGAAGATTGTGCTCATGAAGGTGT
The DNA here is from genome assembly GCA_964023405.1 of Apodemus agrarius. NCBI lineage: Eukaryota > Metazoa > Chordata > Mammalia > Rodentia > Muridae > Apodemus > Apodemus agrarius. Next base: position 47,560,134 of record OZ030008.1, on the reverse strand, counting down.
GGGAACACTGATGCATTTGTTTATAATGAGTATGTTTCTAAAGGTACTGTTTCAAGATCTGTGCTTGCTACTGTGTAGAAATCTTGCCTTCATAATGTGTTTTTAGCATCTTTCTAATAGGAAAGTTATAAGATGAAAAATGACACTCAGAAGTACTTTAGGAAATGAGCCTTTTACTTTAAATTAAATTAATTTATTTTAACATTAACTTCTCTTGATGCCTAATACTATGAAACATGATCACATTCACTCTCATCTCTACCCTCCATCTCCCCCAAGATCACCCCAATACAGCTGCCTTTCAGCTTCATACCTCTGCCCTTTTCTATAATCCATTAATTCCAATTAGTGTTCCATTTATATATGGGTGTGGGATCATTCACTGAAGCATGGAAAATCTACCAGTGACCACATATTAAAAAAAGAACAATTCTCCCCCCAAGCAACTCTCAAAAGCCTATAGCTCCTCAGTAAGGAAGGGGGTCTGGAGAGCACATCTGTTATTTGTGCTGGAGTTTTGACTGTCTTGATCTTGTGTACAGGTAACTCCAAGGAATGTGAGTTCGAGGGTGAAATAGCCACCTAAGGTTTAGAAGATGGTGATTCTCAGCACTCCCCCTTTCTCTGGGTCTCGGGTTCTTCTGCCTTCTATAGTATTCTCTGGTCGTTGGTGGCGGTAGGGGTGAGGCAGTATAAGGAATATGTCTCATTTAGAGCCAAGCATTTAGTTCCTTACTCTCAGCACTCTGACCAGTTCCACATCTCAGCATTGACTGCTGCCCACTGAAAAAAGAAGCTCAAATGAGCATTAAACAAAATTCCTACAATGAGTATATTAATCAGAGTTTCATTTTGTAATTTTGGGCACAATTTAAAAGGAGGGAGTTTATCTGAGTTCATAGATTTAGAGGTTTCAGTCTCTCATGGTGAGGAGAACACAGCAGGGCTGAGCAGCTCATGTCAGCATAGCTAGGAAACAGAGGGAGTGTCAGAATCTTTCAACTTTCTCCCTTTCTTCCTTTTATTTGAACCAGGCTGCCAGCCTACTGGATGGATTGTGTCTGACATTTGGGGTAGATCGTTGATGCCTTCACCCAGTTAATTCTCCATGGAAATACCTGCACTGTGGTAGTTTGAATATTAAGGTGTTTCTTCATGCAATAAAACCCAAACTAAGACAGAAGTTGGTTCCAGGGTTTGGAGTATTGTTGTGATAGGCCTGACTGTGTTTTTGTTTGGAAGAATGTGGATTTTGGAATTTTGGGTTAGGAAAGCAGTGGAATGCTTTAAGTACTGCTTAATGGACCATCCTAGTAGAGGCATGGAAGACAGTAGTGCTAAGGGTGATTTGAATTGTTGGACCGTGGCTCAAGAGGTTAAGAGGAGAAGAATGTTAGTATGTTGCCTAGAGATCATTCTTGTGATATTTGACAAAGAATGTGGCTGCCTTTTGCCCTTGTCTGAAGAGTCTCTCTAAGGCTAAAGTGAAGAGATTTAACTTAATTGTGTAATCAAAGGGAATCTCAAGAGAGCCTAGTATAGGCTATGTTGTATTGTTACTACTGTTTGTTCACTTTTATGAAGAGCATTTTGATGAAAAGGAGCAAGGTGATCAAGGAAAAATACAAGATGAACAAATTGAGGAAAAATGGGGCACTAAAAAGTAGAATGGAGCTAAGTCCTGTGTTCAAAAGGATAACAGATTAAGAGAAATAGACTAAAGGGAGTGATGACCTCAGGGGAAGACCCCACACAGCAGTTACAATTCTATCTTTTGAAAAGGAATTAAAGAAAAGTTTAGGTATAGGTTTGGTGGTACAAGCTTTTAATCCCAGCACTCAGGTGACGTAGACATGCAGATCTCTGAGTTCAAGCCCAGCCAGGTCTACTGAGCACGTTCCGCGACAACCACAGTTAGGCAATGGAGGAAACCATTTAAAACAGAAAGCTGGTCAAGATATAATTGAACAAGGGGGTCATGTTCAGCCCCAGAAAGCAGTAGAACTTGGCAGCTTCAGCCATGTGATTTTGGCTTTACATCCAGGAAGAGAAGAAAGGGGTTATGAAATCTCCCTTTACTACTAAGGAAAGTTGCTGAGGCCTGGTGTGTGGCAGGGGAGTCCCTGCCTGGGGGCCAAGAAAGACCATTATATGAAGCTATGAAGGTGAAATCTAGTTAGCTTTGGAGACCCAGGATGTTAGAGATATCAGAGCCATGGGATACCTGCCAAGGAAAGCTTTTAACAGGGAGTGGGAGCAGCCCATGAGAAAGAAGTTTGTGGCAGTCAACAAAACTGAAAGGAGTTGGAGAGCTGAAGAATGTTTTGACATTAGACAAGGAGATGTAGAGTTTGAAGTTTGCCAGCCTGGTTTTAGTTTTGTTTTGGTTCTTTATTTCCATACTATGCTTCCTTTCTTCCATTTTTGAATGGCAATATATATTCTATGCCATTATGCACTTTTATTTTTATTTTTATTTTGCAGGGTATTATAGTTAAGAGATTTTGTGAATCTCAGAAGGGACTTGAAGTGTTGGAATTTTAAGCAAGTTTAGAACTTTTATAGACTATGGAGACTTTTGAAGTTGGATTAAATGCATTTTGTATTACAAGCCTATGGGAACCAGGGAGTGGATTTTGGTAGTTTGAATGTAATTGGTCCCCATAGGCTATAGGGAGTGGCACTATTAGGAGGTATAATCTTGCTAGAGGAAGTGTCATTGTTGGGGTGGGCTTTAAGGTCTCCTGTGCTCAAGATCTGCCCAGTGTAATACGTAGTCTCCTGCTGCCTTTGGATCAACTTTGGATCAATGTAGAACTCTCAGTTCCTTTTCCAGCATCATGTCTGCCTGCATGCTGCCATGCTTCCTACCATGACAATAATGGACGGATCCTCTAAAACTGTAAGCCAGCTCCAATGAAATGTTTTCCTTTATAAGAGTTGCCATGGTCATAGTCTCTTCACAGCAATAAATTGTCAAAGTGAGACAATGTCCAAGGCTAATCATTCTCATAGTCTTGCTGTATCATTGGCCAAGATTTATTTTGAGGCTAACTGCATAGGGATCTTTGGATCTTCTTTCTTGATTGAATGCTGGCCTCCTATTCTTCATCGCTTTAAAAGCACCTTGGGAGATTCAAAAAGAAAACTAAAGGGCTGAAATTTTATAATCAGAAGGTATTATAGCATTCAGAAAATGACAGTTATGGATATACTTTGGAGAAAGTGGGAGATGGTGATACTAAATTAGAATTTGAGAACCAGTTTATAAAGTAATTTTAGGATCTTAAAGCATCCTCTGCTAGACTCAGCCTCCTTCTCCAGGGTTTATCCCTGTGAATCTCCTGGACATCACCATGCAAGTCTTCTTCCTAACCTGCCAGATCTAGCGTAATCCATATTCAGTGTCTTGCCAAATCTAGCCACCTTTGCCTACACAGCAAACAATCTCTAGGTTTCTCTCAGGACTCTCCCTACCTACCCCTATATCCAACCTTTCTGCAAAGTTAGATCTACTCCCACATTTTAATCTTGGACCAGTAGGCATATCCTCCCAGCAACTCAGTTCCTTTTATCCACCTGACATCATTCCACCCTAACCATTTCCAACCTCTAGGTCCAACCTACTCAAACATTCTCTCCTCTGTTCTAAACTGGTCTTGAGACCAGGTTACCAGACTTGAGAATATAATTCAGTAAGGAAGTATACACAATGGACTACTATTCAGCCATTAAAACACTGAATTCCTGAAGTTCTTAGACAAATGGATGGAACTGGAAAATATCATCCTAAGTAAGGTGACCCAATCACAAAAGAACACTCATGGTATGCACTCACTGATAAGTGGATATTAGCCCAGAAGCTTGGAATACCCAAGACACATTTTAATATCAAATGATGCCCAAGATGGAGGAAGAACAAAGTATGGATCCTTGGGTCCTTTGTAGAAAGGGGAAAAATACCCACAGAAGGAGATACAGAGACAAAAGGTGGAGCAGAGTCTGAGGGAAAGACCATCCAGAGATTACCCCACCCAGGGATCCATCCCATATACAGTTACAAAACCTAGACACTATTATGGATGCCCACAAGGAAGTAGAAAAATTGAAGAAGACTCAAGTTGAATTGAAGATGGAATGGCAAAACCCAATAACTCAACTAGAAAACTCAAAAAGAAGCCTTATAAATAGAAAGAATCAACCAGAAGATTGTCTCAAAGACAAAGTAGAGGATTGTAGCCAAATAAGCAACAAATATGGAAAATTAAAAAAAAACACACAGGAAATGTGGGGTCTCATGAAAAGCAACCCAAGTATTTATATTATAAGCACAGATGAAGAGAAGAATTCCAAATCAGTGGCACACATCAGAATTTCAAAATAAATTCTCAAACTAAAGACACACCCATACATATACAAGAAACACACAGAACACCAAATTGACAAGATTAGAAAAGAAAATCCCCAGGACATGTCATAAAATATTAAGTATGCATAAAACAAAGTGTATTGAAAGCTGCAAGAGAGAAAATAAAAACCAAACCACAAGTTACATATAGGACAACCCATCAGGATAATAGCTAATTTCTCAATGGAAATTTGAAACCCAGAATTAGTAGAAGTGTATTCCAACTTTTAAATGACTATGACAGTCAGCCTAGCTTAACTATCCAGTAAAACTATCCATTATAATTGAAAGAGAGAGAAAAGCTTTTTATGATATAAACAGCCTAAAACATTATATCAAACAAACCAAAACCTAATAAAAATACAAGAAGTATTTCAGGCTGAAGAGAGGAATGAACATAACATGAAAAAAAAAAAGACATTTTTCTTGTTTCTTTGTTGTATCTGTTAAAACCCAAATTACCACTGAAGAGTATAAACAACAATATTAAAAATCAACAACATGATGAGATAACCAGAATTAACACATGCATTGAAATTATAATTTTAATTATTAATGACCTCACTTCTCCAACAATAAAACACAGGCTGACTGAATGGATGAAGAAATGAAATCCATCTATCTGCTACTTACAAGTAAACTTAAGTTGTTTACTTAAATACAACTTATCAGAAGAGATCAGGAGGATCTCTTCATTCTGTTCAAAAGAACAGGTAATTGTGAAGACATTACTATCCTAAACATATGTCCATAAACCTTGATGCACTCAATTCTATTAAAAATGCACTATTGGATTTATAGATAAACATCTAGTCATTAATAGCAGGTGATTTCAGTATCCCAGTTTTTCCAATACATAGGTCATCTGGACAGAAAACATGTAAGGAAATAGAATTATTTGACACCCTACATCAAATGGACTTACCATATATTGATGGAATATTCCACCCAAACACCAAAGAATATACACTCTACTCAGCAGCACAAGGCTTTCTAATGTAACCATGTACTGGGTCTCAAAACAATCTTTACAAATTAGAAAAAGATTGAAATTACTTGTATCTTATCTGACCACAAGGCAATAAAACTTAAAATTGGCAGCAAAAACATTTCTAATAAATACACATCTCCATGAAGACTGTACAACTAATTGCTGAATGATGAGTGAGTCAAAGAAGAATCAAGAAAGAAATAAAATCATAAACTAAATTAAATTAAAATACAATACTGCAAATCACTGGAACACAATGAGAGCAGTGCTACATGGGGAATTTATAGCTCTATGTGCTTACATTAAAAATAATTAGAGAGATCACAAATAAATGACTTAATTATCTAAGTCAAAAATATGGAAAAGTAAGAACAAATCAAATTCAAACCCATTTCATGGCAGGAATTAATAAAAGTCATCAGAAATCAATGAAATAGAAACAAAGAATACAGCAAAAGAACCAATGAATTTAAGAGCTGGTTCTTGGCAAAGATAAGTAAGAATGACAGACCACTGGCCCAACTAAACAAGAAAACAGAAAGAGAGGGCCCAAGTGAACAGCATCCAAAGTGAGCAGAGAAACATTACAACAGACACCGAAGAAATTCAGAACATTATAAGGGAATATTTTTAAAAACCCTGTACTGCATTAAGTTGGAAAACCAAAAAGAAATTGATGAATTTCTAGATTCAACCAAGCCACCGAAATTAAACCAAGACGTCAATGACCTAAATAGACCCACAACAAATGAGATAAAAATAGCAATAAAAATATTTTCAGCCATAAAATTTCCAGGGCCAGATGGAGCCACAGCAGAATTCTATCAGATGTTCATAAAAAAATCTATAGCTTAAATTATTTTTTTAAAAAATAGAAACAGATAAAACACCCAAATTCTTTCTACAAAGTCAGCATCACTCTAATACTAAAGCCAGGCAAAGACACACTTTAAAGAAGAAAACTACCAGCCAAAAGCTCTGATGAACATAAACTAAAATGTTCAATAAAAGATTCACAAACAGAATAAAGACATAGATCAAATAATTATCCACCATGATTAAGTTGTCTTTTATATAGGGATACTTCAACATATATAGTCAATAGACATAATAAAAGACAATGATGGGCTTAAAGACAAAAATCACAGGATAATCTCAATAAATGCATACATTAATAATAAAAGTCTGGAAGAATGTAGGGGTTGAGGAACATGCGCCAATACAAGAAAAGCTATGTATGTGAGGCCCAGAGTTAATTTTTTACTAGTTGGAGAAAAGCTTGATGCAATCCCACTGAAGTCAGAAAAAGACAGGCATGCCCACTACCCCACTTCTTTTCAACACTGTGCTTGAAGTACTAGCTGGAACAATAAGGCAAGAAAACAAAATTAAAGGGATATAAATAGGGAAAGAAGAAGTCAAACCCATTCTATTTGCAGATGATATGATGTGATATGAGATATCCAGATATTACAGAATAATGATAATAAATATAATGTAAAGTATTAGTGTAGATGTAATAATGTAATGTAAATGTATGCAATAATACATTAATGAAAAATGTAAAACAATAAAATTTGACAATGAAATAAAATAAGATAATATTGTATGATAATGAAAATATGGTATATATACACTATGGAATATTATTCAGCTGTAAAGAAAAATGAAATCACAGACTTTGCAGGAACTAGAAAAAAATTTTGAGTGAGGTAACCTGAAACCCAGAAGGACAAATGTCACATGTTCTCTTGCACCTGAAGCTGCGTATCTGCAGATGTGAATATGTATCCTGGAGTACCTGCAGAAACCAGGAAAGTAAGAGGGAACCAGTGCTGGGGAAGAAAGGTGGGGGAAGAACAGAGAGAAGTAGCAGGTCCATGCATTCTGTAGGGGAACGGAGAAAGGGGAGCTGGAAGTGACAGAAATGGAGGGTTCTGAAGAAATGAGTAATGAGGGAGAAACCACAGTGAGAATGTCTGAAAAAGTCCTCAGGAATCATACTACTAACTGTCTGTGAAAACCCTATAATGAACACATTTTTAATGTATATAAAATACTGTGTCGTTTAAATGAAAAATTTCTCATCTGATCTGATAATGCTCTCTCCAAAAGCCATAGGCTACCTAACAAAATTCCCAACACCAGACCTCTTTTCAGTTGTTGGCCAGGTTGGTCCAAGAGACTTCCAGAACATACACAGTTTTTGCTATTCCCTTTAACTCCCCCCCACCCCCGGAGGTGGAAGGTAAGTCCCTAATGCTCAGGACACCATGCTTCCAGAACTGGGTATAGAGATCCCTGAGCCAAAACTCACCTGATGCTTCCTCTCCAAGGACTAGCTTTTATGGTACAAGAAGGCACCATGCAAACTTCCATGAGGGAGGCAACCAACCCTATGATAATCTGAAGGGTGCAGTAGTGGCACACATACTTGAGCAGTAACCAACAGCTCTCTAATTGGATTTAAGACACACTAGCAAGACACACTGAGCTTTCCACAGGATCTTCCCACTCCCTCTACCTGAATATTCTTTGAGCCTTAGATGCAGGGATTGCTTTGTAGAAATATCCATTGGGACTGGATTTTACAACTCCAAATGTTGATTGGTTGTTGTTTCCTGTAATTGTCTTCATCCATTGAAAAGAGAGGTGAGTGTCCTTACACCAAACATCTAGAGTGCAGTTAGGTATTATGCTTTCTTAGTGAAGTGGTGGCTCTAGGTTTTCCTCCAAGACTCATGACTTCACTAGCTCTGGGTAATTGGCTAGATGTCCATACCAGGCATGGTTTCTCTCTTGTTAAGGGACTATTTAGAATATAATGCATATAGCAACAATTAATGAAAAAAGAGGCAAGGAGGTAAATCTGGGTGGGTTTGGAAGGGGAAAAAGGAAAGAGAAAATGATATAAATACATTGTGATCTCAATACAGTCACACCCCCCTCAAGTTTGTGCTTCACATTCACCACACTTATAACAATCACAGTTAAATTATAACTATTTTGTAATTATTTGGTATTATCTCTATCACAATACTATAAAAGCTGTGAAGAGGCTCACTGTAAGTACAATACACACACAACATAACTAGTCAGTATGAATGAAGGACTGGATAAATGTGTTTGGAAATGCTCATGGAGGTGACATCTTACACTCATTATTTATTTGAAACCTTTTCTTTGCTTCTCACTCCAATAATCCCAGTCTGTTCTCCAGTGTCCAGGTCAACATCTCCTGATCGCTATTCTCTCCTTAATTCAACTTGTGAATGCCACTTAGTTCTAATTATCTGCGAAAATATTTGCTCTTTGAAGTAGTTTCATATCTTTACCTATAATCTAATTCATTACAGAAAAGGTTTTTTTTTCCCCTTTACATTATTTTGGTGGTCAAGCTTGTTGAGACTGAGACGTGCTCCCTGTAGGTACATGCATTGATCACTTGGTCCCCAGTTAGAGGTGCTGTTTGAGAAGGTTCTGGAACCTTTAGGAGGCAGAGCTTTGCTTGAGGAAGTGTATCACTGGGTATGTGCTTTGGGGGGGGTATATAACCTTGCCCTATTTCCTGTCCCCTGCTTTCTGTTTTCTGTACTCAGATAAAATGCTCTCAGCCAGATTCCTGTTCTGGGGCCATGCCATGCCTTTCCTGCCATGATGGACTTTCTCACCCACTGGAGTTCTACGATAAAACAAATACTTCTTTAAGTTGTTTCTGGTCATGCCATTTAATCAACAGCAATATAAAAGTGACTAATACAGGCTATTCCTGTGAATGAGGGTCATGCTAACTCTCTAGATTTATGGACTCTTGTACATTAAGACTGAACTTCTTAGTGTTGTGTATACCTATAACTGCACAATAAATGAATGGTATATTGTTCATATGGATGGAAGGATAATAGAAGTCAATGAGTACTTTAAGATGTCATGTTAAACAGCTGGAAACTTGCTGGGCGGTGGTGGCACATGCCTTTAATACCAGCACTTGGGAGGCAGAGGCAGGAGGATTTCTGAGTTTGAGGCCAGCCTGGTCTACAGAGTGAGTTCCAGGATAGCCAGGGCTACACAGAGAAACCCTGTCTCGAAAAAACAAAAAACAAAAAACAGCTGGAAACTGGAACAGAGTAAGGTGAAATAGATATTTTCAGATTCTACGTCTAGCATTCGATACTTGAAGAATGGGCAGAAAAGAAGATATGAGAATTGGAGAAATACATCCAAGTGTTATCTTAGCATGGATCGGATCGATTCAGGAGGGACACTGCATGGGATGGTGTCTAGTTCTCTGTTCCTTCTTTGTCTTATACCTAGCTGGAATGATAGTGCCACATGTCGGTAATCATTAGTCCTGTTTTTGTAGCATTTCTTCCTAGAACCTGAGTCTCTGCGTCCTAGCCTGTATTGCTGGTATTGATGACTGTTCTCAGCTCCAAAACAAGGATTTATCAAGCAAGTAATTTATTAATGGAACCCATTTCCTCTGTATTGCAAGAAGAATTTTCTAACCACTTTTTAAACAAAACAGATTTTTTTTGAGGCAACCTAGTCCAGGATATGAAAAGTTTGGCCAATGATCAAATACCAGTTCAAAGGGAGACCCCGATGACTCCCATCCGGAAGTAGGGACTGTCAAAATATATCACATTGATATGCTACTTTTGGAATGTAACTGCTAGAGATTGCTGCCAAATTCTAGAAGCAGTGGTTGGGTTCCATTCAGATGCTGTGGGGTGTGAGGCTTATTGCGCTGTTTGGTTTTTTAACTTGGGAATGTGTGGTGTCAACTCATAGAATCTTCCTAGCAGCTAGGGAACAGAACCACATATTCTTTTGTATAGTTTTGGAAACAGAGATGTGTGCCTTTACTCCAAACCTTGCTTATACTGGAAGAACTTAACTCATTGCTAGGAATATAAACTCACACATGTCATTATAATAACTTGCTGCTATGATGATTCAGAAGACACAAATATGCACACAAACATAGGCAATACAGAGATTGATTAATCGAATTATAGAACTTTGAGAGATTTTATGGATTACATATTATAGAATTCTCATTATCATTTTGGTGGGATGAAAGTGATAAATTATATGGTTGTTATATATTAGACATAATACTATGTTATTTAGTCCCTCAAAAACTATGTGCAGGAAAGATGAGAGGGAATATATTTGTAATCTCTCTCTCTCTCTCTCCCCCTCTCTCTCATTTTCTGTCATCTATTTATTGGTCTATCTATTTATCTACTGATCTATCCACCTATCATCTATCTAGCCCATGTATGCACATATTTATCCATTTATATATCTATGTATGTACATATGTATCCATATATAGCTACCCATTTATTTATGTATCATCTATGTATGTATATATGTATGTATGTATCCATCCCTCCATCCATCCATTCACCCATCCATATATCTATAAACATAAGTATGTATGTATGTGTGTGTATCCTTCTATCTATCTATCTATCTATCTATCTATCTATCTATCTATCTACTTATTTATCATCTATCTATTATCTATCTATCTATCTATCTATCTATCTACCTACCTACCTACCTATCTCCCTACCATCTTCTATCAAAATTTAACAGCGAAGATATTGTGCAGAAGCCTATGGGTAGTAGCTTTTTACATACTTTCTGTGAAATAGATTATATATATTATATTTTTAAAAAAGAGGAAAGTGAACCCCAGAGACATCAAATACCTTTGCTGGGAAATGGTTGGGCTTGGCCCTGGGATGGTTTACACAATCAGCATTAGCTCTTCCCAGGTGCTGAGCTTCAGACAGATGCAGAGATGAAGAGGGGAGGGACATTTCCACTGGACCTGCGCCCTGCCTCCGCCCTCGCTGTGCCACCTTCCATGTGTCTGTATCTCCCCGCTGGAGGAAGGATGCCTTTTCACCCAAAGCTGTGGGCCCACTGGGAAATTCATCTCCTCAGATCTTATGCTTCAATCCCAAACCCTCCATGGGAAGGAATTCCAGAGATTAGAAAACACCATTTCCTTTAAGACGTCCCACTGTTGCTGATGAAGCCACATGCAACAACAGTTCGTTGTCAAATTTATAAAATTTCAATCTATTCTGTTCTGAAGAATTTGTTTAACCACAAGCCTGGTTCCAGGTTGCCATTCCATGGACCATCTTTCTTTCTGCCAGAAACCTGCCTTGGAACCTTCAAACAGCGCCTATTCTCTCCTTGGGCCTCTTGGTTAAGAGGTGGTAATTATTCTCTGAACAGTGCCCAAGGCATACTTCAAAGTAATTACAAAATCCCTTTCCCAGCTTTTACTAATATGAGCTTAGGACTGGTTTTTTTTGTTTGGTTTGTTTGTTTGCTTGTCTTGTTTTTTAGAACTAATAAATCACATGCCTCAAGTGGCAGACATATTTTTGTAGATGGGTAGAGGATATGTGAATTGTGGGGAATTCTCCTTGTGATGGATTGAGGTGAAACCCTATATGCTTAGAAGAAGCTTTACACTTCGCTGGTGACAAAACCTGAAAAACTTCATGGTGTTTTGTGAATCTCAGATTCTTTCTTTAAAATTAAGGGAGGAAGAATTGCTCTAAAGGCAGCTATAGGGTGACTAATAGAATTTATCTGCCATAGCCAGGTGAGTCACAGTTGAGACTCTTCTAGTGTCAAAGCAGTGATGTCAGTCAGTGGGACAACAATGACCAGGTGTTTAGCTCACTTGGTAAACGATTGTATAATCCAGGGTGAGCTCTTCACATTTCTGGGCTTTTCTTTCCTTAGGGAAAAATTTTTGGAATCTGCAGCATCTAAGAGATAATCTGTATCTAACATACTCCTTCGAGAAGTTCCTAGAAGGAGCAGAGTAGAGATACTGTCTCTTAGCATCGTAGCAAAGCATGAAGGAGAAGGGTCACTCCAAAGATAAGCAGAGAAATATTAATGGTGGAAAATCTCTAGGAGAGACAACTTGTGTCTTGAACCAGAATCAGATGTCTTGGTTTTGCTTCAGTTTACTAGGTGACTTTAAAATGAGTAATTAAAACATTTGTGTCCAACATTTCCTTATTCATTAGGGGGTAGTGTCTGAGGTTTGTGCTTTTTGCATACTAGTTGTTGAGATAATGGTAGAAGAAAGTACACAGCATGATTCCTGGCTCTGAAAGGTGAAAATCTGAAGAGTAGTAAGCAAACCGTATGGAGCTCATGTTAACTACCATGAAAGAAGTATGTCAGGTCCTCTGGAACTGGGGTTGAACATGCTTGTGACATGCTGCCACATAGGTTCAGGAAACCAAGGCCTGGTCCTCAGTGATGGACTAGGTCTCTCTTGGTGTGTTTCACTGGCAAGTTCACAACGTCTTGTCTGCATTAGTCATCCCAAAGGCAATCAGGGACCAACATAAAGGGTGTTTCATCAAATAGCTTGATTAGACTCTTTAAACATGTTGAAATCAAGAAAGATAAAAGGCTGAAGAGGTACTCCAACATGGGGGTGTGGCAGGCATGAGCATGGCTTGGAACTTGGGTTAGAATAGAAGTACAGCTGAGAGAGACGTTGTGGGCAGGAGTGGTCCAGTCTGAATGTGGTCCTAAGGCTAGGGAGAAGGGCTGTACTGGTGTGAAATTCCCAATTTCCGCTCTGTGAGCTGCTCTTATGCAGGACGCCATTTCTCCTTTAGAAATCAGAAGCATGATGTTTGCAATTAATTCTCGAATGAGTTGGGAAAATAATTTTGTATAAAGAGTAATAAAACAAACAGGACAAATTTTCCCAGTTTATATATTTTAGATCCAGGTCAAGGTTATGTATGTGAGTGGTGTGTGTGTGTGTGTGTGTGTGTGTGTGTGCATGTGTGTGTTATTGAGACAACTCTTAGAGGGTTAAAATTATATTACATTAAAAAGTTGTCCAGAAGAAACAACAGAACTCTCTGCTAATATGGGAAGGTGCACAACTCTGACATTACTATTCTGGTGCAGGTGCTGCACAGCACAGTGTCACTGTGAAGTGCAAGTTGTTTCACTTTCAGTTGGGGAAGTCTGATCGATGACAGGAAAATGATGTTCTTGATGTAGCAAGAGGAGGTTGCCCAGTACTGCCATGAATCCGCAGTGGCCTTTCCAGCTCCTAGTCTTTCACTGTTTAAAGTGAAAAGCAGGGTTGGTGCAGGTGGGTGTGATGGGTGCAGGTGGGTGTGGTAGGTACAGGTGGGTGTGGTGGGCGTATGTATGTTTCTCTCATATTAGCTGTGGTCCATAGCTAGGTTTCATCTGAAGAGCACTTGAGGCCTCCTGGAAGGATAAAAGGGGTAAATAAGAAAACAAAATTCCTTGTTGGCATTCATTAACTCCAACCCGAGAGATAATTGCATTGTCTACGTGGCTGAGGTCCTGTGGGTCACATCCCTTGATGGGGGGGGTCGAAGAGCCCTTTCATAGGGGTCACCTATCAGAGTATTTATGGTATGACTCATAACAATAGCAAAATTACAGTTATAAAGTAGCAATGAAATAATTCTGTGTTTGGGGGAGGGGGAGCCCCACCACATGCGGAACTGTCCAGAGGGTGGCAGCATTGGGAAGACTGAGACCCACTTCTCTATGAAATAGCCAAAACGCTGGGTGGAAACAAATGCAGAGATTCTTAGGTTTGGTAGATGTGGAAGTAGTCCACGCCAAGGAAATCTGTGGGAAATTGTCTCTAACTCGAGATCCTGTGGGAAGGAACCATGGAAAGAGACACAGGGAAGGTGAAACCTGGGCTGGTTTAGAAAGAGCACCGTGAACAGCTCGGCGCCTCCCTTCTGTTTTGTCTACAGCTCCCATTTCGACACTTTCCTGAAACCCAGGCACAAGAAGACACAGGAACGCCACCAGCCTCAAGCTTATGTTTATTTTTGAGCTTTTTAAGCCCACCGGTGGGTTGAAGAGATGGTTCAGCAGGTTGCTGCCGGTCTGATGACCTGAGAGCAATCTCTGGGACCCACAGAGTGGGAAGAGAAGTGATTCTCCTAACGTGTCCTCTAACATTCACACATGAACTATGATGTCCGTGGTCCCCCAATAAATGAATAAATAATACAATAAATTATTGTCGAAGGAAAATACGTTTGTCCCCCAAAGTGGAGTACTCTCCAGGGGCTACTCTGATGGTCTTAGTTTGCAGTAGATGCTGGCAGGTGCTTCAGGCTATGAAAGTCCCACCCTCTTGCCTTGAAGTCTTGTACAGCCCGGGGCCCTGTATGTTTGTGTTGTAGTTGGTGGGAACATGTTAGCTTATTTTCATGAACGCAGCTGAGGACACCACCTGTTTTGAGACCTGAGGCTCTTTAACCAGGTCCTTGTTTTTCCGCCTCTGAAACCTTGCTGTCCTCTGAGCCGGCAGCAGGTGGCGCTGCAGGCTTCTTATCAGGAAAGCAATTTTTTTCCCCCTAGCTGCCCTTTGCCGGAATAACCTGAAGGAGCACACATTTCCAGAAATAACAGGCATTTCCAAGTATTCCAGAAATATATGCAGGGCTGTTTAGTCATTCATAATCATCGCTTTGCAAGCACTCAATCCTGCAGAAAATATTTTAGAAGCAGAAAAAAGATTCATAGAATTCTTTGTTTTTAGAAAGAAGAAGAAGAAAAAAAAAAGGGAATTCAAGTGGGAGGCCGAGGCACTCATTCTGCTCAATCACGTATCACTTTTTTTTCCAGGTGGTGAAGGGCCCAGAGGGGCAACCGGGTGGAAAAAGTCTTTTCCATTTGCGTCAGAACTCTGAGGAGCGCTTCACTTCCCCACCCACCAACTTTTTTAAGGCTCTAAGCTGCGGTTTTGATTTTCTCTGGATCACACAGAGGTGGCCCAGGTTCAGTGGGTTCTGAGGAGGCCCGGAAGCACCCAGCACAGGTCACTCAAGAGTTTTTCTTTTCATTGGATACTCTGATGCTCTTGGCCATGCCGCTGCGGGAGGATAAAGCACAACTTTTCACAGTGCAAAAGGCAGAGTCTCTATAAAGCAAAACCCACAAGCCCGGAAAATAAGCAAAACAAAACAAAAAACCCTCACAGGTTGGTGTTGGGGAAAGTCACAGATGGCTGCGGAAGAGGCTCTCAGGGTTGGGTTCTCCTATCTGAGGGAGAGAGAGAGAGAGAGAGAGAGAGAGAGAGAGGGAGGGAGGGAGGGAGGGAGGGAGGGAGGGAGGGAGGAGGAGGAGGAGGAGGAGGAGGAGGAGGAGGAGGAGGAAGAAGAAGAAGAAGAAGAAGAAGAAGAAGAAGAAGAAGAAGAAGAAGAAGAAGAAAGAAGGCAGAGGAGAAGAGGGGCAAGGAGGGAGGGAGGAGGGGGCGGAGGGAGGGAGGGAGGGAAGAGAGGGAGGGAGAAAGGGAGACAGACAGAGATAAAGACAGAATATGAGTGAATTACCCTTGGTCTGGTGAGCTGGTAACACTAACTGCTTGTCTGTTTTTGCTGTTTGTGTGCATACGAGTTTTCAGGGCTCACCACTTTGCATTGGGTAAGTGATGAGGGCGCCCATTCCGGAGAGAGGCTAACTCCCCCGAAAGCCTTTAGACAGCACACTTTCGCCACGCCTATGTTGATGTGGAAAACTGCTGTCTATTTCCCTTCATGCAAGAGATGCCCGTTATACTTTTTGCTTGGATGAATTTATTGTTTCTTCAGCTAGTCCATCTTTCCGGGTCTCATTTTCCCAAGGCTTTATGCTTTTCCTAGCCTTGAGGGTTATCTTTGAGACATCCCCAGAGGGTACCATTCACCCGGGGGTTGGGGGTGGGGGGGAGATGCCATAGGTCACCACAGTGGCAGCTTATCTGTTGACAGTGGCAGAGTGGAACAGAAGAGTGGCTCTCTGTACCAGCTGGTTGTAGCTGTTCGTTTCTCTGTCCTACCAGCCCTCCCCTTACACCCGTCTAGTGAGACCTGGGGCAGTAGGAACTGAGTTTAAAATATGATGTCTCCTCTAGGTCACCTGGGGCAGCATGCGTATCTTGAGGAGCATTGCCCGTTGTCCGCATTTTACTGCTGACAACATTTTAAAACATAAATTTGGATGTGGTAACCACTGAAATGATATGCCCTGGGAAGTCATGCTGCCTCTTCTGGTGGGCAGTGAGCAAATCTGCTTGGTAGTTTATGGTCATCTGTATTAGCCATTCTAGGCCACGGGGTTACTTTTGTCAATACTAAAACGAACAACTGCTGTTTGAAAGTTCTCTTGCCTGAGGGAAGTTCTGGCACATGGAACCCTGTAAAGGGATGTCAGTGAAAGATACAGCCCGGAGAAGGGAAAACTGACACAGTGAAAATTTCTTAAATTTATTTCTTTGTGAAAAGTTAGCAAAATAAATCTCATTCTCCCTCTTCCCTCAGTTTTCTTTCCTTCCCTCTTTCTTTCTTTCTTTCTTTCTTTCTTTCTTTCTTTCTTTCTTTCTCTCTCTCTCTCTCTCTCTCTCTCTCTCTCTTTCTTTCTTTCTTTCTTTCTTTCTTCCCTCCTTCCTCCCTCCTTCCCTCCCTTTCTTTCTTCCTTCCTTCCTTCTTTCCTTTCTTTCTTTCCTACTTTTTTCTCCTATTTTAAAAAGTGGGTGTGTCTAGAAAGTGTTTCTAGCCTACGGACATCTGGCTGTCTTGTCCTCTCTGGTCATGTGTGTTCCCAGGATTATGATAATCAGACCGCACCAGGGAATTCACTCGGTCAATAAAGAGGAACATAAAGGAGAGGAGTGGCCTGCTTTCATCCCCTTTGAAATGCTTCTCTTCATTTTCTCCTCCAGCTTTCTGAACATGTTTATACTTTAGTGATTGTGCCTGACAAGGGAAGGTGGATTTCCCAAGAACTGTTGCTTAGTGGGGTCTCTGGGCCTAATCTGGATTTTATATAGGCAAAACCAATCAACCAACCAACCAACCAACCAACCAACCAACCAACTAACCCCCACCCACAACCAACCAACCAACCAACCAACAAAAAAATACAAAACAAAACAAAACAAAAAACAAAAAAAGAAAAGAAAAAAAAAAGAACTCCCCCCCCCAGAAGAGCAAAAGACACAAACTACTTTTTGCTGTGTGAAGTTGCTGAGACTTTTTAAAAAATTCCAACCATCTCTTTCTGACAACTAACAGTAGCAGCTAATGGTGTGCAAAATCACTTTCTAGGCAGTGTGTGCATTATACAGGAACCAAGAGTTTGTTAACTGGGAAGTGATGTTTGTGTGAACACAATCTCCTATCTTAGTGTCTTAGTTTGGGTCTCTCTGGCTTTGATGAAACTCTATGACTACCTTGGGGGAGGAGAGAGTTTATTTCATCATCTACTTCCAGGTAACAGTTCATCACTGGGGGAAGTCAGGGCAGGAACTCAAACAGAGACCATGGAGGAATATTGCCTACTGGCTTGATCTTTGTGGGTTTGTTGTTGTTGTTGTTGTTGTTGTTGTTATTATTATTATTATTATTATTATTTAATATCACCCAGGACTGATGCTATAACTCCCATGGGCTCGACCTATCTGGACCAATCACTGATTAAGGAAATGCCTACTGGCTTGCCTATGGGCCAGTCTGGTGGGAGCACTTTCTTAACTGAGGTCCCATTTTCCAAAATGACTTTAACCTGCATCAAGTTTATATAAAAATTGTTCAAAACACTCATTGATGTCTGCCCACTGTTATGGTTTAGGATAAATAAACTAAGTACACATATGGGGGAATTAATTTAATAGTACATAATCAACCCCAACAAACCTGAGCTCTAACATCCAAGCGCTGATTGAACAGGAGCTTGGAGCAGTTTTCTGATCTGCAGTGGTTTCTGTGCTGGTTAGTTTTATATCAACTTGAGCCAGAGTTCTCAGAGCGGAGGGAGCCTCAAATGAGAAAGTATCTTCTAGGACTGTGTGGTAGGCAAACCCGTAGGCTTTTTTCTTAATTAGTGATTGAGGCAGGAGGGCCTGGACCACTGTTCATGGGTCATTCCCTGGGCTGGTGGTCCTGGGTTCTATAAGAAAGCAGACTGAGCAAGCCAAGAGGCTCAAGCCAGCAAGCAGCATCCCTCTGTAGGCTCTGCATCAGCTCCTGCCTCCAAGTTCCTGCTGTGTCTGGGCTTTTGTCCTGACTTCCTTCAAGGACTGGACTATGATATGGAAATGAACGTAAGATCAAAACCTTTCCTCCTCAACTTACTTTTGGCCTCGATGTTTCATCATAGTAATAGGAACCCTAATTAGGCTAGTTTCCAAGAAAAAATATACTCCAAGTAGAGGAGAAGAGTTGAGTTTGAACAGTTTTATAGGACACTCTCCGAATATCAAGGAGATAATAATTCAAGGGCTGCTGAGAGAGATCAGTAGGTAAGGGCGCTTGCTGTTTAGCCTGATAATCTGAGTTCAATCTCTGGGTCCCATATGTTGGAAGGATGGGGGCAGGGGGGGCGGGGAATCCACTCCTGCAAGTTGCTCTTTAACTTCTACAGGTATATTTGTCATATATGAACATGTTCCCCATCAATCAATCAACAAATAAGTTTAAAAAAAATAAGAAAAAGAAAATGTCACAGAAGAGTCCAGGAATTACCTTTTCATTTAGAGAAAAGTTACGGAAAAATCATGAAGGTACAAAACAGGGTGAATGTTTAAAGATAATTGGATTGTGTGGAGGGAAATAAGGTAGAAAAACTGTCCGGCAGAGGAAGATGTGAGCAGGTGGCCTGGCAGCTGGGGCAGAGAGAAGCATCACGGGTCATTAACAACCTCAGTGTCTACACTATGGAAACGAAGGAGCTGGTAGAGAGAGCAGAGCTGTTGGGGGTGGACAGCCTTCAGAATGGGAGGGCTCTGCCCAGCTTCATTAAAGTTTCAGGAGTTCAAGCCTGCCAGGAGGGACGGTGAACTCTTTCCCTAAGCAAAAGTAAAGCAAAAATGTGACAAGAACATAGATGTGACATTCGAGGGACCTATGATTAACTCTTCCTGAACATCAAGGACTCGTTCAAGAGAAATTTTAGATGTTAGTGTCTGAATACAGCAGTGCTGCAGTGTTCATGCAATGTGTGGTGTTTCATTTCAGGAAGATGCGTACACCCTTTATCACGGGCCGCTGTGTGTCCATATGGATGTAGGGTAGTTTCGGTGACCTTGGCAGAGTTCCATGGCAAAGCCCGGCATGTTTCCTTGGAAACCTCCTTCCTAGCCAGGCTCGGGAGTAACAACAGTTGCTTATTGCCAAGGCCTGGTGGATAGGCACGGTAGGCAGCACTCATGGCCTTGGCGGGTGGACCAATGACCGGTGAACTCTTACAGCTCCTTAAATAAGTTAATATTGATTTTATGATGCCCTTTCTACTCTTTTATAAGGGAAAGCAGTGAGAATATGAGGTGTTGGAGTCTGCTGCCCACTTTTATGGACTGCTCTGCTTTTTTTTTTCCTTTTAATTTTATTAACTATTTCCTGCTTTTGAAGGCAATTGAATAGATTGTTTAAAAGGTCAAACACTGGGCCAGAAAATAAGGATTTTTTTTTTTTTAAACATTTTCAAATAGTCACTTCTACTCAAACAATGTAAAATAAATAAAAAGTAAATAAAACACTTGGGCCCCTAGCATCTATTTCATAACCTTGAAATTAGATCAATTTATTTTAGTGTCAACAGAACCAGGGTTCTCTTTGCAACACTGATTGGATTGTCTCTAGCAAGTTATGGGCATTTTCATAAAGCTGGTTTTCTATTTGTATTGTATCCAGGGAATTCTCTATTAGTTCTTTCTAAATGCTGTCTAAATACATGATACATAAAAAAAAAAGGAAGGAAGGAAGGAAGGATGGGAAAGAAAATACCAAGTTGACACTCATGTGAATTTTCCCTCTGTGTCCCACTGGGGTCACTTTATGCCCAATGTAGCAATTGGCTTAAACATCCTGACTTCTGTATCTTTCTAAATAGTCTTCTTAAAACCCAGACCCCAAACCAATTCAGCAGCATTTCTGTTTCAGTTGTAAGTCTCCTGAATCCAGGTTCCATCCGTGGAAATGGAGTCAACAGGCACGAGTGTGTATGCGCTTTGTGCTTCAGACACTCTGTTTACTCCTGACGTCAGGGTCTCAGGCCACAGTGGCAAGTAATGTGTTCAGAGGGCTTCCTCCGCCATAGCTTTCCGTGTGTTCTGCTGGATGGAGACCTTCCCTGAGCCAACTGCAGTTCTCTGATACAGAGGGCAAGTGTTCTTGGGTAGATATTCACTCAGTTCCAAAGAAGCTAGAATTAGTGAATTCAGGAAAAGCTAGGTGGCTTTGTGTCTGAAAATGAATCTTCCCTAAGCCTTCTCTCTTCTTCTTTAGGGTTTACAGATTCTTAGAAAAGGATCAGCTCTAGAAAAACCTTTTGGATAAAAATACTTTTTTTCCCCCTGATTTTATTTTCTAAGCCTCCTTCCTGAATTTGCTTTTCAGTAGACAGGCAGCACAGCGGCATATGGTGACTGCATTTCCACAAATAAGGCTGATGCTGGGCCAACGTCTACTTCAGATCAAGTGCACGGGCTTTGGCACCTTTGTATGTGACAACTGGCCAGTCGGATACTAGAGTGCCAGAGAAGGCTCATGGATATGAGACAGTTTGAAGGTTAGAATTCAGGCTGACAAACCATTGCATTATCTAGTTCATCTTAGCAGAGATATTGCTTCTTAATGGAATGGGAAGGTCAGCATTTGGAATTCTTGTGTGTGTGTGTGTGTGTGTGTGTGTGTGTGTGTGTGTATGCATGTGTATATATGTACACGTGTATGTAGGTATACATGTATTTTGTGCGTGTGCATATAGAATTCAGGGGACAGCCTTAAGTGTCATTCTTCGAATTATTCACCACCCTTTGTTCTCTAGACACGGTTGGTTCAGAGCTTGTCATGTAGCCTAGATTGACCCTTGACTGAGGCCTAGGGATCCTCCTGCCTCTGCCTCCCCAGTGCTGGGATTATGAAAGTATGCTACCACATCTTAAAGAAAAGTTATAGGGATTGAACTCAGGTCCTCATGCTTGCAAGGGAAGCACTTTGCTGACCGAGTCATCTTACTAGCTCTTCCATATGGAACTCTTAAAAGTTAGATTTAATTACTTTAATTGCCTTCTCAGACAGGTTAAGCTGCTTTAGACAGCTGGCCTCAGCATCAGCCGTTCCTCCTTTGCCACGTCTTTTCCATCTTTAAACACTCTTTTGTACTGAGGAGCTCCCTCGTCTGTACGCCGGAGTATATGCAGGCCATACTAACAGATGCCCTCAGCTCATTCTGCTCTCAGCAGGAAGGAGACTCAAGCAATTCCGGCTCTGGCTGATGAGATGTGGTCCACAAAGCGAGTGTGTTAGGATACTAAAGCTGTTGTAATAAACTACCATGTGCTGAGTGTCTTAAACAACTGAAGCTCATCCCAGTTCTGGAGAACAGAAGTCCAAGATCCAAGGCTTAGCAAAGTCGATTCCTTCTGTTAGTCCTAAGAAAGAGTTTACACAAGCCCCTTCCTTAGCTTCTGGTGTTTTTGCCAGTAAGCTTTGCTATTTCCTGGCACGTCGACACATTGCCCCATCTCTGCTTCTATCTTCACACACCATTCTCCCTTTGTGCTGGTGTGTGTGTCATAATTTACCCTTTTAGTGAGGATACCAGTCATACTGGATTGCAGTCCAAGCTGATGACCTCATCTTAACTTGGTTACATCTTCAAAGTCCTTCTTCAAAATAAGACCACATTCCGAGGTGCTTGGGGGATAAGGCTTCAACAGATGAATTTGGGGAAAACCAAAGTCAGCCTCTAATAGAGGGCTGTATGGGCTTACAGGGGTGAGCACAGCCAATTGTGGTTGGATAAGGTCCAAAGCGGGGCTCTCTGAAGTGACAGTGCCCCTCTGAGATCAAGGCATGGTATAAATTCTTTCTGTATCATTAGTAGTGGTATTTGACACAGGCTGATCCATCGGTGTAAAGGGAAGTAGAATGGGGTATAGATTCCAACTCTGTCTGAATGCCTCCACTGGCCACGTTAAAGAAGGCTGTGCATTGCCCATTGTGACAGGAAGAATCCTGTCAGTTTACTCGCACTTTATCCCCAGTTCCCACTACCACTTCTCAAGCAGTGCAGTGTGGAGACAGACTAGTAGCATGCATTGCCACCACAGGCCCTGGGAGTGTGCATGGGGTTGGCGGATGTTGAACCTTCAACAGAATAGTGCTAGGTTCCTTGGCTCCGACTCTTGTTGATTGCACTTTTCATGTGCCCAGTTTTGATTCTGGACAGGGTATTTCTGGTTGTGAGGGCAGTCAGGCCTTCGATGTTCTCTGCATGTGGGCTATTCTTGAGCCCACATTTTAAAAATAATCCATGGCGGGAAGGAGGGTTATTCAATTCTGTGACTAAAAACAATCTCCCGGGAGCCAAAGAAATACACAGATAATGTTTATTCTCCATGCTAAAATTAGGTGGGATAGTATTTATAGTCATTCCCCAAAATAAGATGTCTGGACTCAAATTCAGCTGTCTTTATGGGATCGAATAGCACTAGTTGTGTGTAGGAGCTAGGCTCAGACATCAGAAATGAAGGTGCTTCTGGGGCAATGTTGGGTCTTGGGACCAGTTAACACATGTAGCTAATGAAGGTTTAGTTCAACAAAACAAAAGGTGAAGCAACTGGATGGTCCAGGGGCTGTCCCACAGAGCTGTGAAGGGGATCGCTCTTCCTTTTAGCAGAGGACAAACCGTACTAGACCCACAGCCAAATTCATTTGTTTTGTTGACTGGAAGCTAAAAACAACTCACCTGATTTTCCTTTCCCTTTTTGTAATCTGCTGGTGTCCGCTCAGCCCCAAGGGCTTTGCTTTTTGCCACCTGGCTGTCAGTTCCATGGTTTTGCCTTAGTGATACCCAGGCTGAAAGTGCACTCTAAGAGAACATCGGAGTTGTGGTCTCTGCTCCTGCTATTAATCTAATGGATTTTCTGATGTTCTAAATGTGGGAAAGGGAGGTAAAGCAGGTTCTGCAAGGCACTTAAATGCTTAAAGCTTTCCAAATAATTATCTCCCCACCTTCTCCTCTCAATGTCACACCTGAAGGTTTATTCATTTATTAAATCTTGCGTCTCCTGAGTTGCAGTTGGAATAAGGTCAGTTGGGAGCCTGTAGAAGGAATGAAAAGAAACACATTTTTTTTAAAGCCCACGTCCCTAGTTGCACACCTTCTCCCCACCCCAAACCACTGAAGATTGGTCATCAAACAAAAAAAAAATAGGAGCAGAATTTAAGTTATTCTTTTCCGTATGACAAAGTCTATGGCTTACTTAAGGTAAAAAAAAAAAAAAGGTGCCTCTAAATCACAAAGCTGTGTGTGGGGCCTGGAGGGGTGGCATCCTGGGTAAAGATGCCTTCAGTCAGGCCAGAGGTAGGTTCAATTCTAGGACCCATGTGATGGAAAGAGAAACAATACAAGTCATCCTCCACACACATACACCCATATGCATACATGCGGACACATGAACGTACGAACATATACTAAATGAGCAAATAAATAAAGGTAAAAAAATTAAAGCTGCATTTGGTAATGAGATTGTATGAGTCAGCTTTCTCATTAATGTCACCAAATAATTAAAGAAGCAGCTGAGGGAATCGTGGATGTATTTGGTCCATGGCTCCACATCTTAGTTCACATTCCTATTTCCTGCCACTCCAAGGTCAAGGTGAAGCAGAACAGTGGTAGCATGAGCTTTAAGGTTGGGGGTGGGGAGGAGGTCCCACCTCATAATGGACAGCGAGCAGAGGCAAGGTCAGAAGGTAAAAGTGGATCAGGGCAAAATACAGCCCTTCGGTGACCTCCTTCAGCTAGGCCCCTCATCCTGATTTTCACCAGTTCCCAATAACCCTTCATAATCCATCAAAGACTTAATCCATTTGCTTAGGTCAGAGGCCTGTAGATCATCACGTGCCAAAAGCCCTTCTGCTGGGAAACGGCTCTGAAGACATTGAAGTTTCCATCCATAAGGCAGACTAAACCCATCGCGTGGCAGCCATGTTTGGACAGTGTGTAGAGAGATGAGCGGAGCAAACAGTGGAGGTTGATGTCACTCATTGTTCTTCAAACACACTCACTACGGAGTGATCTGTGTGAGCATGCCGGGATACAGCACACAAGATGTCTTCCCGGTCTATACATGTGACCTAAGAGCGGAAAGGAGACAGGTGGGAGGAAGGCGATGAGCAGAAACCCTACAGATGGGGAGAAGCTAAGGGAGGAGATGGGAGAAAGGAGGAAGGGTCAGAATGATATGCCAGAGAGATATTATTCTCATGAAACTCGTCACCATGTATGTATAAGTAATATACACTAATAAAATGAAAAGAAGTGTCTTACCAGAATGTCTCCAATGTGAAGGACAGATTGGAGTGACAGGACTCTGTGTGCTATGTCAAACTGATATTTTGACCATAAAGTTTCTTTAAGTGTTTGTGTGTGTAAGCCTACTTTTAGTGTTTTTCTTAATGGCTTTTCACATTGCTAGTAGATGAATCTAGCAGTAGAATCTCTCGTTGAATCCAGACATTTCTAATTCCAGATATTCAGCTGCTTAGCTTGCCCTGGGGCTCCCCTGTCTCTGCCTCTCAAGTGCTTGGGACACAGAGAACTGCCATGCCTGCCTAGTTTGTTTGTTTGTTTGTTTTTGTTTTTTAACATGGGTTCAGGATCTGAACTCTGGTCTTCATGTTTGAATGGGAAACATTTTACTCATGGACCATTTCTTTAGAGCAAGGTTTTCATACTAGCCTTTCCTGGCGGTATTAGGTAGTGTTTTATAGAGGACCAGAACTGATGTATTACAAAAGGGGATTTATCAGATTGGCTTAGGTGCTAGGGACTGGGTAGTTCCACAGTGGCCATGTGTACGCTGCACATGCTGAGAACCTGGGAACGTCTCAGTCCATGAGGGTAATGCCTCAGCGTTCCAGTGTGTGAATCTCTGGAGAATTACTGGCACTAAATCCACCTATATCCATGTTGGAAGGTTGAAGGAGCTGAAGTCTGGGGTCAGCAGCTCCAGCAGTAAACACACTGACTCGGAAGAAGTGAAGCAAGTAAACACACACACACACACACACACACACACACAAAGAGAGAGAGAGAGAGACATACAGACACACACAGACATACACAGACACAGACACAGACACACACACACACACACACACACACACACACACACACAAACACTGCTTCTTCCTTGTCTGTCTTTACACCTGACTCACACACTGAGCACCACAACAGGCCTTCCCACCTGTCCATCCTCTCTAGAAAGTGACAGACAGGCTCAGAGGCATGTCTCCTAGGTGATTTGAAATCAAGGTGACAAGACTAAGTGCCACAGTGGCATGGCCATTCCCTCACTCCAAATGTTACAGTGTGGTGTAACCGGGGCTGGGGGGCGGGTATGGTGAACCAAACAAAACCAGAAACAAAAATGTGACTGAAAAAGCAGAGGTATAGACATGCCATCCACTTCATGCCACATACCAGATAGATGTGACTTCTAGATGGTGTCCTTTAACTCCACTCAGAGTAATTCCTTTGCCAGATCATAGTGGACCCTTAGGCCTCTCCTTGTAGAGATGATGGACATTTTGAAGGGCAATCACACAAATATCTTGCTAAGGGATTAATGCTCTTAATTTTGGAGCCATTATCTCCTAAAACTCTCTCTCTCTCTCTCTCTCTCTCTCTCTCTCTCTCTCTCTCTCTCTCTCTCTCTGTGTGTGTGTGTGTGTCTTTGCATGTCTGAGTTGTGTGCACATGTCTGTATTATTCTGTTAAGTCAGGTTTCTCATCTCACTAATCTTGGGGAGTAAGGCTGGTAGCTAGAAAGCCCCAGTGTCCCCATACGTCACCAGGCCTTATACTAGTGACCATGTCCATTTTTTTTAAAAGTTGGTTCTGGTGAATTGAGCTCAGTTCTTCATAGCTGTGTAGCGAGCACTCTTACATGCTGAGTCGTCTTCCCAGCTCATCTTGTAAGATTCTAAGTGCAATTGTGTTGTGTTTTTCTTTTTCTTTTTTAAAAAAAGATTTATTATTTTATGTATATGAGTACAATATCACTCTCTTCAGGCACATCAGAAGAAGGCATCCAATCTCATTATAGATGGTTGTGAGCCACTATGTGGTTGCTGGGAATTGAACTCAGGACCTCTGAAAGAGCAGTCAGTGTTCTTAACTGCTGAGCCATCTTTCTAGTCCCTTGTTTTTTCCTTTGATCTTTGTGAAAGTAAGTTAGTTCGTATCTCAGACTCACTCCTTCCAATTGTGAGGACTTGCTCGCTGTAGCCAGGTCACATACTAAATAGTATAGATGTGTGAGGCTGTATGCTATTTCCCTGGAACCTATAAAGATGTTGTACAGCTTATTACTTTATCACTTTAAGTATGAAGAGGTGACATTTTTTTCCTGCTTGCTATTCGCCACACAATGTTTTAGGAAGAGCTAACAGATTTTTCTGGAGGCTATCTGCCTTCTGCATGTATTTTATTCAGCAGGGCAGCAAATAGCAGGATCCTGCTGTGACTTCACAGTGTTACCGTATGTCTCAGACATTCATGCTGTAATATATACATATGTATCTCAAAGCATTTATGGATCACTGTCAACAAGCCAAGAATCATATCACCTTATCCTGCACTCACATTAGCAAGAATAACTTAAATCAACATTTTTAGTGGGCTGCATTGGGAAATGCTGTTATTTGGAGAGATGGGTTCATCCCCTGGTTTGGCTGATGGTGGCGGGTTTTCTGGCTTTCTCCTAGACCCAGCTCCTGAACACTGCCTTGTTGTCTTGGCCCAGCAGGCAGTGATTTTGGTTCACTGAATCACAGATCCTGCTGTCAACAGTCTTGTCTTCAGAGTTTTCCTGGTGTTAGCCTCAGGGAAGGCGGTCTTTGTCACTGTGCATGCTTGCTAGGAAAGTTTTCCCCTGATAGAAGAAAGGAAAACAGAAACAAGCCAGACAGTTCTCTAGACAGGCCCATGTTGTATTCAGATTTCATTGTGAAGTAACGTTCCTCCTCCTTCAATCTCCAGAGGCCCTCCTTGGCACATCCTGATGTCGCACAGATTTTAATCGCCTCTAACTTGGACAATGATGCAGAAGCCAGCACAAATCCAAGTAGTTTTGAGTGTCCTGGATGTCTTTCAAAGGGAGGAACAACAAGTGCACACTGAGAAGATCACTCCTTGATTTTGGACTTAGCCATTTGGTTGACTGGTCCCGTGGTCTATGATATTCTTTGTCTATTGGCTTTCAAATAACCCTGCGTGTTGGTTCCCACTGTATGCTTGTTCTGGGAGGATGAGAAATATGGAGTAGATCTGAAAGAGACTCCAATCTAAAGTCAAGTCCAGTTGATCCAAGTCTATGCCATCTGAACCGAAGCAGAGACAGAGCAAGAAACAAGCACCTCCTGTTGCACACCATGTGCTCTTATTTGCAGTAAAGTTACTCTCTGCCCTCCTACCTACCACTGCTTTTATCCTTCACTCTCTGTTGATTCCTTGCTGTTAGTATAGTAATAACATAATGATATAGGTTACGGTTGTCATCACTACTAGATGGCCTAAGAGCCCAGTGAGGTCACTTCTTAAAAGAGCACACAAATCTTGCATCTCCACTCAAGCTAGATAACGTATCTGTCATTTGATATAATGGGATGAGGAGGGTTAATGGACTAAGAGCTTTCAACTGAATTTCCATCCAAGAGTCTAGTGAACATCCATGCCCGTGGACTAAGGTACCTGATCATAATTGCCCACATGACTGGGCAGAGCAGCACCTAGATATGAATATCACACACCCTGGGTGTACCTGTGAGCATTAACCCACAGGCATTAACCAAGGGAGAAAAAGAAGAAAACCCCTGGGCTTTCTCTTTTTTTCTGATGTTGGCCACAATGATATGTATGGGCTGCTTGGCTCCACCACACTGTGCCCGCCATCTTAGACTAAGTTTGCTGAAGCAGAGATGCAGATAAGTCTCTCCTACTTTAAATCTCTTGGGCGTTTGACACAGTGATGGCAAGTCTGACAAATGCATGAAAGGCGAAGCTAATCAGCGTGGTGTTCATCTTCAACCTATCCAGTACACACAGAAACAAATGGATTCTGTCTGTCTCTGTCTCTTTGTCTTTGTCTCTCTCCTTGTCTGTCTGAATCCCCTGCTAGTCTTTATTTAAGATGGTCTAGTTGTGCAGCCTGTCCCAGAACTCACTCCTACCTTGTGGGCTTCACAGATTTCTTCGTGTGCCCTGTGCCTTAGATTCCTCCCCTCCCCTTTGCTTTTGTAGCATTGGGGATGAAACCTTGGTCTCTGAGCATACTAAGCAGGCGCTCCATCACTGAGCTACATCTCCAATGTTGTTGTCCCAGCTCTCTTGAATTGCCGCTAGGATGATCTTAAAATGTTCACATGATGCTTGATCTTCATTGCTAACTTGTTTAGATTTAGACCCCGGAGTCGAACTAGTGGACGTGTCTGCGAGGCCATTCCTGAGAGGTCAAATGTGAGTAGCATCATCTCCTAAGCTGAGGCCCCCAAATGAATAAAAACAAAGAGAAAGGGGCCAAGCACTAGCATTCCTCTCTGTTTCCTTATCTCTGGTGCAATGGGACCAGCTGCTCCATGCCTTTGCTGCAGTAACTAGGCTGCCCTAGTTCTCTTGCCCACTGTGATGGACAAAACCCTCAATATAAAGCCAATATAAAGCCTTAAGTTGTTCTTGTCACAGAAAGGAAAAATGTAATGTCTCACACAAGACTTTAACTAAAAAGGATGAATAGCTTTTTCATGGATTTTCAGCAAAAGAACCAATTAACCATACTTTGTCTTTACTGAGGTCAGGTAATTCTGTGAGGAAACACTGAGTTCTGATTCTGAACCAACTACAATGAAACCTGCATGAAGTCAGACAAGGATGCCAGTGGCCTATAAAGCCATGTAACTCCTTGGGGCAAGAGTAGGCTACAACGTTTTCTGGAGAACAACTCCTTGTTGCTCTGCCCTTCTCTCTAGGATGCCTTTCCTTCTCCTGACAGCTTCGGTGCTTGTTCTTGATTCCATCCATCTCTTGTCCTAACTTTTCACACTGTTTCAATTTGTGGTTTCTTTGGTGTCATTGTTAGCTTAGTCACCTTGACGCAGCCCAGACTCATCTGAAAAAAAAAAAAAGACCTGGGAGTTGCCTAGGTCAATTGTCTTATGGTCTTTCTCACGGGGAATTGTCTTGATTACTAATTGATGAAATAGAGCCGAGCCCAATGTGGGCATCTCTATCCATAGGCAGATGATCCTAGGCTAAATATGAAAGCTAGCTAAAAAAGACAAGTCTAGGGGACAGTAAACAGAATTCCTTCATGCTTTTCTGAGTGAGTTTCTGCCATGATTTTCCTCAGTGATGGACTGAAAGTCTAAGGCAAATCAACCTTTTCCCCTCTGTGTCTTTGGCCCTGGTATTTGTCATAGCAACAGATGGAAACTAGAACACCAGTCCCTGCCCCATTAGGCTCCACCACTTTGATGGCTAGTGCTTGGTATTGTTTCTATACCCCTAAAAAATTAGCACAGGAGAAGGCTTAGGGTGTGAATATGGCCAATGCACAAGATATATTTGGACAAATGTCATTATGAAAACCATAACTTTATACATGCACCCTGTAGTGTAACTATTTCTTTACAGTTGCAACACTGGAGTAAGGATTGAGACTCAGAAAGTGATTGAAATACAAGGATCAGGAAGCTGAGAAAACAGCAGAATTAGAGACCTGCTCCAAGATGATCTCTCTCTGAATTAATGTATCCTTTGACATGGGCCCAGTCATGTGAGGACTCCCAAGGCCTCGGACCCATGTGTTACCCATATGACTTAGGCTCAAGAGAAATGGCAAAGGTTTTTCTGAGTGTGTTTTTGAACTGCTGATCAGAGAGCAGAGACTAGTAACTGCAGCTTCTTCCTGAATGTTTACAGCCTGAGACTGGTGGCTTAGAGACACCTCGACTCACTAGTCCTTCCTCCTGTGCTGTACCTAATAAGCTCTGTTCTGAAGGATTGTGGGACAGCAGTTAGAGAATGCCGCCTGAGTTGAGCTTCACCCTGCCTATGTGTCTTTTAGTTTTTATTTTTCACTTTTCTCTAGTCAGGGTTCTGGGACCCAAGCCTTGCAGGCTGTGGCAAATCTCAAAAGAAAATTACATTTCTTTCCCTAGGAGATTATTACCATGCCTATACTATGTAAAATTACCTATAGAATCATTGGATATCTATCAAATCTCGATGATATGTTTAAACAGAAAAAAATTATAAAATTCATATGGAAACACTGTAGATGAATGGACCAGGGAATTCTGGAACAAGAGGATCAAGTGGGGGAGGGAGATGGAAGTGGGAAAGGAGGGAAGAAATACAGAGAGAGACAGTTAAAATTTGGGGTGTAGTATAGAAACCACAGCCAGGTACTAAGTAAAGAGTCAGAGACCTTGGAATGCTCAGCCTGAAAAGAATGGCTCCATCAAGTCCCTCTTCTCAGGGCTCAGGGAAGCCTGAGGAAGAGGAGAGGGATGTCTGAAATAGAGGGGATGGAGGAAATCAAGAAAACAAGGCCCTCTCAACCAACATGATCAACATTAGAGTTGCATTTCATGATGCACATGAACTCACAGAGACTGAGACAGTAAGCATAGGATCTCCGTTGATATCCACCAGATAAAGTCCTAGAGCTGAACAGTGGACATATAACCCCATTCCTAACCCAGAAGCTATCTCCAACTGATAACTGCTTGCAAATGGAAACACAGACACAGACATGAACACACACAGGCAGACATACATATACACACAGACAGACACACAGACACAGACAGACACATAGCCATAGGTAGACAGACACAGGCATACAAAGATACACACACACACACATTCCTTCTGGGTCAAGGTCAACAACCCCTCTGAATTGCCTGGGATCCAGGAAAACCGTAGTGTGCAAAGGCAACCTTCAATCAGAGGTCAGCATGAGACTGTACTGTGACAAGGTGGCCAGCCTTTCTGTTCATTTTCCTTTGCTTCTTCTTGGAAAATCCACTCTAGTTCAGCTGAAACCGAAGAAGACATTGGCTCAGCAAACTTCACAATTTCCTTTCACCTTATGACCTTGCGTGCTATAGACTGGTGGCTCTGGTAGAGAATAGCCCACATCCAAAGAACACTTTAGAGTGGCTTTCTAAAGGGGCTACTCAGAGTGAGGAGGAGGGTCCAGGCAAAGGAGATGGTAAAGAAGTATTATATTATTATTATTATTATTATTATTTTTTACAAACAACTCAGAGGAGCTGGGGGCTTAGCTCCATTGTGAGATAATGAGCCAACAGTACAGTGTAAGGGAGAATATAACCTAACCTGGACAGCTTTTTTAATGGCTATTTGCTCCCAGTAATCAGCAATATGTTTCCATTTCCTGTGGTTTTTGTCTGCAGCACCAAGTTCCCCCCCCCTTTTTTTTTTTCTGAGAGGAGGTCACTGTCCATCACCTGTGGTGTTCTCTGCTCAGGGCACCATAAAGGAAAGAGAAGGTTGGTGGCTCACTGGTTCCAGCTGACCAAGTGTTTCCCTACTCTTACTACCGCTTCTGTGCTCGCCAGGGACCCTCTTACAATTGCTTCTGTACTCTAGGACAGAAACAGAGACTATAGATCCAATGGGAGAGCAGGGGGAATCACCAGGAAGAGGGACACTTGACCCCCCCCCCCAAAAAAAAAAACAACCCAGGTCCTTCTTAGTGTTGATGTTTTCCCACCTCTGGAAAATCCCTTCTCTAACCAAGAGCTCTGTCACATCTTCCCACAAACTTCATTTCCACATTTCTCTGAGCTGTTTTCCTGTTTGTTAAGCCTTAGCCAACAGAAAAGGGACCAGTCGGCAAGCTGGTGACAGTTGTCAATCATAGAAAGATTGCCTACACTTCTTGAAACTTGGGTTCAATCCCCAGCATTGCAAGGCAGAAAAGACGATCCCAAAGGAGATGGATTTTTGTACAGCAGAGTTTGAAAATGTTGCTAATAACTGTAAGAACACCGAATTAACAAGATTGTGAATGTACATTATGTACATGCAGATGCAATGCATGCATATTATATGCGTGTGCTTTGATTTTAAAAACTCAGCTATTATTTTAATTAGCCATTACATTTTCGTTGTGTAAGAATATGTCAATAATTATTTGACAATTTAAAATATAGGCCATCGACAAAATGTTTTGACTGATCAAGCTTATCAGTCTCTGATGAGAAATGCCTGGAAATTACAGTTTTGTTAGGAAAATCACCCTGGGGTGTGGCATTAACCAACAGTGTTTGTGGATGGGGTGGTGGATGTGGAGTTGTTCCTCGATTACCTTTTTTTTCTTTTTTGCTGGATTCTATAAAGACACAAAGCTGCTGCTTGGAGACTGTATAGAATCTAATGCTCAAGACACGCTTCAAAAGCCAAATCATCTTTCTTAAATTTGTTTTTATGTCTCAAGGAGCCAATATCAACTTAGCAAGGAAATTGTAGTTCTTCCTCTAATTTCTAGTCTACACAGATTGATGGGATTTTGAGCTGTACAGGAATTTACAGGTAAAAATGCTTACACCAGATAAAATGTGAATAAAAGAAATATTTGGGCCACAAACACTGAAACATTGGGGCATCATTACTTTTCTGCTCTAAAGAGTTACTGCTGTGATAGCCCCAAAGGACGTCCTAAAAGAGCCACACCTTATTCCCCCAATACTTTTTAACCTTCTTCTGCAGGATATAGAGCTGTGAGCATTTCTTGCCTTTCACCTCCTCCCTCTACAGCAGACCCAGGTTAATTGGTCAATTTTATTTAGGCTGTTAAAGGTTGTGTGTGGTTATCTGTTGTTGCATAAAATATCAGACCTAGGATTATAACATCAGCTACCATCTATGGTGATGGCCCATCGTAGACCTGAGTTGTCTCTGACATCAGGGTAACTTGTTTTTCTCTGGGTTGTCTTGTGAAGTGGTGGTGGTTAGACAGCAACCAGGGCTATGTTGTCTCAAAGGTTTCACTCCTCACAGATCTGGATGCCTGATGTTGGCTGTGGCCTAAGAACTTATATTTGGTTTGCTGCTTGGACCAACTCCATGAACTCTCTCTATGTGGCCTCCAGCCTTTAACTAAGTACAGCAGTTGAGTTCCAAAAATACACTAGGGAGAAGAGAGAACAGGAGTGTGAGCCTGCCAGGCAGAATCCTTAGCACTGTTAGAACCCCATGCTGGAAACTGGCCTGCCTTTTCTCACCCACAGTATGACCCTTACTGTATTCTTTTTTTTTTTTTCATTTTAATTAACTTTTTTTTTGGCATTTTACTCTTTATTAGATATTTTCTTTATTTACATTTCAAATGCTATCCTCTTTCCTCGATTGCCCTCTGAAAACCCTATATCTCATCCCCGCTCCCCCTGCTCACTAACACACCCATTCTCTCTTCCCTGCCCTGGTATTCCCCTACTCTGGGGCAATGAGCCTTCACGGGCTCAAGGGCCTCTCCTTTCATTGATGTCTGACCAGGCCATCCTGTGTTCTACATATGCAGCTGGAGCAATGGGTCCCCCCCCCCATGTGGACTCTTTGGTTGGTGGTTAAGTCCCTGGGAGCTCTGGGGGTACTGGTTGGTTCATATTGTTATTCCTCCTATGGGTCTGCAAACCCCTTCAGCTCCTTGCATCCTTTCTCTGGCTCCTCCATAGGGGATCTTGTGCTCAGTCCAATGATTGGCAGCGAGCATCTGCATCTGTATATGTCAGGCACTGGCAGGGCCTCTCTGGAAACAGCTTTATTAGGCTCCTGTCAGCAAGGCTTGTTGGCTGTGTTTGGTGACTGTATATAGGATGGATCCCGAGGTAGGCCAGTTTCTGGATGGTCTTTCCTTCAGTCTCTGTTCCACCCATTTGACTCTGTATTTCTTTCCATGGTATTTTGTAAGAATATACCTTCTTATTATCTAAGAAGGACCAAAGTATGGATACTTTGGTCCTTCTTTCATAAGCTTCATGTGGTCTGTGAATTATATCTTGGGTATTCCTAGCTTCTAGGCTAATATCCACTTATCAATGAGTACATAACCATGTTTCTTTTGATGACATGTTCTAGTTCCATTCATTTGCCTAAGAATTTCCTGAATTCATTGTTTTTAATAGCTGAGTAGTACTCCATTGTGTATATATACCACATTTTCTGTATCCATTCCTCTGTTGAAGGACATCTGGGTTCTTTCTAGCTTCTGGCTATTATAAATAAGGCTGCTATGAACATAGTGGAGCATGTGTCCTTATTGTATGTTGGAGCATCTTCTTGGTATATGCCCAGGAGTGGTATAGTTGGGTCCTCCAGTAATACTATGTCCAATTCTCTGATATACCACCAAACTGATTTCCAGAGTGGTTTTTACCAGCTTGCAATCCCACCAGCAATGGAGGAGTGTTCCTCTTTCTCCACATCCTCTCCAGCATCTGCTGTCACCAGAGTTTTTGATCTTAGCCATTCTGACTGGTGTGAGGTGAAATTTCAGGGTTGTTTTGATTTGCATTTCTCTGATGACTAAGGATGTTGAACATTTCTTTAGATGCTTCACAGCCATTTGGTATTCTTCAGTTGAGAATTCTTTGTTTAGCTCTGTACCCCATTTTTAATAGGGTTATTTGGTTCTCTGGAGTCTATCTTCTTGAGTTCTGTATATATTGGATATTAGTCCTCTATCAGATATAGGATTGATAAAGATCTTTTCCCAATCTCTTGGTTGTTGTTTTGTCCTATTGACATTGCCCTTTGCCTTACAGAAGCTTTGCAATTTTATGAGGTCCCATTTGTTAATTCTTGATCTTAGAGCATAAGCTATTGGTTCAGGAACTTTCCCCCTGTTCCCATGTGCTTGAGGCTCTTCCACACTTTCTTGTCTATTAGTTTCAGTGTATCTGGTTTTATGTGGAGGTCCTTGATCCACTTGGACTTGAGCTTTGTATAAAGGGATAAGAATGGATCAATTTGCATTCTTCTACATGCTAACCGCCAGTTGAACCAGCACCATTTGTTGAAAATGCTGTCTTTTTTTTTCCACTGGAAGGTTTTAGCTCCTTTGTCACTTATCAAGTGACCATAGGTGTGTGGTTTCATTTCTGGGTTTTGAGTTCTATTTTATTGATCTACCTGCCTGTCGCTGTACCAATACCATCCAGTTTTTATCACAATTGCTCTGTAGTACAGCTTGAGGTTAGGGATGCTGATTCCACCAGAAGTTCTTTTATTGTTGAGAATAGTTTTTTTTGCTATCCTGGGTTTTTTGTTATTCCAGATGAATTTACAAATTTCTCTTTCTAGCTCTATGAAGAGTTGAATTGGAATTTTGATGGAGATTGCATTGAATCTTTTAGATTGCTTTTGGCAAGATGGCCATTTTTACTATATTAATCCTGCCAATGAATGAGCATGGGAGATCTTTCCAACTTCTGAGATCTTCAATATCTTTCTTCAGAGACTTGAAGTTCTTTATATAGATCTTTCACTCATTTAGTTAGAGTCACACCAAGGTATTCTATATTCTGAGTGACTATTGTGAAGGGAATTGTTTCTCTAATTTCTTTCTCATCCTGTTTATCCTTTGAGTATAGGAAGGCTACTGATTTGCTTGAGTTAATTTTATATTCAGCCACTTTGCTGAAGTTGTTTATC
The DNA here is from genome assembly GCA_964023405.1 of Apodemus agrarius. Taxonomy (NCBI): domain Eukaryota; kingdom Metazoa; phylum Chordata; class Mammalia; order Rodentia; family Muridae; genus Apodemus; species Apodemus agrarius. The sequence continues at coordinate 47,523,928 of OZ030008.1, read as the reverse complement.
AGGTTTAGGAGTTCTCTGGTGGAATTTTGGGGGTCAGTTAAGTATACTATCATATCATCTGCAAATAATAATATTTTTACCTCTTCCTTTCCAATTTATATCTCTTTGACCTTTTTTTGTTGTCTAATTGCTCTGGCTAGGATTTCTAGTACTATATTGAACAGGTATGGAGAGAGTGGACAGCTTTGTCTAGTCCCTGATTTCAGTGGGATTGCTTTTTTTCTCTCCATTTAGTTTGATGTTGACTACTGGTTTCCTGTCCCTGTATATTGCTTTTACTATGTTTAGGTATGGGCCTTGAATTCCAGATCTTTCCAAGACTTTTATCATGAAGGGCTTTTGGATTTTGTCAAATGCTTTTTCAACATCTAATGAGATGATCATGGGTATTTTTTTCTTTGAGTTTGTTTATGTAGTGGATCACATTGAATGATTTCCATATATTGAACCATTCCTGCATCCCTGGGATGACGCCTACTTAGTCATGGTGAATGATTGTTTTGATGTGTTCTTGGATTCAAGAATTTTATTGAGTATATTTGCATCAATATTCATAAAGGAAATTGGTCTAGAGTTCTCTTTCTTTGTTGGATCTTTGTGTGGTTTAGGTATCAGAGTAATTGTTGCTTCATAGAACGAATTGGTTAGTGTTCCTTCTGTTTTTATTTTGTGGAATAGTTTGGAGAGTATTGATATTAGGTCTTCTTTGAAGGTCTGATAGAATTCTGCACTAAACACATCTGGTCCTGGACTTTTCTTGGTTGGGAGGTTATTGATGATTGCTTCTATTTCATTAGGGGTTATGTGACTGTTTAGATCATTTATCTGATCCTGATTTAACTTTGGTAACTGGTATCTGTCTAGGAAATCATCCATTTCATCCAGATTTTCCAGTTTTGTTGAATAAAAACTTTTGTAATAGGATCTAATATTTTTTTTTGGATTATCTTGGTTTCTGTTGTTACGTCTCCTTTTTCAGTTCTGATTTTGTTAATTTGGATACTGTCTCTGTACCCTCTGGTTAGTCTGACTAAGGGTTTATCTATCCTGTTGATTATTTTCAACTAGCTCCTGGTTTTGTTGATTTTTTTATATAGTTCTTTTTTATATAGTTTCTACTTCATTGATTTCAGCCCTGAGTTTGATTATTTCCTGCTGTGTACTCTTCTTGAGTGTATTTACTTCTTTTTGTTCTAGAGTTTCCAGATGTGCTGTTAAGCTGCTAGTGTATGCTTTCTCCAGTTTCTTTTTGGAGACACTCAGAGATATGAGTTTTCCTCTTAGGACTGTTTTCTTTGTGTCCCATAAATTTGGGTATCTTGTAGTTTCATTTTCATTAAATTCTAAAAAGTCTTTCTTTAAAGTCTTTCTCTAAAATTTCTTTCTTTTTTTTTTGTTTTTGTTTTTGTTTTTTTGAGACAGGGTTTTTTCTGTATAGCCCTGGCTGTCCTGGAACTCATTCCGTAGACCTGGCTGGCCTCAAACTCAGAAATCCACCTGCCTCTGCTTCCTAAGTGCTCGGATTAAAGACGTGCGCCACCACCGCCCAGCACTGAGTCTTTAATTTCTTTCTTTATCTTTCCTTGACCAAGTTATCATTGAGTGCTGTTCAGCTTCCATGTATATGTGGGCTTTCTAATGATTTTGGTGTTATTGAAGATCAGCCTTTGTCAGTGATGATCTGACAGCATGCATGGCATTATTTCAATCTTCTTGTATCTGTTGAGGCCTGTTTTGTGACCAATTATATGATCAATTTTGGAGAAAGTACCATGAGGTGCTGAGAAGAAGTTATTTTCTTTTGATTTAGGATGAAATGTTCTTTATATATCTGTTAAATCCATTTGGTTCATAGTTTCTGTTAGCTTCACTGTGTCTCTCTTTAGTTTGTGTTTCCATGATCTGTCCATTGATGAGAGTGGGGAGTTGAAGTCTCCTACTATTATTATATGAGGTTCAATGTGCTTGAGCTTTAGTAAAGTTTTTTTTATGAATGTGGGTGCCCTTGCATTTGGAGCATAGATATTCAGGATTGAGAGTTCTTCTTGCTATATTTTTCTTTTGATGTGTATGAAGTGTCCTTCTTTATCCTTTTTGGTAACTTTAGGTTGAAAGTTGATTTTTATTTGATATTATAATGGCTACTTTTTCTTGGGACCATTTGTTCTAAAATTTGTTTTCCAGCCTTTTTACTTTGAGGTAGTGTTTGTCTTTGTCACTGAGGTGGGTTACTTGTATGCAGCAAAATGTTAAGTCCTGTTGACATATGCAGTTTGTTAGCCTATGTCTTTTTATTGGGGAATTGAGTCCATTGATATTAAGAAATATTAAGGAAAAGTGATTGTTGCTTCCTGGTATTATTGTTATTAAAGGTGGTGCCTGTCTTCTTATTGGTTTGTTTAATGTAAGATTACTTTCTTGCTTTTTCTTGGGTGTAGTTTCCCTCTTTGTGTTGGAGTTTTCCATTTATTATCCTTTGAAGGTCTGGATTTGTGAAAAGATATTGTGTAAATTTGGTTTTGTCATGGAATATCTTGATTTCTCCATGTATGGTAATTGAAAGTTTTGCTGGGTATAGTAGTCTGGCTGGTATTTGTGTTCTCTTAGGGTCTGTATGGCATCTGCCCAGGATCTTCTAGCTTTAATAGTCTCTGGTGAGAAGTCTGTTATAATTCTGATAGGTCTGCCTTTATATGTTACTTGACCTATTTCCCTTACTGCTTTTATTATTCTTTCTTTTTTTTTTTGTGCATTTGGTGTTTTGTTTATTATGTGATAGGAGGAATTTTTTTTCTGGTCCAATCTACTTGGAGTTCTGTAGGCTTCTTGTATGTCTATGGGTATCTCTTTCTTTAGGTTAGGGAAGTTTTCTTCTACAATTTTGTTGAAGATATTTACTGGCCCTTTAAGCTGGGAGTCTTCACTATCTTCTATCCCTCTTATCCTTAGGTTTGGTCTTCTCATTGTGTTCTGGATTTCCTGGATGTTTTGGGTCAGAAGCTATTTGCATTTTGCATTTTGTTTGACTGTTGTGTTAATGTTTTCTATGGTATCTTCTGCACCTGAGATTCTCTCTTCTATATCTTGTATTCTTTTTTTTTGATATTTTTAAAATTTTCTATATTTTTTTGTTTACATCCCAAAGGCTTTCCCCTTTCCCAGTTCCCCCTCACCATATCTCCCATAAGTCCTCTTCCCCCAGCCCAATCCCCACCCCCCCCCATTTCTCTGTTCTTATACTCTCTTACAAAACTGGATCCAGTCTTTTCAGGACCAGGGTCCTGTCCTTCCTTCTTCTTGGGAATCTTTTGATTTGTTAATTGTGCCTTGAGTATTCAGAGCTTTTGGGCTCATTAATATCCACTTAATTGCATTTCATGTGTATTCTTTTGTGATTGGGTTAACTCACTTAGGATGATATTTTCCAGATCCAACCATTTTCCTACAAGTTGCATGAATTCATTATTTTTAATTGTTGAGTAGTATTCCATTGTATAAATATACCACATTTTCTGTATCTATTCCTCCTGTGAGGAACATCTGGGCTCCTTCCAACTTCTGGTTATTATAAATAAGGCTGCTATGAACATAGTAGAGGATGTGTCTTTATTGTGTGCAGGGGATTCTGCTGGGTATATGCCCAGGAGTGGCATGTCAGGGTCCTCTGGAAGTGTCATACCCAATTTTCTGAGGAATGGCCAGACTGATTTCCAGAGCGGTTGTACCATCTTGCAATCCCACCAACAGTGGAGTAGTGTTCCTCTTTCTCCACATACTTGCCAGCACCTGTTGTCCTTTGAGTTTTTAATCTTAGCCATTCTGACTGGTGTGAGGTGGAATCTCAGGGTTGTTTTGATTTGCATTTCCCTGATGACTAATGATGTTGAACATCTCTTAAGGTGCTTCTCAGCCATCCAGATTTCTTCTGGTGAAAATTCTTTGTTTAGCTCTGTACCCCATTTTTTGATAGGGTTATTTGGTTCTTTGGGGTCTAACTTCTTGAGTTCTTTGTATATATTGGATATTAGCTCTCTGTCAGATGTGGGGTTGATGATGATCTTTTCCCAATTTGTTGGTTGCTATTTTGTCCTTCTGACAGTGTCCTTTGCCTTACAGAAACTTTGTAATTTTATGAGGTCCCATTTGTCAATTCTTGATCTTAGAGCATAAGCTATTGGTGTTCTGTTCAGAAACTTTCCCCCTGTGCCCCTGTCCTCCAGGGTCTTCCCCAGTTTCTTTTCTATTAGTTTCAGTGTGTCTGGCTTTATGTGGAGGTCCTTGATCCACTTGAAGTTGATCTTGGTACAAGGAGATAAGAGTGGGTCAATTCTCATTCTTCTGCATGTTGACCTCCAGTTGAACCAGCAACATTTGTTGAAAAGGCTATCTTTTTCCACTGGAAGGTTGTGGCTCCTTTATCAAAGATCAAGTGACCATAAGTCTGTGGGGTCATTTCTGGGTCTTCAATTCTATTCTATTGATCTACTTGCCTGTCACTGTACCAATACCATGCAGTTTTTAGCACAATTGCTCTGTAGTACTGCTTGAGGTCAGCGATATTGATTCCCCCAGAAGTCCTTTTATTGTTGAGAATAGTTTTAGCTATCCTGGGTTTTTTGTTACTCCAGATGAATTTGAGAATTGCTCTTTCTAGATCTATGAAGAATTGAGTTGGGATTTTGATGGGGATTGCATTGAATCTGTAGATTACTTTTGGCAAGATGGCTATTCTTACTATATTGATCTTGCCAATCCAAGAGCATGGAATATTTTTCCATCTCCTGAGGTCTTCTTAGATTTCTTTGTTCAAGGACTTGAAGTTCCTGTCATACAGATCTTTCACTTGTTTGGTTAAAGTTACGCCAGGATACTTTATATTGCTTGTGGCTATTGTGAAGGGTGTTATGTCCCCAATTTCTTTCTCAGCCTGCTTGTCCTTTGAGTATAAGAAGGCTACTGATTTGCTTGAGTTGATTTTATAACAAGCCACTTTGCTGAAGTTGTTTATCAGCTGTAGGAGTTCTCTGGTGGAGTTTTTTGGGTCACTTACGTATACAATCATATCATCTGCAAAAAGTGATAGTTTGACATCTTCCTTTCCAATTTGTATCCCTTTAACTTTCTTATGTTGTCCAATTGCTCTCGCTAGAACTTCAAGTACTATATTGAAAAGGTATGGAGAGAGAGGGAAGCCTTGTCTAGTCCCTGATTTTAGTGGGATTGCTTCAAGTTTCTCTCCATTTATTTTGATGTTGGCTACTGGTTTGCTGTTTATTGCTTTTACTATATTTACGTATGGGCCTTGAATTCCTGTTCTTTCCAGGACTTTTAGCATGAAAGGATGCTGAATTTTGTCAAATGCTTTTTCAGCATCTGATGAGATGACCATGTGGTTTTTTTCTTTGAGTTTATGTAGTGGATTACATAGATGGATTTTCATATATTGAACCATCCCTGCATCCCTGGGATGAAGCCAACTTGATCATGGTGAATGATCATTTTGATGTGTTCTTGGATTCGGTTGGCAAGAATTTTATTTAGTATTTTTGCATCAATGTTCATAAGGGAGATTGGTCTGAAGCTCTCTTTCTTAGTTGGGTCTTTGTGTAGTTTTGGTATCAGGGTAATTATGGCTTTGTAGAATGAGTTGGGTAGTGTTCCTTCTGTTTCTATTTTGTGGAATAGTTTGAAGAGTATTGGCATTAGGTCTTCTTTGAAGGTCTGATAGAATTCTGCACTAAAACCATCTGGTCCTGTGCTTTTTTTGGTTGGAAGACTTTCTATGACCTCTTGTATTTCCTTGGGGGTTATGGGACTGTTTAGGCGATCTATTTGATCCTGATTTAATTTTGGTATTTGGTATCTGACTAGGAAATTGTCCATTTCCTCTAGATTCTCCAGTTGTGTTGAGTATAGACTTTTGTAGTAAGATCTGATGATCTTTTGAATTTCCTCAGTTTCTGTTGTTATATCTCCCTTTTCATTTCTAATTTTGTTGATTTGAATACTGTCTCTGTGCCCTTTGGTAAGTCTGGCTAGGGGTTTATCTATCTTGTTGATTTTCTCAAAGAACCAGCTCCTGGTTTTGTTGATTCTTTGTATGGTTCTCTTGGTTTCAACTTGATTGATTTCAGCCCTGAGTTTGATGATTTCCTCTCTTCTACTCCTCCTGGGTGAAATAGCTTCTTTTAGTTCCAGAACTTTCAGGTGTGCTGTTAAGTTGCTAGTATATGCTTTCTACTGTTTCTTTTTTGAGGCACTAAGGGTTATAAGTTTTCCTCTTAGCACTGCTTTCATTGAGTCCCATAGATCTGGGTATGTTGTGCCTTCATTTTCATTAAATTCTAAAAAGTCTTTGATTTCTTTCTTTATTTCTTCCTTGACTAAGGTATCATTGAGTAGAATATTGTTCCGTCTCCATGTATATGAGGATTTTCTGTTGTTTTTGTTGCTATTGAAGAACACTCTTACTCCATGGTGATCAGATAGGAGAGCATTGGATTAGTTCAATCCTTTTATATTTGTTGAGGTCTGTCTTGTGACCAATTATGTGGTCAATTTTGGAGAAGGTACCATGAGGTGCTGAGAAAAAGGTATAGTCTTTTGCTTTAGGATGAAAGGTTCTATATATATCTGTTAGAACCAATTGCTCCAAAGTTTCAATGAGTTTCCCTGTGTCCCTGTTTAGTTCCTGTTTTCCTGATCGGTCCATTGAGGATAGTGGAGTGTTGAGGTCCCCCACAATTATTGTGTTAGGTACAATGTGTGCTTTGAGCTTTAGCAAAGTTTCTTTTATGAATGAGGGTGCCCTTGCATTTGGAGCATAGATGTTTAGAATTGTGAGTTCTTCTTGGTGGATTTTTCCTTTGACCAGCAAGAAGTGACCTTCTGTGTCTCTTTTGATGACTTTAGGTTGAAAGTCAATTTTATCTGATATTAGTATGGCTATTCCAGCTTGCTTCCTGCGACCATTTGCTTGCAAAATTATCTTCCAGCCTTTTACTCTAAGGTAGTGTTTGTCTTTGACCCTGAGGTGTGTTTCCTGTATGCAGCAAAATGTAGGGTCCTGCTTCTGTATCCAGTCTGTTAGTCTATGTCTTTTTATTGGGGAATTGAGTCCACTGATGTTAAGAGATATTAAGGAATAGTGATTATTTCTTCCTGTCATTTTTGATGTTATTTTTGTTTTTGAGTGGTTATCTTCTTTTGAGTTTGATGGGAGAAGGCTACTATCTTGCTTTTTCTAGGGTGCAGTCTCCCTCCTTGTATTGGAGTTTTCCCCCTATTATCCTTTGTAGAGCTGGGTTAGTGGAAAGATATTGTGTAAATTTGGTCTTGTCATGGAATATATTGATTTCTCCATTTATGTTGATTGAGAGTTTTGCTGGGTATAGTAGTCTTGGCTGACATTTGTGGTCTCTTAGAGTCTGCATGAGATTCGCCCAGGATCTTCTAGCTTTCATGGTCTTTGGAGAGAAGTCTGGTGTGATTCGGATAGGTCTTCCTTTTTATGTTACTTGCCCTTTTTCTCTTACTGCCTTTAATATTCTTTCTTTGTTTAGTACATTTGGGGTTTTGATTATTATGTGACGGGCGGTATTTCTGTTCTGGTCCAGTCTGTTTGGAGTTCTGTAAGCTTCTTGTATATTCATGGGCATCTCTCTTTTTAAGTTAGGGAAGTTTTCTTTCATAATTTTATTGAAGATATTTGCTGGCCCTTTAAATTGTAGATCTTCACTCTCATCTATCCCTATAATCCTTAGATTTGGTCTTCTCATTGTGTCCTGGATTTCCTGGATGTTTTGGGTTACAAGCCTTTTGCATTTTGCATTTTCTTTGACTGTGGAGTCACTGGTTACTATGGTATTTTCAGCATCTGAGATTCTTATCTCTATCACTTGTATTCTGTTGTTGATATTTGCACCTACGACCCCTGATTTCTTCCCAAGGTTTTCTATCTCCAAAGTTGTCTCCCTTTGTGATTTCTTAGTTGTTTCTACCTCTGTGTTCAGATCTTGGATGGTTTTGCTCAGTTCCTTCACTTTTTTATTTGTGTTTTCTTGCAATTCTTTAAGAGATTTTTGTGTTTCCTCTTTCATAACTTCTGCCTGTTGACTCAATTTCTCCAAGTGATTTTTTAATTTCCTTATTGGCTTGTGTCTGTTGATTCATATTCTCCTGGAATTCTTTAAGTGATTTTTGTGTTTGCATTGTAAGGGCTTCTACCCTATTCATGTTCCCCTGCATTTCTTTAAGAGATTTGTTCATGTCTTTTTTGTGTTCCTCTAGCAGCATCAAGACCAGTGCTTTTATATCCAACTCTTGTTTTTCTGGTGTGTTGGGGTATCCAGGACTTGCTGTGGTTGGCAAATTGGGTTCAGATGCTGCCATATTGCCTAGATTTCTGTTAGAAACGTTCCTATGTTTGCCTTTTGCCATCTGTTTATCTCTGGAGTTAGTTGGTCTTATTGTTCCTGGTTGGAGTTTGAAGCTCCTGTGAGCCTGGCCTTTGGCGCTGCTGTCATAGAGGGCGGCTGTTCTCCTGAGTTGGAGACAGGGAGGTTTCTGCTACTGGGGTCCGAATTACCTCCTCAGCTCTGCTGAGCCAGACCCAAGTCTTCCCCAGGCTTGCTGCTGGACCTGCAATTGGCCTCCTGCGGTCTCCTCCTGTCCTGTCTAGTTGCCTACTCTTAAGAATCAGATCTTTTTTTTTTTCCCCCACCGATCTGGGCTCGTCTGTTAGATCTTTATGGTGACCCGGGCTCCTCTGTTGATTCTCTATGGTGACATGTTCAGGCCACTAGCTCCAAGATGGTGGTGGGTCTCAGGGCTCTGTCTAACCACGGGATTCCCTGCAGGACTGGAGGTTCCCTGGTTGGACTGCTGGAACCTAGATAGTGGCGCTCTCCATTCACAGGTCTCTGTCTGGTTAGCTGTCTGTGGTGTCCTGAGGCAAGATGTCAGCTTCTGGCTGACTTCCACACACAGACCTGTGAGCAGTTTGTTGCACACTCTGGTCGGTGCAGAGACCTCCCGCCAAACTGATCTGGCTCTGGGTGCAGGCAAGAACCTGACAGGGTAGTCGATGCTAGGCTAGGTCTCTGTTCATGCCCTGACCCCACCTGCCAGTTGTCCGCAGTGAGCTGAGGCAAGATGGTGGCCTCGCTGCAAGCCCAGAGAGCCAGACTCCAGAGGTCAGCAACAGCCGTGCTGAACTGTGGGTGCCCAGATGTCCCGCCAAGCTCCTCTGGCTTCATGCGCAGGCAAGAGCCTGACAGGGTAGTCTATGCTAGGCTAGGTCTCTGTCCACACACCTGACCTCAGCCGCCAGCAGTCTGCGGTGTCCCGAGGCAAGATGGCGTCCTCGTTCCAAGCCCGGCAAGCCGGTCCCATTCTTTTTTTTTAAAGTAACTTTTTTTTTTTTTAAAAAAAAGGTTTATTTATTTATTATATGTAAGCACACTGTAGCTGTCTACACCAGACAAGGGCATAAAATCTTCTTATGGATGGTTGTGTGCCACCATGTGGTTGCTGGGATTTGAACTCAGGACCTTTGGAAGAGCAGTCAGTGCTCTTAACCGCTAAGCCATCTCTCCAGCCCCTATCTTTTGTATTCTGTTGTTGATGCTTGCATATATGAGTCCTGATTTTTTTCCTAGGTTTTCTATTTCCAGTGTTGTTTCCCTCTGTGATTTCTTTATTGTTTCAACTTCCATTTTTTAGATCCTGGGTGGTTTTGTTCAGTTCCTTCATGTGCTTGGTTGTGTTTTCTTATAATTCTTTAAGTGCTTCTCCCTGTTTACTTGTGTTCTCCCATATTTCTTTAAGGGAGTTATTTATGTTCTTCTTAAAGTCCTCTATCAGCATCATGAGATATGATTTAAAATCCAGCTCTTGCTTTTCCGGTGTGTTGGGGTATCCAGGACTTGCTGTGGGAGAACTGGGTTTTGATGTTTCCAAGTAGCCTTGGTTCCTGTTGGTAGGTTCTTGTGCTTGCCTTTTGCCATCTGGTTATCTCTGGCATTAGTTGGTCTTGCTGTTTCTGGCTGGAGCTTATCCCTCCTGTGGTCCTGTAAGCCTGTGTTAGCGCTCCTGGAAGACCAAGTCTCTTCTGGCAGGATCTGTGTGCAGATGGCTGTGGAGCAGTTTGGCTCCTGGGTGCAGATGGTGACTGGAAGGATTCTGTCCCAGTTGCTCCAGTGTATGCCCTCTTCACTCCTAGCCATTCCCCTCAGGACAGTTATTGAAGAGAAAGTGGAGATCTAACCTCTGAGTCTAGAAGTAAAAGTGCTGCTGGGAGATTACTCTCTCCTGGTGGGCTGTGCACAGAAGGCTGAGGAGCCACCTGGCTCCCTGGTGCAAAGGTCACCCAGAAGGCTCCTGTCCCAGCTGTCCCACTGTATGCCCTGTGTACTCCTAGCCGCTTACTGTATTCTATTGACTGAAGCAGAGACACAGGTTCATCTAGGTTCTAGGAATGGTCCTAGGCTTGTAACCCTTTGAGGGAAAAAAAAAGCCTCTTTGTTCTAAAGGCAAGAGCTACTCCCAGGCCTTCAAGACTGAAAATTTGGTTTGCTCTAGCCTACTCTCTCTTATTTGGGGGATTAAATGAAGTAGATGGATTTGTGTGGAAAAAATACCACTGATTTCTTTCCCTAAAAACTCACAGGAAACTTAACAATTCCACTGAGATGCTCTTCCACACTGTCTAAGAGAACTAAAGCCATCTCACGGTAGAGTTCACCAATCTGATTAGCATTAAGTGCCCAGGTTTCTATTTCAGCACAAGATACGTCTAAATATCATGACTTCGAATAGCATCAGTGTGTTGGGTCTTCAGATGTGTGTCACAAGTCTTGAGTGGGCTCCTCTCAGTGCTTCCTTTGCCCGATGTGGCTTTGCCTGGATCACTTACTACACATTTTGCCTGTGACTAGGTCTGTCTGTAGAGTCCCAAGTGGCTCGCCTCCATGGCTGTGATTTGGCCAGCATGTCTGGAAGTGAGCTCATCTGGACTCTTCTCCACTGTGTCTTCCCAACAGGAAGGGTAGAGACCTGGTCTTGTGTCACTTTCAAAGTCGTCTGGTTAGAGCCTTCTCAAAATGTTTCCACACTCAAGGAACAGCAAGACCCCTTCCTGGTGGGAGAAAAACATGGAACTGAACACTGTTGTGGCATTGATGTGAAAACATCTTGTTTTTTGTTTTTTATTTTTAGCACCAGGAATGACAAGTAGGATACAAAGACTGACTCAAGCAAGACTATGATTATTGATTCTGTGATAAGAGAAAGAATTTGACAGACATTGTAAGTTAAGACAACAAAAGCTACTTAGTTCCTGTATCTGGCCTGATATCTGTCATTGGCTTATTTGTTGACTGAGCACAGGTAACTATTTTAAACTAGTTTGGGGGCATTGATGTACAGGGTTTGCCCAGTCATTTCCCTAAGTGCTTGTGCATTTTGTTTAGTATTGACAAAGAGAATTTTATCCCTTACCTCTCTTTTTCCTCCTTGCCTTTCATGTCCACTGACTGGTATTTACTTAGTATCCATTATTTATGTGCCCAACACTGGTTCAGATGTTGGAGGTACAGAATTGATGGAATCCACATTCTCCAGATTTATTTAAAAAAAAAAAAAGGCCCCGAGCAGGGCAATAGTCTAGTTATGACTAATGGGAGTTGGGGATTAAAAGAGAATGTCTGTAAGACTCTAATTGTATGACCAGAAATATTTCCCTCTTAACCAGCACATAAACACATTGGGAAAGCTCATTTCTTTTTGTACATGTGGGGAAAATAAAATACATTGAGGAATGTTGAGGAAAACTTTTTGGGATTCCTGGAGTGACATTTGATTTGCCAGGAGGCTGGAAAGGAAACAAACTTCTGCATTCACTGGACCAGAAAAGAGAAAAGTCAGAGCAGGCAGTTCTGAGAAGCATCTGGAGCCGTCGGCTTGTCCTTTCCATTCTGGCCTGCTGGGCGGCTCCAGAACTTGGGTACTGTAGATAGTAAGTTAAATATCAGCAAAGTACGAAAGAGGGAAGTCAAAGCATGTTTGAACTCACTGACACGCACACCTTGCTATCTCTTTCTATGTCTTCACACACAGGCACTCCCACAGGCAAAGCCTACATAACCAGGAAATAAAGACCAATCACAGGCTAGGAACAAAAGCAAGTTCCACTTTTTTAAAAAATGTAATGCCTTAAGAACATGCATTTTCCCAAGCTAGTGAACACTTCTGAAGTCATGAATCCTTTCATAGTATGATCGCACCAACCTCCCTTGTCTATTTACGGTTTCCTTTGTTATTGATTCTGCTTGAGTTAACATCTGTGTGTATCCGTGTTTGGATGAAGCTCTGATCTTTTTTTTTTCCTCCTTAGGATAAACTCCTGAAAGGGGAATTTCTTAGTCACCGATACAAACACTTTTAAAGCAAACATCTCTTAACTCTTCCTTGCATATAAGAGAGAGGGATTTAAATGTATACTGTTTACCTCTAAAAGCCACCCAATGGCTGTGTGTGTGACAGTGGCCTCTCATCTTGTTATCAAGGAGAGCTTCATACTTGTTTTTAGTTCTAGATAATTTCTCAACTAGGGAAAAATGCTACTCGGATCTGGAAGCTGCCTGAGAGAGCTTAGTTCAGGAACAAAGTCCTCAGTAAGCTTAAGATGGTTTTGTTGTTGTTGTTGTCGTTGTTTTAGTTTTTTATTTTTATTTATTTTTTTTAATTTTATGATTGGCCTTTCAATTCCCAAGTCAGAGTAAGACAAGCAGACACGCAAATTGGAGGTTGAAACCATCACTTACAGCTGCTCCTGATAAAACAGAGCAGCCTCAAGTGCTCTCCCGCTGGCAGCTGCCTCCTCTCCCCTTATCTTTACTTTCCCTGTATCTTCTCTCCTTTCTCATTCGGTCCCACGCACAGAGCCAAGAGGGCATCTGCTCTGAAGCCTGAGATTCGCTCACCTTATCACTCTGCCTTGCTTCCCACCGAGAGGGGCCTTGGCTGCCACTTCCCCTCCTCCCGCCGCCCCCTCCCACCTTTTAGCAGTTTATAGCACGTTCCTCTCTTGGATACAGAAATTGCAAGCCCTCAATGGAAATCTGAGTGTGCTGTTTGGAACTGTTTATGGCTGATTTTGGACTCGGGCAGGCAGGGCCATAAATACACAGTTAATCTGCCTGATAGCGAGAGCAGTCACCTTGGCCCCAAGAGATTAACCACACGTGGAGACACAGAGAGGCCACCCTTCCCGCAGCAGTTGTGTGATGTAGTTAGCCTGGCCCTGAGTGGACAGGGCGGCGGACGCCGATGTCCCGGCTGCCTCAGCTGTCTCATTGGGCCGCTTCACAGTTGTTCAGTCTCTGCGGTGTTCTCCTCAATCCTTCCCTGTCCTTGGAAGGCTTAGACCATGGTTTTGCCTCTCTGCTGTTCGGTTTCCAAAGCTTTGCCACCTCTGAGTAGGTCATTTTGGGGGTGCAACGTCCAATAAGCTGGTTACTAGTAGCCACATGGGGGCTACTTTAATTCAAATGAAAGTAAGACCGTGGAAGTGAACATTTCTCTTTCTGTTAGCCTTAGCACATGTTAAGCGGTCAGTAGCTGAGTGTGGCAAGCAGCTCCTGCAGACGAGGAGCCTCCTGCCATTCCAGTAGGTTCCCTTGGACAGAACTGATTTATGGCATCTGTATTGGGAAAGGGGGAGAATACATCCTCCGTCACTGCATATTTTGGACTTTTTTTTTTCCAACCTGATGATGGCTGACATTATTTAAGCTTTCACCCAACAGCACATTCCTGCTGTTGGGTGAAAGCTTATGCAACCCCAAGACAAGCCTATAAAGAAGGTGGATTATTACCGTGCCCATTCTACAGATGATAAAAGGAAATCTGCGTCATGCTCTCGAGAATGTTGAGATTATAACTATTATAACTTCATCCAGTCAAATTATGCTCCACAGCTCTGAGAAGCTTTGAGCGCCAGCAGGCGAGCGCCCAGGCTCTACCGCAGTTTGGCGATTTCTCAAACGCTACAGGGTCCTGGGAGTGACCGTCTGGTACTCGGATTGGTGGGTTTTGGGCCTGGAGTCAAGATGTAGTCTAGATCGAGCTGCTCTTGGAAGAGAACATTCTAGAACTCTTATCATTTCAGTTTTGTGATTCTTATTGAGGGTCATTTGAAATGGGGGTTTTCTCATGGGTTTTAAGTTTTTTCAAGGTTAAGACAAAACCTAGAGTCTAGAATCTTTGGAAAGTATGGTTTCAGCCACTCTGAATATTCTCATGAGTTTGGAGTCCTGGTCTCATGGAGGGGTTTGCGGGGCGCTGAGAGGAGGGAGACCCCTGCGTAGTTCTGTGGTGGACCCTCTCCCGCCCTCCGGTCATTGATCGCTGTTTCTTAGCAACCCGGTTTACTAACATGGCAAACACAACCTATGTGCTTTCATGGTCTACCATGTGACATTATATTACAGTGTGAAATACTAAAATAGAGCAAACTCACTGTCTCTAACCACTAACTCACACCCTTATTTGTTTTTTTGTGGTATGGAGGTGAGAAGATGACTTCTGGGTCCTTCGCCATGTGGGTCTTGGTGACAGAGCTCAAGTCATCCATCAGCCTTTGTGGCAGCATCTTTTATCTGCTGAGCCATCTCGCTGGCCTGGGATCTACATCTAGGTAAAATCGATCTTCAACATGGAGGTGAGCTCATACTGTGCTTGTCTTTTTGTATGTGGCTACTTTTACATGATTAAATCCATCCATGTCAGAAATGGCAGACTTTTTAAAAAAAGGGTAAATGGTGTGTATATCCTACATTTCATTCATTCATTCATTCTTCATTCATTCATTCATTCATTCACAATGGACACTTAGGTTGATTTCATGCCACTGCTACTGTGAACACTGCTGTGTTGGGTTGAGAGAGTACAGATGTCTTCTTAGCATATTGACCTCGTTTCTTTTGAATATATGCCCACGAATGGGCTTCCCAAATGTATGATAGTTCTACTTTTAATTTTATAGAAAGTTCACACTGCTGTTTCTGCAGATGGACTGTTTACCCCCTCGCCAGCTGTGTACCGGGTAACCCGTGTCTGTCTTGCACACAGCTCTGGTCACAAGCCCTGCTGTCACGTCTCCTGCTTCTCTGGAACGTCCCTTTGCATGTCTGTGGCACTGAAGTCTTCTCTGACTGACTGTGTGGCAGCACCCCAGCACTTTGTGAGCTGAGTGTCAGGACAAGGTGTGACCTGATTTCCCCGAAATCTCCCTTGTCCGAGAGATAGCCTCCCGGGCCAGATGGCTCTTCAGGACCAAAGTTCAGTTCCCACCACTCCTCATCACATTGGCAATCTCAGAAGGTGCAAGTTCCACATATCCTGGTGGTGACAGATCAGAGGAGGGCCAGAGGCGACAACACAGCTGCTCCTGGAGGGGCTGAGAGGTGATTGATTAGGCCGAGCGTAGACTGAGGGCCCCCGTTCCCACCTTCTCCAGCAGGAAGCCCAGGCAGGTCCCAGAACTTCCTGTTCTGGGCATTTCCAGCCTTGTTTGGTCAAAATACTTTTGCAGATTTTCTCCTCCTATCTGTGTGAACGAATAACCCTTTAACCAAAACTTGATCTCCTGGATGAGAGGGGGTGGGTTTGTGTCTCTGTATTTGTAAAGTTCCGGGTGATACTTTACTTAGCAGTTACAATAGGGTAAAGCACAGGGGTCGGGCTTAGAGGGAGAGCGCAGAAAGACGGTCAGGATGTTTTCTTCAACAAAAAAAAAATATTAACCTATTTATACAGTTCCATCCATTTTTAGAAAGGAAAAAAAAGTATCCCTATAAAACATACCTTTCTGGCTGGGTAGTGGTGGTACACACCTTTAATCCCAGCACTTGGTAGTCAGAGGCAGTCAGATCTTTGTGAATTTGAGTCCAGCCTGGGTTACAAAGCTAGGTCTAGGATAGCCAAGGTTACACAGAGAAAGCCTGTCTTAGCCTCTACCTATCTCCAAATAACCGAAACCTTCCTGCTTTCCTTTTATGCATGGAGTCTCTCTCTCTCTCTCTCTCTCTCTCTCTCTCTCTCTCTCTCTCTCTCTCTCCATACAAAGGAAAAGCCCAGAACACATTCTGCAAGAATGTTAATTGCTGGCTATGTCTCTGGGCTGGGTTGCGGTCACCGCAGTTAAGCAACATTTGAGCAACTTAAATAGAGGTGGTGGGGCGGGGTGTAGACTCCAGGACAGCCCAGCACCTGGGTATCAGAAGGTCCATGTCGAAGGTGTCTCCCAGACGAAGGAAACCAGAAATAAAGGCTAGCTGGTGCTTGTTCATCAGTCCCAAGCTCTTTTCCAACGTTCTATATCTGCTTCAAGAGCCAGCTTCTGAGAGGGAGAGAAACCGCTTCTCCTAGCCTGGCTCACATGTTTTCCCGTGTTCCATAAAGGCAGAACACTAATGGAAAACCAGTGCTATTATCAAAGAAAGGGCAGATGTATGCTGCAAGGGGCGGATAACATGATGACTGCCAGGGACCGTGAGGGTTTTCTTTTTCACTGTGGTTTCCTGATTTTTTTTTTTTTTTTTTTTTTTTTTTGGTAACAAATATCTAAAACTACTTCTATTGTCTTTTTTTTCTATTGTCTTTTAATATGTGGTTTTCTAAACTTTTTTTTGTTCCAACATCTTTTTTTTTAAAGGATTTATTTATTTTATGTATGTGAGTACACTGTCGCTGTCTTCAGACACACCAGAAGAGGGCATTAGATCCCATTACAGATGGTTGTGAGCCACCACATGAGTGCTGGGAATTGAACTCAGGACCTCTGGAAGAACAGTCAGTACTCTTAACCGCTGAGCCATCTCTCCAGCCCCACTCCAATATCTTAAATGTATCTTATACATAACATTTTTGTATACACTGAGATAGTACATATTTTAATTGTTCAAGGACCTTCCTGGTTGCTCTGAAATTATTTATTCTGTATAGCTTGCCTCATCTAGAATAAGCTGAACCAAGATATTCTTTGCATACACACGGTATTCTTTTAGAGTGTCTGTGAGTTTCTTAAGGTTAGAATCCCATGTCTAATATTCCTGCTTTTGTGTTTAAGCAGCTTGTGTGTAGTAGCTAGTCAATAAATGGCTCTTCTCACATTACTACAGATGACGTCTGCCAACATCACTGCACTGAGCAAAGGTCTTTGTATAAAGCCTTTCAGTTAATCAGCACATACTCACAGAATATGTTATCACCATAATCCAGAGCTAAAAAACCCAGAGCTTAAGGAAGGCAATGTCACCCTCAAAGCCACCGCTGATTTGCAGTAACCATTATGTCCTCCTTAGACAGTCTTTTAAGGCAAGAGCTCTTCAGTGTTTGACTTTTAATTTTTGACTATTTTGCAAGTGAGTAGATAAAGCTTTATACTATGTGGGTGAGATGATAAAAAGCTTAGTTCACAGAAGGGTTAATGAAGGATTTCTGAAGTCAGAACTCTTGGCTCAGGTCAAATCTGGTGGCCTTTCTGTCAACCTCAGTTGTTCAGAAGGGTGACGTGGGCTTGGCCAGCAGCTTGGGTGGGCCTGAGCTGTAGCAGGGACATTCTCAGGTCTAGAAATCCTGCATGTGGCCAGCAGGATTGACTGCTTCTGGTGGCTCTGTAGATTGAGAAAAGTTCCGGATGGTGCCAATGTGGATTGGTATGTTGTCTGATGTGAAAAGAAGCCGACAAGAAAAATCTATGGGAGAAACATTGGGAGCTTCTGGAAACAAGGGTATTGTTTATGACCAAGAAGAAGTAAAGAAAAGCACAGTTCTGTAGGACGACTGGAAGCATGATGTTTAATCAGCAATACTTTTCCTATTTAACTGCTGATGTGGGACCACAGATCCATTACCAAACTGCTCGAATTTTTGCAAGCATACAACACTATGATCTCTTCAGAAAAGTATGCCTAGATGTGTTTCAGAATCCATATCAATACAGCCCTGAAGATTCACAGAAATGGGTGTTCTTGTTCTTGCAGATTCCTCTGTGGGCTACATCACCACCCGCCAAGTATGTTTACGGCTTAAAAGTAAACAATGGAAACAGGAAACAGCTGCGGGATAAACATGATCCTTATGCTTTACTCCCACATTTCACTGGGGTTAAGGTCTTAATGGGACTGCATGCTTCGTACTCCTAGTAGTTTAGCCGTCCATACTTCTCTTAATTGACAAATTACGGTTGTATATATTTATGGGGTACAAAGTGGTGTTGTGATTTCTGAGGCAGAAAGGGAAGAGATGACTAGGAGAAGGGCATTCCTAACTGCACTTTAGATTGTGATCGCCGGCCAGCTGGCTGGCCTTCATAAACACTTTTGTCATCAATAGCATGGACTGTGATACAGAGAACTTAGCCTCATGTCAGGGGAGTGTATACGGCCCATGGCCAAGGCCAGATTTCAGCAGCTGCATCTTGCTCTTTCTCTGAGTTCTGGTTGGCCAGATTTAGCTGGGCTTTTCCTGTTTCCTAATACTACATCCACACCACGGAAAGACCCTTCGATAAATAAGGTCTTTTAAGGCCAGGTCTTCCTTCTATGAGGACTAGGGCATTAAGTACCTTGTTAAGCAATTGTTCGCTATCATCTCTCCTATGTTAGGAAGGATATTGGTGATCATTATAGGCCACAGTGTCATACAAATAAGTGCTCTTTGGCTTCAAAATGAGGGAACTATTACCTTTGGTTGTTAGTTGTTTCCTTTCTATCCTCTTCCTCCTTTCTTCCTTTTTTATGATGTATAGTTCTTACTTGTTTTTTATGTACTAGCTGTACATTTCCAATAATTATTTAATAAATCTTATACATGTGTACATGTTATATATACAAGTAGTTTCCTAGCTTTGGCTAGAAACTATAGTATAGTTTTTATATGTATAGTTTTTATAGTATAGTTTTTTATGTCCGTGATGTATTGACTCTTTAGGCACAGTGGATAAACAACTCAAAGAGCATTCTTGTCCTTTATTCTATCTATCTATCTATCTATCTATCCATCCATCCATCCATCCATCCATCCATCCATCCATCCATCTATCTATCTATCTATCTATCTATCTATCTATCTATCTATCTATCTATCCCATCTGTCTATCTATCTATCTATCTATCTATCTATCTATCTATCTATCTATCATTTATCTCTATCTATAATTTGATTCTTTCAGAAACTGTCTTGTTATGTAGTTCTAGTTGGTGTAGAGCTCACTATGTAGAGAATACTGGCCTTGAACTTGCAAAAGTCCTTCTGCCTCTGCATTCCAAGTATTGGGATTATTGGCATCCACCACCATACCTGTCACAAAGATCAGTTTCTAACAGACTTTCTTTCTTAGTGTCTCAGGAGAAAACTTCTTGAGAACTTAAAACCTCTGGGCTGTTGTGGCTCAGATGATAATGAGAGCAAGGGATTGTAGATAAAGGTGATGGATAAACTGAGAAGATAAATGGAGACCAACAAAGGCAGCATAAATCAACATCGGCAAGCAGTCTTCACCATCCCTCAACAAGAGAGAGTGAATGAAGAGTCAGCCTAGAGGAGTCAACCCATGATGGAATTCTGTTGAGCTCATTCAGTGGAAGCAGGGATAATATATTTGTATTCAGCTGTGTTGGAGATACAGTTCAGGAAGATGCTCCTCCTTCTCTTCTGTTCCCCGCCCCCCTTCTGCTGCAATCTGCCACCATAGAAACTAAGTGAAGGTTTTTGTAGTTATGATTTGCTCGCTGAGATGGTTGGTGACTGTTTGCTCTTCAGATCCAACTCTTATCTTCCATTACTGTGTTTTGGAATCTTTCTAAAAAGGAGTTACTGTATCATTTATTTATGTCTCTGTGTGTTTTGTGTGCATATGTCTACGGGTTCCTGAAAAGGCCAGAAGAGTATATTGGATCTTGTGGAGCTGAATTTACAGGTGATTGTGAACCCCCTGGTAGGGGTGCTGGGAACGGAATTCCTGTCCCTTGAAAGACCAGCATATGCTATTAACCACTGAGCCAATTGTCCAAACCTAAAGATTTAAAAACTATTATGTATGTAATATTAGATATATTGGATATATACCAGATATATTATTATTGGAATATCAGAAAACAGAAAATGCCATTGGATTCCCTGAAATAGGAGACATAGGTGGCTGTGATCCAAGGGAAATGATACTGGAAACTGAACCTTTTGCCTCTGTAAGAGCAGTGGATGCTCTCAAACACTGAGCCATCTGTCTCACTCCTGCATTTTGAGTCTTTGAGACTCACTGAGTCTAGGAATTACAGCCTGCAGGGATTAGTCATTGAGATTTCCAACAGGAAGTAAAGTCTGAGTGAATAGAGGCGGGGGTAGCTAAGAATTCTTTTTGTAAATCTCCCACTTTCCACCTGGTCACTTCCTAGTCAAGATTGGTGTCCTTCCCCGTCAAAAGACTTCCGTTGATTCTTCTCTTCTGAATTCTGACACTTTCCTGCTGCTCAGCACTGTCCTAGATTCTCTCATTAGGATATACATTAACCTGCTTTGTTTCTTTCCATCACCCGTAGTTTTGTGATGGCATTTCTTATATCCTCTCTGCCTATCCCCCCACCAGTCACCTCAATAGACATACTAGATAAAGAAGCCCCTGGGTGGCTATTTATTTATTTATTTATTTATTGAGTTTCTCCGTGTAGCCCTGGCTGTCACTCTGTAGAGCAGGCTAGCCTTGAACTCAAGAGATCCACCTGCCTCTGTCTCCTGAGTGCTGAGACTCAAGTAGTGTGCCACCACTGTCCAGTTAATGCTTGTTTATTTACTTTTGTAGTCAGGTTTTCTCTACCTAACCCTGGCTGTAATGAAAACCACTATGCAAACCAGGCTGGCCTCAAACTCTTAGAGGTCCACCAACTTCTGCTTCCCAAGTGCTGGGATTAAAGGTGCATGTCACCACTCCCAGCCCATGCCTGACTGTTTTTATTTATTTATTTTTAAACCAAGAAGATGTAGAAGATATGCAAAATGTCAATGGCCATCTTCAAAAATTTGCATATTAAAATGGTCTGACTTGCTTCATTCTTTTTTTTGTGAATGCATGGATTTATTTTTGGAGCCAAATGTAATGTCCATAGGTGGAGAGCTGGATCCTTTATCATTACTTTTGGATGCTAAATGTGTGCCTTTGGCAGACGGAAGTTGTTGACAGATTGCTGGAAAGGCAACCAGAGATGACAGAAGTGTGAAATAAATGGTCTTGGGAGCTGAAAATTGATCTTCTGTGTGCGCCTTCCTTCCCAGTGATGATCTGTGGTATAATAAGCTGATTTGTCTCTGGTATTTCCCTTTTTTCTGACACCAATGGATTGTTGGTACTAGTGACAGGAAACAGGCAAACAATTTTACTTTAATCATTGGATGGAGAGAATATGTGACCTTCATGTCTCAATGAGTAAACTTTTTCCTCTTGATCTTCTTCTTGACTTCCAGCAAGCTCTTCCCTTCTCTTCTAAGGTTGATTTGTCAATTTTTTCTGTTTTTTTTTGTTTTTGTAAGTTGGATGATGCTTGTCCTGTTTTCCTCCCAAGTTCAGAGTGAATGGGCTGACATAACTTGTCAGAAACATCTCTTAAATCTCCGAAGGACTGATCTATCCAGGAAACAAATAGCATTTATTTCATAAACTTGCCTTTTTGGTTTCATTTTTAAAAGTTGACCTCATGTAGCAATATTGAGTCATAAAAAGTTTCCTACCTATTGTATAATTAAATAGGTAATTATAAACACACATTGTATATTGTAGTTCAAGGGCATCTCTCCTTCTTTCTGGTCTTCTCATTCCCTTAGCTCTCCTCTGTAAAAATCAACTAGTGTTTCTTGTTGCTCATTCACATTTGCAGAATTATTCCACATTTATAAAATCAGAGTGTATCCCATTCTGACTCCCATGATAAGCGCTACTTACAAATGGAACACACTGTGCATATTGCTTGAACTTCTGACTAATATGACACATGTCATTTTGCAAGCATCGCAGGAGGTCCTCTTTCACCCTGCCTTTCCCAAGTAGCCCATTTTTGATCATTTAAAGCTAACAATATTGTATTTTTCACAGGTTAATCTGCAACCCTGAAGAGGTGGCATATGAAACTCCCACGTAACTTAAACTCAGACACAGATCGGTTTATTGACAAATTAGATCATTATCTTTCTTGTCTGTTTGTGGGAGACATGTTGATCTTAGACTTTGGGAGAGAAAGATTGCTAGGATGAGAGATGCTGAGAAGAAATTTCCACTTTTAACCCCAATTTGCAGGGTTCCCTTCAAAAATGTAAAGAACTTAGAACGTCAATGAGAGCCACACATGAATCAATATAGCCATACCTTTATGGTTACCAAAGACAAACATAGCCTAGCCTTGGAAGAGAAGCATTGTCTTATAAGTACTATCAAGTGAATGATTTTGAGGGTCTTGTTTGAAGAATCTCACATACAGTCAACAATGTAGCTGTTTGTTTTTTGCAGCATTGGATGAAAGAGGGAACGATTTAACAATGAAGAAGGAGACTTTGACTTTGAAAGGCATGAGGGGACATCTGTATCTTATCTCTTTTTAACTCATACCTGAATACAGTGTTTACTTGATGTCTACCCTTCCCCTCCTCCTCCCCGCTCCTCCCGTGCATTCCCAGTCTCACACACACACACACACACACACACACACACACCCCTCCCTGGGGAAAACTGATCTAACTTCAGGTTCTACACTCACATCTAAAGATGCAGAGCCCAGGATCCACAGATAAGAGAGAACACAATCTTGATCCCTGAATGACAAGGCTGGATTTATTCAATACGTTAAATGAAGAAAACTGAGAATGAAGAATGTTGCTTGATTTGGGCAAATTACCCTTACTATCTGATTACTTATAAGGAGATGTACTCAGAAAAAATATTTATATAAACAAATCTACCCGATAGGATTATGGATGACTGAGTTCTCCTTTGCTTACCCATATTTTCTAATTTTCTCTAATAATCATGTTTCCATTTTTTCAAAAGTAATTTTGAAAAATGTGAGCCCAATTTGAAAAATTGAAAGGCATATAAAGTGACTTACATGGTTGTTTTAAATTCTACTCCTACCTTCCTGTTTTGCTGGATGTCCTCCTTGGGTACCAGTGTGACCCATTCAAGTAATAGTTAACATGGCTGAACAATGCTCAAGAAAATGCAACCTCCTGCCTTGAGTTTAGCTCCTGAAGGAAGGTTCTGTTCAGCATCTTTCTTGCCCTCTTCCCCCCAGCTTGGAAAATTCGACTTGTTCCTAATGTTATGCACAGTGGCTTTATAAGGAAATGGAAAATTGTCTGATGCTCATTGAGTTTTGGAACTCATGACTATTTCCATTCTGTGAGACTAAGCTTTTCTCTCACAGCTCACACTGCTGTGTGCTTGCTTTCATTCTAGAGATACAGATGCTTTCTAAAGTACCTGCCCTTTAGTGCTCCTAGGAATGTTGGTGGTGGGTGGTGGGTGGTGGCAAGGTCCTTAAGTTCGTGTTTGACTCTACCGATCCACACAAGGTGGTTGCTATTTTTGTCTTTGTGGCCATCTGGAATCTGAGATGGTAGAGGTGTCCGTGTAACCACGGTTCTTAATTTAAGTCCTTACATAATACCTGCTAAGGAGACAGGAGCAAAAATTATTTCCCCTGAAAACTCATAAAACTTCCAATAAAGCAAAGATCTTATTCAACAAAACTGAAACAAAAACATCAAAAAATGTATGAATGAGTTTTCTGAGAACTGAACTCGCACTGTGAAGGAGGATATTCATTAAATTATAATGCTGGAGACAATTCTAAGATTTCAATGCTTACTATAGTAGGTGTTGGTTTCTCTTTTGACAGCCAGTCAGTCGGTACAGGTTGTTTTGTCTAGGCTTTCTTGCATCTATAATCAGCTGGAGCCTTCTCTGCTTCATGTGGCCTCTGCTAGCTGGCCAATCACACTTCTTTCTCATAGTGAAAGCAAAGGTCCAAGCGATAGCGGAAGTTTTTAAGGCCTCTCTAAGTCTAGGCTTGGACTAGATGCAATGCCATTTGAGGCATATTCTGTTGGCTAAAAGCAAATCACAAGGCAACTTCAGAATCAAAGGTTGGGGTCAGATCCTACTTTTTGATAAACATGCAAAGAAGTATTGCTAAGAGCATGGTCAGGGAAAAGAGAGAACAGAGAACAAACATACATATTTGCGTGTGTGTGTGTGTGTGTGTGTGTGTGTGTAATATTTGCTCTTGTAGAATACCTGGTTTCAATTCCCTGTACCCACATGATGGCTCAGAATTTTTCTATAGCTCCAGTTTAAGGAGATCTGACACCATCTTCTGGTCTATATAGACACCAGGCTTACAGATGGTATACATAACATACATGCAGGTCAAACTCTCATCTAAACAAAATAGATCTTTAAACAATGAAAATAAAAAGTTAGTATTGTCAGCAGCACTGATGACTGTTTTTCTGATGAGCTGGTCCAAGAATAAGACGTTTAGTCACTTGATGATTTAGAGAGGCCACTTAGCCGATGGGAGATTTCCTTCACAGTGCCTCTTGTGTGTAGTGCATACAGAAGGACAAGTGGAACTAAATAAGATGAAGAAACTGCTTAATTTCTAGTAAGGACTTTCATTATAAATGTGACAGAAGTTAAAGCCTAAAATAATTTTTTTCTATAACTGAGCTTTAATAAAATTAAGAGAATGTTAATAATTATAGGGCTGACAAGGACCACTGGGAGCTGGAGATACCAGCGACCATATACATGGCTTGACTTTTTTAAAATTAAATTTTATTTTTTTACTTGTTCACTTTATATCCTGCTCACTGCCCTCCTCTAGGTCACCCCCAATCCTTCCCCCTCTCCCTGCTTCTCCTCCGAGCGGTTGGGGGCCCCCCTGGTTGTACCCCAACCCTGACACTTCAAGGCTCTGCGAGGTTGGGTGTTTTGTCTCCCACTGCGGCCAGACGAAGCAGCCCATCTAGAACGTATCCCACATGCAGGCAACAGCTTTTGGGATAGCCCCTGTTCTAGTTGTTCAGGACCCACATGAAGACCACATTGCACATCTGCTACATATGAGCGGGGAGGCCTATGTCCATCCCATGTATGTTCTTTGGTTGGTGGTTCAGACTATGAGAGACCTAAGTATCCAGAGTGGTCTTCCTGTGGAATAGGACCCACAATCCTATTCTCCCACAAGAGTCCCCAAGCTCCATCCATTGTTCGGCTGTGGCTGTCTGTACCTGTCTGAATCAGCTGCTGGGTGGAGCCTTTCAGAGGACAACAAGCTTCTGTCTGCAAGTATAACAGAGTATCATTAATAGTGTTAGGGATTGATGCTTGCCCATTGGATCAGTCTCAATTTGGGCCATTTATTGGTTGGCCATTCTCCCAGTCTCTGCCCCGTCCCCCTTGCCTGCATATCTTATAGACAAGATCCATTTGGGGGTTGAAAATTTTGTGGGTGGGTTGGTGTTGCTCCACTGGGGTTCCTGCCTGGCTATAGGAGGTGGCCTCTTCAGGTTCTATATCCCCAATGTAGTAAGTTACAGCAAAGGTCACCCACCCCCTTTGATTGTTGGGTGCCTCCCTTATCCCAGGTCTCTGTCTCATCCTGGAGATACCCTCAACCTCCTCACCGCCCGTGCTTCAGATTCCCCTTCACTTTCATGGCCATCTAGCCATCTCTCCTGTCCATCCCCACACCTGATCGTGAGTCCCCTATTCCCCTCTATTCCCTTCTCTCCTAATTCCCTTTCTCCATCTACCTCTTATGACTATTTTATTCCCCCTTCTAAGTGAGAGTCAAGCTTCCTTGCTTGGACTTTCCTTCTTGTTTAGCTTCTTTGGTTATGAGGAGTATAACATGATACTTATATTCTATGACTAATATCCACTTATAAGTGTGTACATACCATGCATGTGCTTTTGGGACTGAGTTAACCTCACTCAGCATATTTTCAAGTTCCATCTATTTGCCTGTAAAATTCATGAATACTTTGCTTTTAATAGATGGATAGTATGCCATTGTGTAGCTGTATCACATTTTCTTTATCCATTCTTCAGTTGAGGGACATCTAGGTTGTTTCCAGTTTCTGGCTATTACAAATAAAGCTGCTAAGAGCACGGTTGAGCAAGTGTCTTTGTGGGACGGTGGAGCGTCCTTTGGATATATGCCCAGGAGTGGTACAGCTGGGTCTTGAGGTAGAACTATTTCCTGTTTTCTGAGAAACTGACATGCCTTCACTTTTTTTTTAAGGAACCTCACATTCAATTGTATAGAATTAAAAATGCCTGTATGAATGGCTAAGATTAAAAACTCAAGGGACAACAGGTGCTGGCGAGGATGTGGAGAAAAAGGAACACTCCTACACTGTTGGTGGGATTGCAAGATGGTACAACCGCTCTGAAAATCAGTCTGGCGGTTCCTCAGAAAATTGGGCATGACACTTCCACAGGACCCTGTCATACCACTCCTGGGCATATACCCAGCGGAATCCCCTCCATACAATAAAGACACATGCTCCACTATGTTCATAGCAGCCTTATTTATAATAGCCAGAAGTTGGAAGGAGCCCAGATGTCCCTCACAGGAGGAATGGATACAGAAAATGTGGTATATTTATACAATGGAATACTACTCAGCAATTAAAAATAATGAATTCATGCAATTTTTAGGAAAATGGTTGGATCTGGAAAATATCATCCTAAGTGAGTTAACCCAATCACAAAAGAATACACATAAAATGCAATCACTGATAAGTGGATATTAATGAGCCCCAAAGCTCTGAATACTCAAGGCACAATTAGCAAATCAAAAGATTCCCTAGAAGAAGGAAGGAAAGGACCCTGGTCCTGAAAAGACTGGATCCAGTTTTGTAGGAGAGTATCAGAACAGAGAAATGGGGGGGTGGTGGTGGTGATTGGGGAATGGATGGAGGGAAGAGGACTTATGGGACATATGGTGAAGGGGGAACTGGGAAAGGGGAAAGCCTTTGGAATGTAAGCAAAGAATACAGAAAATAAAAAAAATGCCTGTATGTATATGAAAAAGTTAATATTTTGGCAAATATTTAAATTATTTTTGCACTTATCTACAAAAAGAAATTATACTCCTTTTAGTTCAAGAAGTAATTGAATTCTCTTAAACACATTAAGTATTTCTTTTCCTGGCATCTAGATTTATTAGTTAATGCTGATTTCATTATGGACTAATTGCTATTTCTGATTTTTTTTATCTTTGTTATTTTTCTTACTTTATTTTCTTATGTTTACCGTAGTTCTTCCTGAATCACATTTTTTAAAGCTAAAAATATATCTGTATAGTATAAATTTTATTTTTGTATATTATCTCTTATCACATTAAAGACAGTTTCCTAAGATTTATTTTTCTAATTCTTCTAATTCTTTTTTCTAATTCTTTTACTAATTCTTTCTTCTTTCTTTTTTATAAGCCTGTCTTCAGCTGTACCTAGTCCTCAGTATAGTCTTTTTTTTTCCTCAATACTTTATTTTTAAGTTTGATTTTCCCATTTGGCCTAAAAACATCCTGGAAATGACACACTGAATAGTCTCTGTGGCATGAACAATTCCTGCTGAATTGTGGTTTGGGAGCAACTGTCCTTTTAATCTTATCTGCTTTTGGCTGCTGCTGCTGCCAGCGTGGATGACTGGATGCAGAATTAGAGTTTGTCTGTCAGGCTGCTCGATCACAGCCTTCAGCTTCCCAGCTGTAGTTTCCTTTGATGTTTAATGGATGATGTTTAATCCATTGATGACAAGACTCTGTTGTGATCATCTCTGAATTGACTTACCACTTAAAGAAGACTATAAGCAATTCCTTTTTTCTTTCCCCTTTCCCAACTCCTAAATCTTTCCCATATCCTTTCCATGCAACTTCATAGTCTTTTTCTTAATATCCCCAAACCAAACTAAACCAAACCAAAGTCCAAAATTAAAACAAACAAAATCAGAAAACAACAACATTCACCACCAGAACCAACCAAAAGTCATACAAAACAAAAACAAAACATGGATCCTGTTTTGTTTTGGCCAGCTATATCAGAGGCTGGGCCTATCCTGGAGTACAGTTGATATACTCAGTATTGGTCCAGTGGACAAAACTGATGTTCCTTCTCCTAGCAGGTATTAATTACAAAAACCTTCTTGGCTAGGAGTAGGACTTTACACCTACTTCCTTTCTCTGAGCTGGAATTCTGTCTGGCTTGAGCTTGTACAGGTCTTATTGTGCTGTCTCAGCTATTGTCAATTCTTATTTCCTTTAAACATGATAATTCAAGTTTCATTTAAAAACAACAGGGCATGGTAGTATGCATCTTTGATCATAGCATGTGGGGGCCAGAAGAGGTGGCCCTCTGTGTGTAAGGGCCCAGCTTGATCTACATCTCAAGCTCCAGCCAGCCAGGGCTACACAGTGAGGCACTATCTCAAACAAAGAAACAAACACCTCCACCCATACCCTGGAAAAAAAAAGGTCTCTGGGTTTTTATAGTGTCTCTGTCTCCTTTTCCAGAATGGTTCTGAGCCTTGGGGAGGGCATATGATAGAAGTGACTTAAGTCTAATTCTTTTCACTTTAACCACTTGTGAATTTCTTTATTACCTGCTGACCATGTACACAAGGGAACTCACTTATGAGGTCTGAGAACAAGACTGATCTATGGATATAAACAGAGATACCAATTTAGAGGGCAGGTTGATACTATGTGTGTTTAGCAAAATACTAGCAGTAGATTTACTCCTGAGGCCTGTGGCCAGATACACAGCTCCTGCTCCAGCCATGTATTTCCTCCTGTGGAGCAGGCTTTAAATCAGAAACTGTGAACCTCACTCTTGATCTTCTAACTTAATACATTAAAAAAGCGTTCCAGCTAATAAAAGTTGTATAGCTATTTTTGACAGCTATGACTTACATAATTTGTTATCTTTACAATTTTATGTGTTTTCTTGTATACCTTCAAAAATATCATTTTAAGACATAATCTAGAAGTTTCTCTGGGATACCAAGAAAGCCTGTGGTACAAAAGAATTTAATAATGCCTTGTGAAGATAAAGAAGAAAGAAACTAGGAAACTAGAGCCCAGAACCCGTCTAACGTTTCGTGATTAAACCGTAGAGCGTCCAAAGGTCAATAAAGTGACTGTTTTATATTAAGACAACTGATGTGTTTTCTGTCATTAGAAAACAAGTACTGAAATCAAGACTAACTTTGGTTATTAAAAAAGAAAAATTAATTTCACACTTTTTGTATACTATAAATTGTTGCCTATGAAATATTGAGACATAATATACTGGAGGGCTTTGAAACTAAAGGAAGAATTACTTTAAGGAAAGTATGACCAATAACAGTGAATGCTGATGAGGACTGGGCACAAGGGGAATGAAATGTCACTTAAATGCATTGGACTCATTTTAAGTAGACATAAAAAAAAGACATGGTTCGAACAGAAATGAAAGTGGGGGATGAGGGTTGACGAAAAGGAAAACGACACTGAAGAATCAATGGCAGTGTCACTTTGAGGACTCCTGCTACAAAGAGAAGCAGAGAACTTTAGAGAGGTTGGAAGGAAATTTGGAAGTCTTTCTTCAACATTGTGATATACATTGTACCAAGGGGATTGACCGTGCAGGAGAGGACATGGATTACTGAAGACTATATGGGGACTCTGCTCATGAAAAACCTTACTTGTAGATTGGACCAAATCCAACATGACAGGAAGCCAGTCAGTACCAGCTCAGGGTTTTCTGATTTGTCCATCTTTCCAAAGTAATGAAAATGGAACTCATCAGCTGGAGTGAAGAATAGGAAGGGGTTGGCCGCTACGAGGGCAGGATGTCGTGTTGAAGATTATGAGAGCCACTGAGCAATGTCAAGGGACCGCTGGAACTCTGCTAATGGGCGTTTCCCATATAGGATCAGCCACCATTAGGCAGAGGTGAGTCTGAAGTTGTAGACACTGGGATACTGTGGGATGCTGAAAAGAGTCATAATGATGGCATGAATTTCAACTTGGGCAATGAGGAAACTGTTTAGAAGGCAATGCATGTATTGATAACAGCATATCTTACTGTATGATGAGATGCCCAGGGGACTGGACTAGAGAGAAACTATAGGAGAAAATCCTGTGACCAGAGCCACAGGTCACAGGGCAGTGAAAGGATCACCCAGAGAGTAAGGACATGTTGGGACCAGGAGACAGTGGAAGAGAGAAAGATAGCAATCTGCATTCTGTATTCTGTAGGAAATGACTGGGATGGTGGGACAGGCCTGTGTGTGTCCGGTGACTGAGAGAGGGAGAGATACTGAAGAGAAACCACAACAAGATTCGGATTGCTGGGAGGGATGGAGGAAAACCACAACCTAAGAAGAAATATTACAACAAACTATTAGAGGAGGAAACATGTTAGTAAACATAAAATCTGATATTAAATAGAGCAAATACAAAGACAGAGTAGACAAGATTTAAAAAACATAAGGATAAGTTCTTCTATGTGTACTTACATCACACACTATTCTTTCCCAAGTATAATAATAAGAAAAAAAAAAGAGAAAGAAAATATATTAGGGCTAAAAAAATATACTTATGAATGAAACTAGAATGCAATCAAACCTTAATAAGGACGTACTTTGCATAATTCTTTGGCAGTTATCTAGTGTCAATCCATGATATCTTAGCAAAATAGCAACTAAAACTGACACAAAGGAAGTAGAAAACCTACATAGATTATCATGCAGGTGTATGAAAGAAAAAAAAGACTCAAAAAGCCAATGGACTCCATTGTTTTACAGCAGGCTTTTATTTTTCAGATTTTCAATGAAAATCAATTTCTACATTGTTCAAATAATTTCAATTTTAAAAATGGAGGAAAGTTCACATATTCACTTAATGAAGCTATCATCATCTTAATTAAAACATTTAATGATAGTTTGGGAAGAAGAAACTGTGAGCAAATTTTGCTCATAAAAGCCATGAGAATTTTATAAATAAAATATTACAGAGGATGTTTTTTGAGTGAGTAGAACACAACTGGATTTTCAGAAAACAACTTATTGTTTCTCCAGTATGATGATAAAACTTGTCTTCACTCTGAGTAACTTTACAGCTATTCTTCATAAAAATTTCTCATTCCTCATATCACTTATGACTATCCAGGATAATCTAATTTTATCATTAAATCTTTTTGAGATCAAAGTCCTGGGACAGCACTCAGATGACAATGTACATACTTTATATAAAGTTGAAGGGCTTCATTTAGCTTGACTCAGTGTTAGAAACAACAACAAAAACCCTCAACAGTCTTCTAAATAGTCCCTGAAATTAGCCTGGGCACAAAACACACACACACACACACACACACACACACACACACACACACACACAGACACACACACACAATACACACATACATCTCTACATACATATATATATACACACACAGACATCCACACACATGCACACATCCATGCACACACACATACACACACACATAAACATATAAAAACACACTAACAAACAGACATTGTGGTAGTTTGAATATGCTTGACCCAGGGAGTGGCACTATTAGGAAGTGTGGCCTCGTTGGAGTAGAAGTGGCCTTGTTGGATGAAGTGTATTACTATGGGGGTGGGTCTTAAGACCCTTCTCCTAGCTATTTGGAAATCAATCTTCTCCTGTTTGCCATCAGAACAAGATGCAGGACTCTTAGATCTTCAGGACTGTACCTGCCTGGATGCTGCCATGCTTCCTGCCTTGATGATAATGGGCTGAACCTCTGAACATGTAAGCCAGTCCCAATTAAATATTGTTTTGTAACAGTTGCTTTCATCATGGTTTCTTTTCACAGCAATGGAAACCCTAAGACAGACAGACACACATACCTTCATACATACTTTGGGCAATAAGATCAAGTACATCTAAAAGTTCCAGATGTGTGATAATCAAAATACTAAACTCACAATAACTCCCTTCTTAAGCCATGACTAGTTCCAGATAGCTGCCATGGAAGGCAGGCTTCTATTTTTCTGCTTCCTGATTCCCTGTTTTCTCCTGCATCCACTCTACTCTACTGTCATGGGCACTTTGACCAGATTTTCACTCCTTCATAGTGATGAGACCCCTTCTCATTGTGGACTCAAAGTCTCAGGCATATTTATAAGAAATATAGGAATCTATGTTTCTAATAATCTCCTTAAGATGCTTGCTAGAGCATCAAATAATTGTTTCAGTTTTGCAGCTATCTATATTATAATTTCCATTAGAATAAGAACCTTACTTGCTCTACTATTCCTGAGTGAAAGATATACAAAGAAATACTGGCTTTGGAGGGTCATTCGTCACACTGTCTTCATCGAGGACATCTATTGAATGTGACCGGTTTTTAAAACAAAACCCAGCTTTATTTTGGTGATAAACTAGATGGAACCAGTACACAGAGGATCTAGTTAACACTACACAATTATCAACAAGACTAGACGGTGAATAGAAGCATAACTAATGCTAGGGGTTATTGATCATGTTACATAGTTGGTTATTGAGTAGATTACATCATTGAGGAAACATAAGAGGAAAGATGGGACAGGGCTCTGAGGGGAAATAGTTGGACACCGGTGCTAAGGGGGGAAATGGAAAAAATAGTGGATTTAATTAGGGAAGAAGAAGAGTGATATCTCATTCTCTATCTATCTATCTATCTATCTATCTATCTATCTATCTATCTATCTATATTTGGAGAGAGAGAGAGGAATAAGTAACACAGGAAAAAGCAATAGGGATACATTATTTCAGGTTTATTTAAAATATACTATAATACAAATATTTGTATAAACATAAATACATTATATATACTTACATGATATATGTGGTATTTATGTGAAGATACGCTGCTTGAGGTGACAATGATTTCCACAAGCACCATAGAATATTCAACAAAACCCCTCGTACTGGGCATAGGAAACCTTCTCGTGAGCGGCCGGTCAGGAGTTGAGAATACTCCCAAAACAATACAGGCTACTGCCACTGCCCTTGGCTGCCTCCTAGAACTCAGTGAAACTCGACTGCTGAAGGCAGCACACACTTAAGACACAAGACTTGGGAGGGCCCGAGCTGGAGTTGGCGTAATGCCCTTTCCCTGAGGACTAGCTCTTACAAGATCTGAAGGTGCTATGCACAGGAGAAAAGCGATCAATAGTTTTACTCAGTTTTAAAGCTTACCCGCATGGCAAAAACACCAACCATACAGTGGTGCCACTTATATCTTGGGGACAACCAATAGATGTCTATTGGACTTAAGGCCTGCTTGAAAGGAACTCATGCTGGGTATTGTAAACCTAGCCAATTACAAGTAGTTGATGAGGTCAAAGACCCTAGAAGTGAACCTACTACTACACTTTCCCAAATCAGTACAATTCCTAATTGCACTCTAAAGAATTTATCCTTATTCACATAGATAAGTATAGTTTTCACCCTTCACTAAAAAAGTTTCTTTTTTGCCACAAAAAGCATTACAGAAAATCCCAATTGGTCCAATTGCAGAGAACACCTGATTATGGAGGACCCAATCCTACTTAATGGTTAATACATCTAAAGCACAAACCTCTGTACTTAAAGTTCAGAAAACCTCGTAGAGGAGGGATAGAAAGATTGTATAAACCAGGGGATCAGGATGTGTGCTTTGAGATAGTGTTTTCTATATGACAAGGAAGTGTATCCACGAAATATCCACAATATGGTCACCTAAACAAGACCTGTACAAAATGATAAAAATGATAGCCGTACAAATACCAGCTCAGATGGGCATATCTCACAAGGTCCCATCCCAAGTTGAAGAGCCTCAGGCCAACTAATGAGTTTTAATGAGAGAGAGAGAGAGAGAGAGAGAGAGAGAGAGAGAGAGAGAGAAGAGAGGAGAGAGAGGAGAGAGGAGAGAGAGAGGGGAGAGAGGAGAGAGAGGAGAGAGAGGAGAGAGAGGAGAGAGAGGAGAGAGAGGAGAGAGAGGAGAGAGAGGAGAGAGAGGAGAGAGAGGAGAGAGAGGAGAGAGAGGAGAGAGAGGAGAGAGAGGAGAGAGAGGAGAGAGAGGAGAGAGAGGAGAGAGAGGAGAGAGAGTGGAGAGAGTGGAGAGAGGGGAGAGAGGGGAGAGAGGGGGGACAGAGGTAGGAGAGAGGGCAGAGAGGGCAGAGAGGGGGAGAGAGGGGGAGAGGGGGGACAGAGGGAGGAGAGGGGGGACAGAGGGAGGAGAGGGGGAGAGAGGGGAGAGAGAGGGGAAAGAGAGGGGAGAGAGGGGGAGAGAGAAGGGAGAGAATCAACCAGTCTTTTCCACGATGAGCTCTCTGATTTGATCCCTAAATCTCTAAACAAACACATATATGAGAAACACCAAATGGGTTAAGCAGGTGTGTGTGTGTGTGTGTGTGTGTGTGTGTGTGTGTGTGTGTGTGTGTTGTAATTAAAGAAAAAAGAGGTCATGAATCTTGTGGGAGAGGACACAGGAGGAGCTGGATTGGAGAGCAGAAAGGGTAGAAATGTTATAGATATAGTATCCATATATGAAATCCTTTGAAATGTGGAGCAAAATACAAAAGAAATAGTTCCATGGGGAACCATGGTAACTAGGGAAGCCTCTGAGAAAGCAAGGCTTTTTCAAAACCATGTGATTGATTTTATGCCAGGAAAATATTTTCAGTCTCTCCTGTCAAGTGCACTTCAATGCTTGGTCTCATAGAGCTTGTTTTGTCCGGGGCTGTGGGCTGGCAGCCATATGATTGAGGGAAATAGACAGCACTACTGGAGGTTGCCAGTAGATGGAGCTGTAGATTTTTAGAAATTCTGGTTGAGCATTCTTTCCTATGAGACAAAGGTTTCAATACCACAACCTAACTTTTTTGTTTGTTTGTTTGTTTGTTTGTTTCAATTAATATCTCTTGAGACAAATATCAACCATATTAAAAATCAGTAGGAAATAAACTCCTAGGTATGAAATTCATTTCTTCAAGTCACTTCTTTTTTAGGATAAGTCTTGCATTTTTTTTCTTATTTTTCACGTTTCTAATGTAAGGGAAGTGTAAAGACCTAGAAAATAACCTTTTTCTAACCAATCAAATAAATATGAGCACCGTCGCCACTGAAGAAAAGACTGTAGCCGAGTGATCAGAGAACAACCCTATCATCACGGTACCGGTGCTTTTATTTAAAATGCTGGCCACTTACACGGGCCTCTGGGATACGGGACTGGTGTAATTCTTTGGTAGAATTTTGTATTGTCTCAAGGCTCACATGATTAATACAGCTCATGCTGAACAGACATCGGGTGGAGATGCGGCTGGTGGCCAGGCAGCTTAGAACTAGAGGAGGCTAGGTCTTTCAGTATCTGAGCTTTGGGCAGACGACGCTTGACTAAGCCGAGTCCCCTGAAAGATGCCCATGACCTGCTGCAGAATAGTCAACTCTAATATTGCCACGCAGTCAAATGACCCACATGTTTCCAACAGGTTTGAAGGTGTCCTTGCTTGTTTGAGGATAGGCGTGTTCCTGCATTTTCCTTATGAGCTGGGTAGGATATCTGTTCACTGTCTTCAGTGGGAGCATGTCACCTACAGTCTGAGTCAAACTGGTCTTATAGATACCACCTCAGACCCGGCTCTTTTGATTTGGAAGGAGGTCACACTCTTGAAAAATAACCAAGTTACTCACAACAAGAATAATATCTTAAGAGTGGCTTTGGGTACTGAATTGAAAATCTTCCCCATATCCCTTTCTGTTATCTCTACTTACAGTCTGAGAATTTAAACATCACATTCTGAAGTCTGATGCTCTCTCTATGTTAGGCGTCAAGGCCACAAATGTTATCATCTATAAAAATCTTATTGATCACTGAAGTAAGAAATACTGAACTACCAGAAATATAGAGTTAGTTTTCTGCAAGCTCTTTGTGTGTTTATATCAACTAATTAATAATATGACCTTGTTTAATATGTCTGTTCTCTTATTTAATACATATTGTTGATCTACTCACACTGAACTCTTGGCCAACAGCACTAGAACTTACACTAACATGATGTCTAACATAAACACGTTTTTCCGAGAAGGCCTATCTGTATCCTTAGAGCTAGGAACACTGCCTGCAGCAGAATGTTTGGGTACCATCCTAAAATAAGAGAATTAGAAACCTAAAGAATAAAAGTGACCAGGATGAGCCGCTTAGCAGTTCTGGAAAGCACGTTTGTCTATGGCAAGAAGGTGGCAAAAGCAGGAAGTTACAAGCTCAAGCCTGAGAGACTGGGAGTCAGACAGACTCCCTATTAGGGTGACGGCAGAAGAGGGACCATGGCTAATGAGAAAGGTGGAGAATTGCCAAGAGGACCAGCTTTCCCCTCACCCTCCAGATTTGAAGTCAAAGCTTTGCAGTTCCAAACCAAGGCTTTTGTATCTCACCAACAGGCTGGTGGGTGGGCTTAAGAGGATCAACACCCAATCAGGGCTTGCCACTCAATAGCCGTGGACCAATCAACCATCTCAGCTTTCTTCAAACTCACCATCCTTCGATTGATTAGGGGAGCAGCTCTTCAGAGGTCTCTTGAGGAGAGACTGCATCTTTTGGCCTTTCTAGTCACAACCTCTGATTCATGTGTGTGTCTCCTCTGCTCCCCCCACCCCCACACCTTCCTTCTACAGCTGAGTCTGGCTGCTGCCCTTTGCAGTGCTTGAGATTTTTCTGCTGCTACCTTTCATACCCCAGATTTCCCCATGCCTTATCATTCTTTAAATGGCAGAGAAAATGAACCCAATCAGGATACCTAGAAAGCTAGAAAGTATCATGTGGCTGTTTTTACCTCAGCTGGAAACATGTGGATCAATTGATTCAAATGCTTTGCCTCTTTGCTGACAGCCATACAGAGCCATACAAATGCTGGGTTTGTTTCTTTCATCTCTTTGAAGGAGTCTTACTGTGTAGCCCTGGATGGCCTGAAACTCACAGTGTGTGGTAAACTGGACTCAAACCCCAGAGATCCACCTGCCTCTGCCTTCTGAGTGCTGGTTTAAAGGTGTGTATTGTCATTCCTGGTTCAAATGCTGTTTTCATTCTGGGGTTACTAATACATTTAACAAGCACACAACCTGAACTATATTTGCATAAGTGGCATCTGTGGATAATGAAGGCTCTTACTCTTGACAAACCATTACTGTGTGTCAGTATTCCATCTAGGCTAGGGAGTTTGTAGTTTTAGTCTTATAGCCATGTCAGGACAAGCTGTTTATGCTATTCGCCTCTTTCTGAAGCTAGCATGATTGCTAAAACTCTGGTGGATTGGGAATAGGTTACAATCTGTTCCAGGGGTTCCCAAGATGTGGTCCAGTCTTTTTCAGTAGGATCAGGTGACTTCCATGATCCTGGAGCCTTTGGGTGTTTCCTCTGGAATCCACAAAAAAGGCATCAGTAGTACTGTGTGGGATACACAGAAACCATTCATTTACACTCTGAGTTTAGTTCACGGATCCTTTGGAATTTAAAATGTAACTCGCTCCCTTTAAAAGTGTAAACAATAAGAGGATGAGCAAAAGAAGGGATTAATCAAGTATGTGAGTGTTCGTTAATAAGCCATATGAAGTAGCCAGGAGGTAACTAAGCTCAGACACAGAGCTGGCTGGGACTCTCACTTCACATAGGCAAAGCTGGAGAACTCTCCAGGAGTCAAACCAGCTCAAAGAGAAACTTTCTCCAGGGCCTCCAACATTCCCACCGGGAAGGAGACCTCCCTGCCAGAAAGTGACTAAGACAGGAAGGAGCCAAAGGGAAAATCTTCCTTATCAAAGCCCAAGAATTCTGTCTTGTGGGTTCCCTCTTTTGCATAAGGCCCTCTGGGGTTTCCTTTCCAGCCTGGTAGCTGTGGATCACACTGGTTCCTGTTTGATTCATCCCCTTTTTTTCTTTTCTGGGGCTTGCCCTCTTCTGCTCTTGGCTTCTCTTTTTGGCATTTACACCTTGTTTCATGTTTGATTATCTAGTCTTTGACTTTTCTCCTCTGTTCTGTGGAGAAAAACAAATACTTCTTATGGCTGCAAATTGCGTGATTCCCTTGATTAGTTATTTTGAAAGTTATTTTTCTCCTTCTGTGGGTATTTTGTTCTTCCTTCTAAGAAGGACTAGAGTATCCATATTTTGTTCTTCCTCCTTAGGCATCATTTGATCTGTGAATTGTGTCTTGGGTATTCCAAGCTTCTGGGCTAATAGCTACTTATCACTGAGTGCATACCATGAGTGTTCTTTTGAGATTGGGTTTCCTCACTCAGGAGGAGATACAGAGACAAAGTGTGGAGCAGAGTCTGAAAGAAAGACCATCCAGATACTACCCCACCTAGGAATCCATCCCATATACATTTGTAAAACCTAGATACTATTGTGGATGCCCACAAGTGCTTGCTGACAGGAGCCGGATATAGCTGTCACCTGGGAGGCTCTGCTAGTGCATGACAAATACAGAGGGGGAAACTCTCAGCCAGTCATTGAACAGAGAACAGGGTCCCCAATGGATGAGATAGAGAAAGGACCAAAGGAGGAACAACAATATGAGTCACCAAGTACTCCCAGAGCTCCCAGGGTCAAAACCATCAACCAAAGAGTACACTCGGAGTTACCCATGAGCCCAGACACAGAGGATGATCGGCAGCAGAGGATGATCTTGTTGGACACCAAATGGGGGAGTGGCCTTTGGTCCTGGAAAGACTTGATACCATAGTGTAGAGGAATACCAGGACAGGGAAGCAGGGGTGGGTTGATTGGGGAAGGGGAGATGGCTTAGGGGATTTTTGGGGGAGGAGGGAACCAGGAAAGGGGACATTTGAAATGGAAATAAAGAATATATCTAATAAAAAATTAAAAAGAAAGTTATTTTTCTATTGAGGTCAAGAAATGCATGTGTGGTATACATTTTAAAATGCTTAGCTTCTCTAGAAGAAAATACTAACCATTCTTGCCAAGGGATAGTTCTGTAC
This sequence comes from Apodemus agrarius, assembly GCA_964023405.1. Lineage (NCBI taxonomy): Eukaryota > Metazoa > Chordata > Mammalia > Rodentia > Muridae > Apodemus > Apodemus agrarius. Next base: position 47,484,824 of record OZ030008.1, on the reverse strand, counting down.
CCAACAGCTATTGTAGCAGCTAGACTGACCATGTGCACTGCTGTGTTTGCTGTCCCTGTAACATACACAAATAACATTTATTTCTCCTCCTGGATAAAGAATTACATTGCTACCTGGGAATTGCTGTCTTCTCTTAGGGAATCTTCATCTCAATAAGATAGTTAAATGATGGATTTAAACAGAAGCTCAAGAACAAGTTTGTTGAGTTTAAAAGAAAAACAAACAAACAAATAAACAAAACATATAGGTGAGCTACAAATTCCCAGAGAAGAATGAAGGAGAGAAAAGAAAAAGGTACACAATTAGAGGTCAGGCACATGGTAGACAAGCATCTACATGGTGGGGAGGGAATGCTCTGAGAAAAAGCGAGAAAGCCCTCTCGCCAGCATCCAAAGTAAGATAAAGAGCAACAACAAGAACAAAACAAAACAACCAAAAGTACAATAGCAAAACAAATGAAGGAAGGAAAGAAAGAAAGAAAGAAGGGAGGGAGGGAGGGAGGGAAGAAGGAGGGAAGGAAGGAAGAAAGAAAGAAAGGAGAGAAAGAAAAGAAAAGAAAAGAAAAGAAGAGAAGAGAAAAGAAGAGAAAAGAAAAGAAAAGAAAAAAGAAAAGAAAAGAAAAGAAAAGGAAGATTGCTTAGAAAGATGGGCAGACTCATTGTGCTGGTCTTCTAGAAGCTATAGTGGGAAGGAATTCTGGGAAGGGAAAGCACTGTGTCTCATTAAAGAAATAATCATTCCACCTATTTAGCATATGTGTCGGTGAACCTGTCTTTCTAGTGGTGGCCCATTAGTGAGGCCACTGACTTTGTCCAAATGGAGTGTTAGGTCCCCATCAAGCTAGAGATCCTCTCCTCTTGACCAAGGACTTTACCTTAGTGAGTAGTTACTGTGTCTATCACAACATGGTAGTCACATTTTACATGGTCGATTATAGATAATACGAATGTAAGAAGATCTAAAAGGAGCATGGGATGATCTGGTTAGTTTTGTCAATTTGCTGCAAACCCAGACATACCGCAGAGAATGTCAGTTGAGAAATTTCTTGCATGAGATTGGCTGTGGGCATGCCTGTCTGTGGGGGGACATTTTATTGGTTAATAATTGATGGAGGTGGGCCCCGCTCATTGTGGGCAGGTGGTCCTGGCTGAAGACCAGTGAGTAAAAAAGCCTACAAAGCCAGCCAGTAAGTAGTGGTCTTCCACAGTTTCTGCCTCAATTCCTGCTCCCAGATTCCTGCTTTGATTTGCAGGGCAAATGGATTTTAACCTGTGAACCAAATAAATCCGTCCCTCCTTCCAGCTGGTCTAGGTCAGTGGTTTATCACAGCAACAGAAAGCAAACTTAGGACACAAGGTCAATGTTTCTAAACCATCTTAGACCAGAATTCTGTGATACCAGTCCACATACAATTTGCTTCACTTTGTGACAAATTAGATTTTTAATATATTTATTTTATTTAGTATATCATTGGTTTTAAAGACTAACAGAAACTCAGCTTCTAGTATTTGATAATTTGTTCTATGCTTTAGATATAGTTTTTGTATCTAAAAGTTTGAATCTAAGTTTGTTGAAGAGGTTTTAAAAAGCCCAAAGCAGCTGAAAGGAGACAAGATATCATTTCCTCAGAGATGATCATTGATAGCACCTATTCTATATTTAACATGCTATTTTTCTAGAAATTATCTATTATACTGATAGGGGACACTTGGGTTATCTTTGATGGTGATGGAGTCTTCCTTAGATCTTATGCTTTTCTTGAGAGGCTAGGGGCCTGGAAACTCAGTGGCCACTAAAGCTACCCTAAGTGGCTTTCAGGTTCTTGTCTTGTGAATTTGAGGAATGAAATAAATCCATAAACCTTAGAAGGCGAGTTTTATGAGAGGAACTATTTTTGAGAGGTACCTTAAGAGAGAGAAAGGAATTTGGAGCTCTTATACAGGAGGAGGGGTCCCCTGGAGTATGATACCTTTGCCTCTCTATTCCCTGGATAGGGGCATGGATGGGAAATGGGCTGGAAAGTCAGTTCCCATCCCAGGTGCCCCAGCTCTTGTGGTTTCAGCCACACCCTCCATTTGCCTTCCTGGAAAGGGTGCTGCTTAGAAGAAAAGGTGACAGGACTTCCTGCATCTCTGACCTTTGGCAAGGATGGAACTGCTACAAGGTCTAAGGACATATTGACTTTTAGCCAGAAAAGAAACTGATTTCTTTGGGGGTCTTTTCTTTAAATAAAAAAAACCTGTAAACTGCATATCGAATTCATATGTGCTGTTCAACACATTTTCTGTCTCTGTCTCTGTCTCTGTCTATCTGTCTCTGTCTCTCTCTTTCTCCTTCTCTCCCTTCCTCTCTTCCAACCACTCCCTTGCTCTTCACTTTCTTTCCTGTCTACTGTGAGATGAGTGATCTCTGCTACCACGATGCTATTCCTTTCCATAGGCTCAGAAACGACAGAGCCAAGAACAGTGCACAGAAGTGCCCAGAATTCCCTAAAGCCCATGGGGCAAAATGAAGCCTCCCCTGAAGTTACTTATGCCAGGCATTCCCTCACACAAACAGAAACTCACTCACGTCATGATTTGCATCTGAATGATCTGCTATAGACTGTAGTTTTGAACACTGGGTCTTCAGCTGGCTCTTCAGTGGGGCTGTTTTGGGAGACTATGGAAATTGCGGGAGGTGGGATATGATTGGAAGAAGTAGGTCATGGGGAGGAGTCTGCTTGAGGAAATATTATCCGTGCCCCACTTCTTATTGCTCTTTGCTTCTTAGTTAGCCATTGTAGTGAAGGACAATGTTTTCTGTCGCATGTTTCTGCCACTCTGCTTTCCAAGCATACGGTGTCAAGTGACTATGAGCTGACCCATCAAAAATCACAGGTCAGAATAAACCCTTCCCCCTAGAACTGTTTCTATCAAGTGTTTGGTCACAACAACAGAAAGTGATGAAATGCCGACTAATACATTTTCCCACCAGAATAAATGAAAAAGTACTGAACATAAGTATAATATTCAAATTTATCATATATATATATATATATATATATACACACACACACACACACACACACACACACACACACATATATATATATATATATGCCAAATCTTAGCTTTTTGAAATCCTTCTCACTAGAAAGAAGAATAATATTCTTGTTTTCTCCTTTATCTGGTGTTAATAATGAGAAGCTCCACGTGGCACACTACCCCACTCTTTTATAGGAGGTAATTATCTACTTCCAGTCTGCATCCTTGTTGTGTGCTTTCTTGGGTTCTGCAGTATTTCCATTGGGGTTGGACATGGATGTTTTATACACCTTGCCAAGGACTGAACAGCCTTTTCTATCTGGGAGTTCTGATTCTCCTCTCTGGAGCCTTACATGGCTCACTGGTCCCTTGCTGGTGTCTTTGATTCCTCTGACATTTCCTTCCCGTGTGTCAGCTCCTTTCCCTTTTGAGATTTCTTTGGCAAACTTCTCCAGCTGCCCCTTCTGCCTTTGCTGTCTGTCATCCCGGGTTGTTCCCATTCAGCCAAGATCTCTGCATATTAGTATTTTCCAGCTCTTAGGTGGAATTTGTGGTCTCCTTCCCCCAGGGGTTGCTCTAGCATTTCACAAGGAAATTATTTGCACATATTCTGAAGTCTTATTTGTCTTGTTGGTCCTGCTATTTCTACATGCAGGAGCTCTTCTTAAGTTTGTGACTCTTACATTGGCTTTCTTCACATGTTTGGTAAACATTTTATGACTTATCGATGTTATCTGAGAGGCCAGTTTATTATAAAAATCCATGTCATCCTGTTTTCAGAAATTCCCAAGTGAGATATTCTGCTTCTTATGGGCCGAGCAGTCCTAACCTGAAGACTCTTAAATCCAAAATGCTCCAAAATCTGAAAGTTTTAGTTCAATTGTAATATTGCAAGTGAAAAAGTCTACACCATGAAACTTTGTTTCATGCTCAGAATTATTAAAAATATTTTATAAAATTAGCCTCCAGCCATGGATTATGAGGAATATGTGAATTTCATTTTAGACTTGGTCCTATCACTATGACTATATTCTCAAATCTAAATTCTCTGACAATGCTCATAGGAAGGATTTCAGGTAAGAGACACCCTACCTATGGCAGCGCATTTTGCCAGGACACGAATGGGTTCCTAAGTGGTATCAGCCTTTTCTTTATGTCTAATACAGATGTATATCTTGCTCTATGCTTGGTTCAGAAAGAATGGGGAAGATCAGAGAATGGGGAAGACAATATGGAGGGGCTCCTGAGTGCTCTGTGGGTTTTCCGTACTATCTCATCTGTGGATTTGCTTGGAGTGCTCTGGAGACTTTGTATCTTTTACAGTGTCTCTCTCCGAGAATATGCGTTCTGAAGGTTTTTTTTTTTTTTTTTTTTTTTTTTTTTACTTTTAGTTTTTGAGACAAGATCTCATGATACAGCAGAGGCTAGTCTTGAACTCAGTCTACTTCTGTCAGCATCTTGAGTGCTTGAATTGTGGTTATGTATGATCATGACAAGCAACATTTAAGACAACGATGTTTATGCTTTTACAAATTGCATTTGCAGTGGATAGAGTTAGAAACAGCATTAGCTGCTCTTGGAAAATGCAAGACTACAATTAAGTTTTGATACATGTTCATTTCAGGGTGAATGATTTGCTGTAGCAACTGTACTGGATGTCATGAGCATGCTATGACAATATTCAAGCAACTGTTGATGAATTATTGTTAAAGGTAAGTTTTTGTTCATCAATAACTGGTTGTTCTCAAAGAATAATTCTCCATGATGGATTCAATGTCTACACAAATTGGTTTTGAGTAAATGTGAGTTTAACTTTAAATGTTAATATATTTAATGGAATTTAAGTGTTTTCTCTGCCTTTTTCTGGCCCCATGGAAGTCTGTACAAGCAAGTAAAAGTTATTAACCATTGATCTATTATTCAAATGCTTTTCTCCTTTATGTGTCATGGTATCTTCAATACCATTTTTAAGGAAAAAAATAGAGAAAATTTGCTTCATGAACCTTTGGATACATTTATAAAGTGGTGTCCTTTTCTATTAAATATTATAGTCTTAAAGTTCAATTTTTATTACTGAGCTTGTGGGTGTTTGTTTTGCGGTGTCTCCACAACTTTCTAACACAATAGCGATACCCTGGTCTTATTTTGTGGTATAATGTCCATAAATTCTTTTCTGGTACTTGTGTAGTGGTGAAGTATATGTGGCTAGACTTTTGGTAAGTTCATAGCGTAACCTTCCCTTAATGCACATTCAGTTCTATAAGAGCCTCAGTTTGAAATGCTTGGGAAATAACTCATTTTGTGGGTTGCGGATGTCGGCCATGCACTTGTAGGCCAAGTACAGTGGTCATGTACTTTCCTTGTATGTGTGAGACCCGGGGTTTGATTTCAGAACTGAAATAAAATAAAACAGAAGAGTAGAACAACAAAATATAGCAAAACAGAAGGCCAACCAATCAGCCAAACTAAACTGCTCTTAACCCAACTCAACTCAACCCAACTGAAAAAAGCACTTATGTTTTAAGTGTGTTTTTGAGTAGGGTAAAGAAAGCTTATGTCATCACGTTGTATCCCAGGTGGGATACAGATCACTATTTATCCAACATGTCCACACTATGGCAATCAAGAGGAAAGGAGACTAAAATTACATAGCCTTCAATATAATATATTGATAAAATGATCCTATTTTATTATAGTTACTGTTGTTAATCTCTTATTAAATCAAATTTGGAGAATAAACTTTAAGTATGTGCATATAGGAAAAACATAGAGGAGAGGTAGGGTACTATTAATGGTTTCAAATCCACTGAGAATCTTGAAGCAGATCCTCTATGGATAAGGGAGACTATGCATTTCTGTTGACACTTAAGACTGAGCTTTGAGAATGATGAGGAAAGTTGGCCTCATGCACTCTGAGTTCCAATGCTGCTCTTGGCACAGACTCCCATTTGGGGACCATGGCCGACCTCAGCACTTCTACTGCTGCCGCAAACGCCGCCATTGTTGCCAGCAAAAATCCAGGCCCGGGTCCCAGTCTGTCTTTATTCTGTAATTCTGCCTTGCCCTGGATTTCCTTGGATGCTAGTGAACATCATGTAGCCCGTTCAGCCTTTGTAGGAGACGGGCTTGCTCTGCCTACAGGCTCTGCTTTCTGCATGTGTGTACTGCTCGCACGTGTGTGCTGCTAGCTGCCCTCCTCCTTTCCTCTCACACTTGCTCCACTGCCTCATCACTCTTCATTTACAAAACACAAGTTTGAAGCAAAAATCATTATTAATATCACGACCGTGACAGTCAAATATAAAGCCAAGTATGAGGCCTTTCCCTGTGTTTGCCCTGCGGAGTTGCAGAGGTCATGTGTCCGCAGAGCTAATCCCTGATAGGAAGCTTACAGTGGGACTCCATTTTCCCCGCATGCTCTCTTGAGGAAAGACAATGATGCTTTAGGAATCAACAACTTATTGACACTGCAGTGCGCGTGCGCATGAATTGACCTCCTGGATTCTGTGTTTTCCAGCTGGACACAGAACAGCTTGGGACAGCTGCAGAAAGGAGTAACCTTAATACAGGGTTACCCTGGTCCTATGGCTCAGATTTTCAACTCCAGCCCTTCCCCTTCCCCCTCCGTTCCCCTCCCCCCTTCTCCCTCTACTTCCCTCCCCTCCTCTCCCTCTTCCTATCCTTCCCTCTCTTCCCTTCCTTTTCTATCATTCTCTCCATCCCTCTCCCCACCCCCTGGTTGCCCTCATTACCCATATATTTTGAAACAGGGTTTTACTCTAGCTAATACTGACTTGGAATTCAGCGCTGCAATCCAGGTTTACGTGTGCTTTCGCTGTCAGTGCTTGGATTACAGGTCTGTGCCATCAGGACTGGCTCAAATCTTTCCTACATGTGTAGAAGTCACCCTTGTAACCTAGACTGTAAATTTTACATCATTCAGAAAAGGCTAAAGAATGTGTATAAATATAGGCCATCTTCCATGTCTGATCATCAGGGCCTAAGAAACATACACCCTATTCAGCCTCTCAGTTCTAATTCATGGGTTGGTCTTCAGGAGGGCCCAGCTCCTAAGATGATTTTTTATATCATCTTCTGCTTCTATGCATCATCTGCTTAGGCTGTTTTGGTTCACAATCTGACTGCAATGACAGATACATTGTGGAAATGGCTGAAATCCCGAAGCCCGGATTCAGGTGTCACGTTGATCTGAAAATCCATTCACGTCTACCTGTTTGGCCTAATTTTGGAAGAGAAATCTCTCACCATTTTTTTTCTTTTGTTCTCCAGATAAGAAACAGTCCAGCTTGTTTAAGTATTTTCTTAACTTTTTTTTTTGTCAGTGATGAAAGAGTGTGGAGTCCTCCTTGCTCATCTTCAAACGCTCATGGAGCTATGCTCTAGTGCAGTAGCACACACACCTACTGTAAAACAGAAACCACGGAAAACTTGAACTGTGAGGGAAGGACAAAATTACAGCAAGTTACCAAGTAACCCTGAGGTTCTTTGTGTGTGCACAGATGTTATTTGGTTGTCTAATTGTGTCTTGTTTGATTAAAGATGGCTCCACCTAAACATATTTGACAAGCTTGATTGTTTTTTTGCCAGACTGAAGAGATTAGAATTTACCTTAGACATATAAGCAACTTTCGTTTCCTAAGTGTCTGTGATTAAAGTAGAATATTGGCTTTTGTAAGAGAGTCCAAACAATATATGCAGAACATGTGATGTGATGTGTGTATGTGTCTGTCTGTCTGTCTGTCTGTCTGTTGTTTTTCTGCACTGGACATTAGCCACTTTAATTTTTCATCATTGTACTTACAGAGCACACCATTTTAAAAAATCAACTCCAAAAGTGCTTAGAGAGGGCTAAGATTTGTTGTCCGAAAAACCTGTGTTAGTAGCTGTTACTTGGGGTGGAGGACACAAGGACCTATTCTGAATGAAGGGAAGAAAATCATGGTGAAAGTCTGAAGATACGCTTTCCTGTTGGACTCAATTTTTAATTTCTTGTTGAGATGCTTGTTTCAGTTAAAAAACTCCCTTTATGTTTCTTCTTCGTTGCTGATAATTTAAAATTGTTTTCCTTTAAACCATGCATTTTACATTTAAAAATGATGAAACACTAGTCTTTGAAACTAAGGGAATAAAGATGAGTCTTTCATCTTTGAGGACTTTGGTTTAAAACTGGCTCAGTTTGAGCTAAAGCAAGTATGATCTTGTTACCTGTGCTTCCCCAAGCTTTTGGGGCGAGCAATAATTACAAGCTCAAAATCCTCCAAAATATGTAAGGACAGAAACAAAACACTTCATTGTAACTATGAAGGTTATGCATGTATGTTCATATATACACATATCTATATCTGCATCTTTATATATGAATTCATTACATTGTGGCTTTGATCAGATGAAAAATAATTACAGCCTCAGCGGCTATTACAAGGTTTGGGAAGAGGAACAGAGTGTGCAGTGTGCTGCCTTTCACAGCATTGTGATGGAGAGGCTGGGTATCTAGGGAAGTTAGAAGTTATTCTGTTCCCTGGAAAGGCAACTCCTTACCCCTCTGGTCCTCACCTTACTGGAAGTCTATCTTGTTGCTTACCAGCTGCCTGTTTGGTAACTCACGATCTTCCATGTCCCTTTGAGTTCCACATTAGAAGCTAACGACTTATGTTTCAGAACACTTAGATTTTAATGAGAATCGTAGACTATAGTTGAAGAATGAAATGCTAGATTCAAAAGTTTGCCAGATAGTTTTCGACCCTCAGGAAAGAGTTTTGAAATCTTACTGGATTCACACTGGAATTCAGTGTTTTATAATGTGGTTGAAGAAGCTTCAGGGAACAGACAATTGCTACTCTTATCAATGCCAATATATACATATGTATATATACATATATGTGTGTGTGTGTGTGTGTGTATGTATGTTAGTCTTTCTTTCTTTCTTTCTTTCTTTCTTTCTTTCTTTCTTTCTTTCTTTCTTTTCTTTTCTTTTCTTTTCTTTTCTTTTCTTTTTTTGGTTTTTTGAGACAGGGTTTCTCTGTGTAGCTCCGGCTGTCCTGGAACTCACTCGGTAGACCAGGCTGGCCTCGAACTCAGAAATCTGCCTGCCTCTGCTTCCCAAGTGCTGGGATTAAAGGCGTGCGCCACCACTGCCCGGCCTATGTTAGTTTTTCTTAAAGGGCACAGAGCAGCCTGACTACTCTGGGGTAATGATGTTTCTCTATGTCTAGTGGTTTGCAAAATGATTTCTGCCTTTACGTATCTTACTTCAGATGATCTAGCATTGCTTCAACTCTTAGCATGAGCCTGTTTGCTCCACCCCCTTTTTTCCCTGTGACTGTTATGGTGGCTTTGTACCAACAGGTATCTTGTTGATGGGAATGTCTTAGGTGCTTCTTGAATGGAACTTTGAGTAATGTCCTTGTGTGAATGCAGGATTAACTTCAGGAATATGGGAAAATTTTGGTTATTAACAGTACCACTCCATATTGGCAGCGAAAAATATAAAACTTATTTCTGGGCTATGCACTTGTGTAAAGAGTAGATAAGAGAAACAGAAGGAAGATCAGAAGCTGGATACCCAGCTCTGAAATGACTTGAAGTCCTGTCTGTCCAGAGATAATTAGGCTCAAAATATTAAATTTTCATTACTGAAAGTTTGTGAATATATGAATGATAATTTACTAGTCTACATTAAGAAACACAGCTATAGTTGGGTGTGGTGGTGCATGCCTTTAATTCCAGTACTCAGGAGGCAGAAACAGACAGATCTCTGAGTTTGAGGCCAGCCCAGACAGTCAGAGCTACCCAGATAAACCCTGCCTTGAGTAAACAAGCAAAAAAAAAACAACCCAAACAAATAAACAAACTAAATACAACTGTCACATGGAATGATAGCTTACTGAGTTCATCAGAATTACCTGTCATTAAGCTTCGCTCACTGTATTAAACCACTCTACTGTAACTGGCTGGGTGACAAATTTGAAGGTTCTTCAGGGAACAGAGATCCAAACAATTGGAGCTAGATAAGAAAAAGAAATCATTACCAATATCTGTCCAAGGTATGCGGTCAGTGTGTGGTAGAGGCAGCCTTGTGAACAAGCATATAGAAGAGTCTATTGATTGGTTTCACGATCCATCACTTCCATCCCAGGAGTGACTGACCATGGGCACTGGAATCACACCAGCTCCAATGGCTAGACCTTCCTCTAGCATAGTGTGATTTGTTGGGCACTGGCATCTGAGCAGTCTCTTATTTAACAGACATGGATTCTTCGACATGTGTTCTAATTTGCTATGGTCAAGCCTTTAGACAGTGTCTCCAGCTATGCTCATGGAATCTAGGTTGCTATGCTCAAGTCATTTGGCCCCAAAGTCAATAAGGTGCCTTTGTTTTACACACTGTATCATGTTGTTTTTATATTTATCTTGAAAGAAGGCATTTTTTCTATGTTCTAGGGGACAGCCTACTTAGTTCAATTATTAACAGAAAGCAGTTGCTAATACAGACAAGTCAGATTTACAAACCTCAAGAGATGTTTGAAAATTATCCATTCTGTTTGCTGCAGCACATGGGTTGAACTTTTAGGGTGAATATTTTACACCAACTACTTTTAAGTCTAACTTTTCTGAAGGGAAGACCCTTACATTAATCGCTTTGATGAATTAAACTAAAATATTTCTTCATTGTTTGGCAAGCTTGGCTTCCTGTCAGTAGACCATATATTTTTAAGGATCACCTTAAAAGGGAAGGCAAATTTAAGCTCTAAAGCTGTTTGCTTACAGGACTTGGCAAGTCATTTGAATGAAAATATTTATGAGCTATTACTGGCATGTAAATTTGTTAAATTTATGATGGTCAATTTTGATTGCCAAAATGTCTATTACTCTTCTAGATATATTTTTATAGCATTTTCTTCATGCAAACACACACACACACACACACACACACACACACACACATATACATGGCTAGCTTTTGGCATATAGCCAAATTGTGTTCAAATATTTGAGAGCAGAATTTTAGTTTCCAAATTCTGTTACCTAGTCTGACTCATTTCATAAAACCCTTTAAGCATATTGAAAATATTCATAATGTATTATTATGTAAGAACATAGTCTTAAAAACAAGATGTAGTAGTATGAGCCCAATTTTGCAGTGGATCCTTGTATATGTGCTTTTACATATATGAAGAATAGGAGGAAGATGCGTTGAACAGACTTGAACAAGGGACTTTCCGTTTTTCAGTGTGGGAGGAGGTATGAGTGGACCTTCTAGAGTTTCCTTTTTCTTTTTTCTAAATCTATCTTTATTCTATTTGCTTGTTTTGATTTTTAGTTTCCCCTCTGATTTTCACACCCAAGATTTATTTTAAAATAAAGCTAACATGTCCTGTTTGGTCTAGGAGGTCTGCAAGTTAGATGCACTCTTCATTAGAGAGTATCAACCACTGAGGGATTCCTGCAATGCTTGTCTCATCCATCCATCTAGCCATTGATTCATCTTTCTTTTTTTCAACTTAGAGCACTCTATATGTTTCAGCAACCTCTCATTTTAGGAACAGATTAATCTAACACCATTGAGTCAAAATACACTTTTCACCCATAGTCCTTGAGCTATCCACCAATGATTTGTTTTTTGGGGGGAGAAGGGTTGTAATTGCTCAATACAGTTAATTGAATTTTGTGTTTTGTTACTTTTGTGTTTTAGTCAGTAATATCACAATCAAAAATTCTCATTATTTGGAGGAAATTTTGAACTACTACTAAATAGAATAGGCCATCTGTGGGCAAAATTATCAAGGGCCAGCCTCCTTCAGAGAAGACAGTCAACTTGTCAGATAAAGTTGTCATTACATCTAACTTGGCCTTTAATCATAAGCAGATGGGTGAATTAGTTTAATCACTACTATATATCTCAACAGACTTCATACATTGACACAGAGTAAAGAACATCAAACAGAAATTAAACACTAGAGCAGGAAAGCAGCCAGCCTCCACGGGAAGCAATTGATCAGAGGCTGTCATCTTTAAAGGACCAAAGAATGCAAAATAAACACTCGGGATTAGTACACTAAATATGGCTGTTCAGCCTCCAGCTCCACCCTCTGATAATTCTTCTATTTCCTTCATTTTAATGCTTTATCACGTGTCTCTCATGCTCTGTAATTCGCTTTTTTTAATTTAATTTTAATTTTTTTTATTTTCTATATTCTTTGTTTACATTCCGAAGACTTTCCCCTTTCCCAGTTCCCCCCTCACCATATGTCCCATATGTCCTCTTCCACCCCACCCCATCCCCTGCCAATTCCCCAATCGCCACACGACCATTTCTCTGCTATATTCTGGTACTCTCCTACAAAACTAGATCCAGTCCGTTCAGGATCAGGGTCCTCTCCTTCTTTCTTCTTGGGAATCTTTTGACTTGCTAATTGTGCCTTGAGTATTCAGAGCTTCTGGGCTCATTAATATCCACTTATCAGTGATTGCATTTCATGTGTATTCTTTTGTGATTGGGTTAACTCACTTAGGATGATATTTTCCAGATCCAACCATTTGCCTACAAATTGCATGAATTCATTATTTTTAATTGCTGAGTAGTATTCCATTGTATAAATATACCACATTTTCTGTATCCATTCTTCCTTTGAGGGACATATGGTCTCCTTCCAGCTTCTGGCTATTATAAATAAGGCTGCTGTGAACATAGTGGAGCATGTGTCTTTATTGTATGCAGGGGAATCCTCTGGGTATATGCCGAGGAGTGGTATGACCGGGTCCTCTGGAAGTGTCATGCCCAATTTTCTGAGGAACCGCCAAACTGATTTCCAGAGCAGGTGTACCATCTTGCAGTCCCACCAACAGTGGAGGAGTGTTCCTCTTTCTCCACATCCTCGCCAGCACCTGTTGACTCTTGAGTTTTTAATCTTAGCCATTCTGACTGGTGTGAGGTGGAATCTCAGGGTTGTTTTGATTTGCATTTCCCTGATGACTAATGATGTTGAACATCTCTTAAGGTGTTTCTCGGCCATCCGAATTTCTTCTGGTGAAAATTCTTTGTTTAGCTCTGTACCCCATTTTTTGATAGGGTTATTTGGTTTTCTGGGGTCTAACCTCTTGAGTTCTTTGTATATATTGGATATTAGCCCCCTGTCGGATGTAGGGTTGGTGAAGATCTTTTCCCAATTTGTTGATGGCTCTTTTGTCCTTCTGACCATATCCTTTGCCTTACAGAAACTTTGTAATTTTATGAGGTCCCATTTGTCAATTCTTGATCTTAGAGCAGTCACCGGCAGAGAAGTGCAGGTATCCAGACCTAATCAGGGCCTGCCATTGGTCGGGTGGGAAACTGCCAGGCTCGGGCCAGGAGCGAGAGTCGAGAGTCGGGTGGATAGGAGGATCATCTCCACAGTGGCTGGGAGCTGCGTGCCCCGCGGTTCTCCCAGGCCCCCATACCGAAGGGCTCCATCTTGCTCCCGAGTCTCCGGCAGAGATGTGCAGGTATCCAGACCTAATAGGGGCCTGTCATAGCTCGGGCGGGAAACCACCAGGCGTGGGCCAGGAGCCAGAGTCGGGGCGGATCAGAGGATCATCTCCACGGCGTGGCTGGGAGCTGCTTGCCCTGCTGTTCTCCCAGGCCCCTAGAAAGACCGTCTCCATCTTGTCGCTAGGTCACTAGCAGAGAGGGCCAGAGAAGCAGACTTAATTTGTTACTACCATCACTCAGGTGGAATTCTGCCAGGCTCTTGCCAGTGGCCAGTTCCTGGGCGGCCCAGCAGGACATCTCCAAGGCCACCTGACCTTGTACCAACTCGGTTGGGAACCGACTACTCTGAGGTCCTCTTAGCACTCTCAGCAGCGGTCTCCATCTTGCTGCCTGGTCATCAGTAGAGAACTAATAGGCAGGCCCAGCCACATGGGAGGTTCAAACACCAGTCAGTGACAAGGTCAACTAACGCCTGAGATAGCCAAATGTAATTCACTTTTTGAATGTTCTCTACTTCTTCCCACCTCAAAAGTTGGGCATGGTAGGATTCTCTGAGAAGACATTACTACTATACAAAAAAGGCAACTTTTGAAATGATAGCATTCTGGGGTCCACAGGCAGAAATTCTTACTAAAATTTAGAAGGTGTATTGCAGTTGCTCGAAAGTCTTACTTAACTTATAATATTATTTTAAACACACTGATTCTTAACCAAAAGCCCAAGAGGTGATATATTCTTTTAGGTAAAGATTTGCCTGGCTTACAGGTACATTATTTGATGGTTGAGGAGGAATCTAGATTTAGGCTTACTAAATGCAAAATACTTTTACATGCTTAAATGAAAGCTATTAGATACTAGTATTTTATAGCTTTGTTTTGAAAACCACTTTTTTAAAAATAAAGAATGTCATCAATGTGCACCTAATCGTTGAGAGACTTCAGGCCCCATGAAGGGGGAGGGGGTTGGTGGAGGGGAGCATCCTCTTAGAGACGGGGGGGGGGGGGAAGGAGGGGGAAGAAGGAAAGGGATGAGGAACTGTGGGAGGGAACACCGGGAAGGGGCAATGGTTGGATTGTTAATAAATAAGATAATAATAATAAAAGATATATATGTTTTCTTTTGTTATGATGAATGGCCGTATAGTATATTTGGTTAGAGATGCTCTGCACATTTGTTCTAGAACAGGAATCTTGCTAAGCCTCTACTTTAGGATATAGCATTTGCTAATATATTTGTCAGTCTTAGGTTATGACAATGGTGAAGCATTTTCATTATTTATTACTAAGCCTTGAGACAAGTGAGACAAGGAGTGATATAAGTAGGTGTGTTGTTTCTACCTTGACATCATAAGGATGAGATGGGTTCTAGTATCTGAGTGTGGGCATGTCCAAATATAGAGCTATCTACCCAAGAAGATGAGGTTTTCTATTTTTATTTCACTTTCAAGTGCATGTTGTCATTCATTTTACAGAATATATGTGACAAAATTTTAATTGTATGTGACTCCCCGTTGTACTGCCTCCAGGCACCTGCTTTTTACTGTGTGTTGGGGAATTCCTATGAATGTCAGCTTTCACTGAAGAAATCACCCATTTGGAGCTGGCATTTAATGCTCCCAAGTTAGAATTTTTTTTTCATCCTAAAGATTTGATAGTGGTTAGTTTGTTTATACATTTGCTCCTCTTTACAACTGAGGACTGACAATATTGGAAGACGATCTTGTGAAGACGGCACTTCCTGTGACAGTGTGTGACCTTTACATCAACAAATCTCAGTTTTGTGCAGAGGTTGAGACTGCCTTTACAGCAGAGCAGTGTGGGGCCCGTGTGGACTCACCTGCAATGCGAGAGGAACCACAGATTCCAAAGCTTCTATGGCCTGTTTCCCAAACTCATTTCTTTGGTTTTTAGAGAAATGAGAAATACCAGAGGGGTTCTACTCTGTTACTAGCTTCCCCGTGACTCTCATAAAATCTGTTAATCCTTTGCAACTCATACTTCCTCAGTTACATAACAAAAATGAGGTAAGATGAAGCACTTGGGAATCAGTAGACTTTAGTTTACCTCCCTCCTTCCCATCCTTTCTTCATTCCTTCTTTCTGTGTGCTTTTGGAATGACAAACCCAGGCCTGGACTATCAGGAGTTGGTCTTGTAGCCATGACTACCTTCTCCCACTATTCACCTTTGACCATAAACAATTTTCTACATTGACATCAGACAAGGACGTCTGTGACCTGATAGAGCAACTGCATCGTGGCCCCTCCATAGTAATGGCGGAGGACAGACATAAACATTGTTTTTGCTACCAAAAAGGACCAGATTCTGGCTAATGCAAATGACTACTGCTCCTTTGCCAACCATGGATTGCGTTCATTTCACTTCTCCCTCATTAGATTTATTTAGCTTGTTCTACTCTCTGACCTACTTAAAATCTCACATCTCCAAGCCTTTTCTGATACCCAAACCCATAGGTTCTATGCTAGGGAAACCTTGCAATTCATATAGCTTAACATTCTTGGGAAGGTTTTGTAGGAATTATGAATAGCGCATTTGGAATTAGCCAAACTAAAAACTACTCTGTAACTTTGGGTGAGGGCCTATTGCTTACGACTTCCACAGAGTAGTGGTTGAGTAAATGGATAGAATTTGTAAGAATAAGGAAATAGCCAGCTGACCCCTACACGTTTTTAAGTAGCACAAATATTTCGCTAGATTCTTACCAGCCTTTTTCATTATTAAATATCATCTCTCTCTTTTTAAAGGGGGACATGCTATTTTTATACCTGTACTTCTTAGTAGGTATTTATCTTCTAGACAGCTGTGACAATCTCCTGATGTTTAGCACATTGCTCTTGCACATGTAACTGTTAATAATTAGTCATTTGCACATGGTTTATCTTGTTTATCACATACTCTGTCTATCACCAGCTGGGTGAATGAAAGTGCCCCCAGGAGCTGAGCAGTACCCAAAGCACAGGGCAAATGGGAGCCAGTCACAATGCATTAAGTATCAGTACATTTTTTTCATCTTGTAGGTACTAACTTATTTTGTAACCCCCACCCACCCACACAGGGTTCACTTGCTGTACAATTATCCAATAAACAGCAATAGCTATGAAGTGTCGAGGGCTCAACTCACTGTTCCTAGTGACCCCCAGAGCTTTATCCTTCACAGATGTCCCAAGCCCCCAGTGAGGTAGGCATTATTATTTTTACTTCTCTAACATGGAAACAGTAGTCTAGCAAGGTGAATTAATCTGTCCCAAGTCACGGAGTCAGAAAATGTTGGGAATATATGTTTCATCTTCAAGCCACACCCTTTGTTTAGTCTATTGCTTCTACGATCTTTATTCTTTTCATTTTTGAAACAGGATTTTTATTTTGTAGCCATGGCTTGAATTTGTAATCCTCCTGCCTCAGCCTGCACAGAGCTAGGATTATACTCTAGACTCCTGCAAATAACTCTACATCCCTGCTCTAAAAACATACTGAATATACTCATTGCCTCTCCAGGATGAACATGGGTGGAATCATGCTTTGGTTTGTCACTGGGACCTTAGAGTGAGTAGATGTGGCTTACCTCTCCCCAAGGAAAGAATAATGAATGGCATTGTTTCTTCTCTGGGTGATGAGACCAGCAGCTTAAGCTGTGTGGTCTGGGAGTGGAGCATCTGCATGGGGATTCCTGATCTGGCTGTCTTTCCCCGTGTGGAATACAGGGTGTGCCTTCTTGCTGTAGAAACAACTGTAATGTCTCTGGTCTGGGTAAGGAGATGTGCAGGTGAGGGTGAGATGGCTCACAGAGGGGATTAGCTTGTTCTAGGAAAGGGCCTTTTAGCCACCGTCCTCTGTGTTAGCCCCTGGGTTGGAAGGGCAAGTATAAAGAATGGAAGATGAGAGAGAGGCATTGGCTCGCCATCTATAGTAGCTTGGAAGCTGAAGGATGAAGAGAACACAAAAGATTGCTTTATTGGATACACAAATATGGAACCCAAGGGAAGGGTCAGACCTGAGGTAAAGGGATTGTGAAAGAAGGGAGGAGGAGGTGGATACCCTGGCCACTAGGAATGTGGCAGGGACATTGGAGCTGGGACAGAGCTGGAAGTGTTTGCTCTCTGATAGCCAGCTTCATAGTGTAGGAAGGTGCTGTTAAGGCTGACAGGGAGATTTATGCTCCAAAGTCCTATTCTGCTACCCTGTATGTTATACTATGGAAATGGCAGGCAAAATATTCCCGCTGGTGTGTTCTTTTTCTTATGTTTTGTATTTGGATTACCTCTGATACATACCACTAGCCGTAATGAGGGCATAGAGGGACATTTGAGAGGGACAGGAGGCTTCAGTAGCCTGCTGGAGATGATGGGATCTATCAGAGTCCATGCTACCTCCTCCAAGGCTCAGGGAACATTACAAAAGTAGGGGATGTAAAGAATGTAAAAGCCAGAGAAATGAGTGGAGAGTTTGGAAAGCTATCCTGAGCAGATCAGGCGCTGTTTGAACAAGTTAGCTGTCTTCCTGCAAGGAAACATGAGGAGGGCCTATTGATGGTTGACATTGCCTCAGAGAATGGAGGAGTGAGAAGGATATGAGATTCTCACTTGAGACTTGTGGCCATTGGCATATAGTTCTGTACTGAATGTATGTAGATTTGTGGTCTTAGTGGGTGCTAGAGTATGTGGACAGCTTAAGGTTCTCCTAAGATGGATGAATCCACCTGTGTAGCTCTGGGGAAGCCATAATCAATCAATCAATCAATCAATCAATCAATCAATCAAACAATCAATCAATGAATGTTGGATGCATACCTTATAGTGTGGCTCTTTTAGGATCACCCATACTCCTGTAAACAACCCCTTATCCTAGACCTGTAAGTATATCCAATAAACTCATTGGTTTTTCAGGGAGAACTTTGATAGAATTGTGCTTTGATTGTTTTGGAGGCTTTATAAGAAGGGCTAGACATTGTTTATCTCTCCGGGGAAGGAATTTCCACAACACTAGGCCATGTGGAACACTAAAGGTTCTTAGGTTGCTTGTGCTCTGGGGAGAAAGAGTCACCAAGCTGGCAGGAAACTCCACCAGCTTGAGAAAAGGCTCGTGTGGGAAGGACTGAGGCCTCCCACTCACACCAGCCCTGACTTGCTAGCCAGGGTGAGCCATGGTGACGGCTGATCCGGAAGCCCAGGCAAGCTTGATGTGATCGCAGCCCTAGCAGGACTTTAACTCTCAACTCATTGGATTCCAGGCAAAAGCCACCCACCTATACTGCCTCTAAATTCTTGCCCTGTAATAAGCATGATAGATAATAATTATTGGGATAATTTGTTACACAGAAGTAGAGAGGGGATTCTTATCAGGTACCCATTCCCTTTTGGTAATCCAGAGCAGGGTGACATGTTTTCTTTAATTTTGTAGTTTTCCTCATGTGAGCAGGTAACTGTATCAAGCAGCTGTTTAACGACTGTAACACACACACACACACACACACACACACACACACACACACACACCTTTAGTCCTTGACAATTCCTATGATATAAATATTCCCACTAGAGCCAAATTCAAGTTACCTATGTGACATCAGTGAACACAAGATTGGGGAGAGATGCAATTATGTAAAATAGCTGGAAATGACATCAATAACACAGATATAGTAGAATGAGAGAATGAGTCTGGAGAGACTTGGTACAGAACTTCAGTCCTAGTTCTTAAGCTGGACAAATCATTAACTTGTCAAATTCTAGAGTTTAATCTATACAATAATGACAAGAATTACTTTTCTTCCTAGGACAGCCATGAAGATGAAATGACAAATGAAGATGCTGCCTCTTAAGTCTTTAACAACATAAGAAACCCCAGAAGTTTCCCAGGTGACTCACCCTGTGCAGAGAACACCCACAGTGGAATTTGCTATTTCAAATATTCTCGTCTTGCCAACTAACTGATGTTTTTGAGCTTCTTCCTGTGTGTGGCTCTCTTCTTTCCTTCCAGATGTAGCTCCCAAGTCACCTACTAGCCCTGTTCTTTCTAAGAATGTTCAGGTTAAATTTTTAGAGCAGGAAGCAGGATGAAAGGCTTGGGCAGTGTCCCGGAGAGTGTTACATTAGCTTGACACAAGCTAGAGTCCTTTGGGAAGAGGGACTGTCAATTAAGAAAATGCTTTCACAGAGAGCTGAGTGCCCATGTCTGATGGATCAGCAAACTTACTGGATAAGGGAGCCCTCTGGAGCTATTCTGTCAGGCACTGGGTGCCTCAGTCCTTGGAAGGACACTCCCAGGAAACCTATGACCACCAGTTGCCTAGGCGTTGAAAATCATAGACTGTCATGTTATACCATCGATACCCTTGGTATCGATGACACACTCATACCATTGATACACTCAGATTTGTTCTGAAATCACTTTTAGGGCAACTGGAATACAAAAGGAAATGGGCTGGGAGAATACAGCCAGGGGATAAACAGAAGATAATGATTGGTGAATATGATTGAAGTATGTTACAAGAAAGTATGAAAACATGTCAACAAAGACTACAGCTATGAACAAATTAATATAAAAATGAAAATGGAATCTTTGTAACAAATATAATAAATAAACCATTAATAAGTACCCATTCCTTCCACGGAGTTACTTCCTATCTCCTGTCACATATCTCTAGAAGTTCAGTTGGTGATTGTCCTCTTTGGGGACTATCACCTCACCTAGAGTCATATCTCCTTGGAGCAGCAGCCCGTGTTCCTTAACTGATATTTGTGCATGATAAAGGCCAGCTCCAGTTTTTCCATAAGAAAAATTGGAGAGATATTTTTGAAAGATTACCCTAAACCCAGCCCAAACCCATTCAAACCCTTGATTGAAACTCATCAAAGACCTTGAACATTTACCTGATCTTACCCTTTTTACCCAGCCTTCCATAGAGGACTATGCCAGAGGATTCTGTAGTAAATGGTCTGTCTGCTAGACTCTATTTCCAGTGGACCCAACCTGAACTATCTGGGCTGTAGGGCCTGGGCTTCTTGACTGGTTGGGTACAGGTTCAGCCAAATGCATGGGGTTAGAGGTTGAGAGGGAAGAGACCTTATTCCACACACTTTCCCTATTGATACCCTGATCTCTCTCCACAGAAGCCATCTCTCAGAGGCTGTGGCTCTTGTCAACCAGATCATTGTCTCAGGCCAGCACTCACTCTTCAGGCCAGAGAGTAAAACCATTTCAACATCTTTCATTGTTTTCCAGAATTTAACCTGACTTCCATACTTTACATAGATTATTTAGTTCAGACTTCAATGGAACTACCAGTATGCTGAAAATGTTTAACAACTGGTTTCTGGAAAGAAACAAACAAAAATTATTAAAGAAAAAATAATAAAGGAAAAAAGCTCCAGCTTATAGTATTTTCCAATTTCTGAGATTAAACATTCTCTCCAGGGCCTGATGTCTTGCCATTGGATACAGACTTACAAAAAGATGTTGAGAACCAAACCTCTGCCGGCCTGCTATGGTCAGCAGGCAGAGGGGAGAAGGAAAAGAATTCAAAGCAGAGTTGGCTCTGTGAGACTCTGTCTTAAAAAACAAGTCAGAACAAAAGTATGAAAAGTTTTATACTACTAAAATAAGTGAAAATAATCCTACAGTAGAACACAAGAGAGTATAAACTAAGGAGGATAGATTTTGAATAGTCATCACCTCTGTTTAACATAAATTAGCTCATAATACATTAATTAATTTATTTTGATTTTTAATATTTTTTTTGAGAAAAGGTCTCACCATGTAGCTCTTGCTGGACTAGAACTTGCTATGGAGACCAGACTGGCCTTAAAAAATTTGCAGATATATGCCTGCCTCGGTCTCCTGCTTGCTGGGATTAAACCCCGATGCCAAGTTTATTGATATTTTGTGTGGTATAGTGGATTGAATGTATGGTCTGGTGAAAGCCAGGCAAATGCTCTGCTACCAACTTACATCCTTGGCCCTTTTTGAACTTTATGAAACCGGTTCTTGCTCAGTTGCCCACACAGGCATTTGCAATCCTCCTATCCCATCCCCTCGAAAAGATGGGATTATAGGCCCATGACATTGGGCTAGGGTTTAATTTAATTTTTAGTGATGGTTTAGCAGGTAATTTGCAAAATTTCTGAGAAGTGGCAACTGACTTAGACTGCATGAGCTGGTTGCACCATGATCCAGGGAATTTTGTTTCTCTGAGCCTCAGCCTCGTACAACCAAGCAACAACTAACTGGGCAAGTCACAGTGAGTGGCTGAGAAATGAGTGGTAGGGGGAAGGGCGTGGCTCCAGGATGAGTAAGGGAATGGGTGGGTGGCAGTATGGATTAAGGTGTGGCCACTGCCTAGATTCTTAGCATCCCAAACAGAACTGTAAATGTCATAGGCCCTCTGCCTTCTCTGGCAGCCCCACCCATTCATAGCCTTCAGCTGTTTAGCCACAGCCTGGATTTCAAAAAGGAAAAGCAATTTAAGGATAGAAGCTAGAGGGGAGAGGATGGTTGGGCTGGGGAATAGAAAATGGAATCCTCTCAACTGGAAGACTCTGAAGGCAAGGGAAAGACTTTGATCAGATAGGAGGGCATTTACAAATACAGTTTTCTTTGACTTCCTTAGCATTCTTCTCTCCAAAATTTTGTGTCTACACACACACACTAAAAGCATGGCAAGACTCATCAATTTAGCTTTCATTCTTATGTGTGAACGTGTGTGTGTGTGTGTGTGTGTGTGTGTGTGTGTGTGTATGTGTGTGTGAGTACAAGTGCATGGAAGCTGGAGGTGGACATTGAGTATGAGTCTCTCTCATTGAGTTGGGGACTCACCAATTTGCCTAGAAATTTGCCTGGCCAGCTCCAGGGATCTGCTTGATACCTTCTCCCTGGTTCTGAGTATAGGCATCCACTGCATCTACCTTTCATATGGGTGCTGGGGATTGACCAGAGGTCATTGTACATATACAGAAGTATGCCTGATTTAGCCATGCCACCAACCACAACACATCTATCTTGAACAAGATTAAAGCAAAGAATATGACAGTGGGGAGACAGTTGACTCTGTAAAGCCCCTGCCCAAACTCTCCAGCAGGATTGAGACTGCATTTTTGACACTCAAAGACTGGTAATACATATTGTGTATCAGCAGGTGTATTAACAGTGAGTGTTCTGAACTAGTCTAGACACTAATGAAGGCTGCATGTACAAGTGTGACAACAACTCTGCCAATATTCTGAGAGTAAAAGACAATTTTGACATCATGCTAAAGTTGAATAGGCACTTAATAATGTTTAGCTTGTGTTTCCATGATCTGTCCATTGATGAGAGTGGGGTGTTGAAGTCTCCCACTATTATTGCGTGAGGTGCAATGTGTGCTTTGAGCTTTAGTAAAGTTTCTTTTATGAATGTGGGTGCCTTGCATTTGGAGCATACATGTTCAGAATTGAGAGTTCTTGGTAGATTTTTCCTTTGATGAGTGTGAAGTGTCCTTCCTTATTCTTGTTCATAATTTTTGGTTGAAAGTAGATTTTATCCGATATTAGAATGGCTATTCCAGCTTGTTTCTTAGGATTATTTGCTTGGAATATTGCTTACCAGCCCTTTATTCTGAGTTATTCTGAGTTAGTGTCTGTCTTTGACACTGAGGTGCATTTTATGTGTGCAGCAAAATTCTGGGTCCTGTTTATATTTCGTCTGTTAGTCTATGTCTTTTTTTTATTGGGAATTGAGTCCATTGATATTAAGAGATATTAAGGAATAGTGATTGTTGCTGCCTGTTATTTTTGAAAAAAAATTTTTTTTGGTTCTTTTTGGATTTGGTTTTTTTCAAGACAGGGTTTCTCTGTATAACCTTGGCTGTCCTGGAACTCACTCTGCAGACTAGGCTGGCCTCAAACTCAGAAATTTGCCTTCCTCTGCTTCCCAGAGTGCTGGGATTACAGGCATGCCCCACCACCACCTGGTTTTTGATGTTATTTTTATGATTGTGTGACTGTCTTCTTTTCGGTTTGTTGAAAGATTACTGTCTTGTTTTTTTTTAAGGTGTAGTTTCCCTCCTTGTGTTGGCATTTTCCATCTATTATCTTTTGTAGGGCTGGATTTGCGGAAAGATATTGTGTAAATTTGTTTTTGTCATGGAATATCTTGGTTCCTCCACTTTTGAGAGTTGTGCTGGGTATAGTAACCTGGGCTGGTATTTGTGTTCTCTTAGGGTCTGCATAACAATTGCCCAGGATATTCTAGTTTTCATCATCTCTGGTGAGAAGTCTGGTGTAATTCTGATAGGTCTGCCTTTATATGTTACTTAACCCTTTTCCCTTACTGCTTTTAATATTCTTGCTTTCGGTGTGTTGACTATTTTGTGATGGGAGGAATTTCTTTTCTGGTCCAATCTATTTGAGTTGTGTAGACTTTTTTTTTCTTTTCTGTTTTCTTTTTTTTTTTATTCCATATATTCTTTTTTACATTTCAAATGATTTCCCCTTTCTTGGATCCCCCCTCCCCGAAAGTTCCATAAGCCCTCCCCTGTTCTTCCCTCCCCCTGTTCCCCAATCACCCCCTTCCCGTTTTGTTTCCCTATCTTGGTATTCCCCTACACTGCTGCACTGAGCCTTTCCAGGAACAGGGACCTTACCTTCCTTCTTCTTGGGAATCATTTGATATGTTAATTGTGTCCTGGGTATTCCAAGCTTCTGGTCTAATATCGGCTAATTAGTGAATACATACCATATGTGTTCTTTTGTGTAGGCTTCTTGTATATTTATGGGCATCTCTTTTTTTAGGTTAGGGAAATTTTCTTCTATAATTTTGTTGAAGATATTTACTGGCCCTTTAAGTTGGGAATCTTCACTCTTTTCTATACCTATTATCCTTAGGTTTGGTCTTCTCATTGTGTCCTGGATTTCCTGGATGTTTTGGGTTAGGAGCTCTTTGCAGTTTGCATTTTCTTTGACTGTTGTGTCAATGTTTTCTACAGTATCTTCTACACCTGAGATTCTCTATTTTATCTCTTGCATTCTGTTGGTGATGCTTGCAACACTTGATCTCTTTCCTATGTTTTCTATCTCCAGGGTTGTCTCCCTTTGTGATTTCTTTATTATTTCTATTCCCATTTTTAGATCATGGCTGTTTTTGTTCACTTCCTTCACCAGTTTGGTTGTGTTTTCCCGTAATTCTTTAAGCAATTTTTATGTTACCTCTTTAATGGCTTCTACCTGTGTTCTCCTATATTTCTTTAAGGGAGTTATTCATGTCCTACTTAAAGTCTTCTATCATCACCACAACATGCAATTTTAAATCAGAGTCTTGCTTTTCTGGTGTTGTAAGACCCGAAAGAAAAACAGGGGCACCCCAGCACCCCACACCTCGGAAGCTGGCACCCCAATCACTCATGAGAAACAGTTTTGATGCAAATAGCAAGAGGTTTTAATTCCAGAGCTCTGGGGCCACGGCCCTCTCCCACGCAGGGTAGAGAACAGTGAACCCCGCATGCAGAGCCAGAACTGCTTTTATAGTTTACAGCCAAGCCCACCTATACAAGCCACTCCATAGCTTCTAAGCCAATCAGTTCAAACCATCCAAACCCATGCTCTCTGAGAACCAATCAGCCTCCCACAGAGGCCGGATGGGACCTGGTTAAGTCATTTCCGCCTACGTGGCTGCCACACACAGGGTTGCGCCAGGGTTAAGCACAGTGTTACATGTGTACGTGCGTATGTACAGGGCTGGCGCAGTGGTGTCTGCCATTTCTGCAGGAGGGGAGGCGGGAGAGGATGCTAAGGACCTTTCCAGCCTGCAGCCTTTTATCTTTTCATCCCCCACTTCTTGTCTTGTTAATAGTTTTAATCTTAGAACTAGGAGAATTAAAGGTCAGCCTCCTCTTGGTTCTGAAGGCTCTTATACTGCTGCCTAAGTACCATAATCTGAACCGCACTCACCTGTTCCCTGATGAAGGCAACTAACCTATTGACTGTATAAGTCTAACTGTAAGCAACAGGAGCATTATCATTAGGGCTCCTATCAGGGCAGAAAACAGAGTGGTCAAGAGTACAAGATAAGGGTCTTCCCACTGAGAAAGCTTCCTGTGTGGTGGCATCTAACATAGACCATATCTCCAACTTGAAGGTGATGTGGGACTTGTGGATCTCCTTCTCCTGAGTAGGCCTCCCAGACTTCGATGTCTCATCCACTGGAGCACCATGAGCCTAGAGAGCAAAGGTCCAGTCTCTGTGATCAACTTGGTGAGGGTCTCTTTCACCAGGGTTCCAGCAACTGTTCTTGAAGCCTTCTTTCACAGATCCAGTAACCTGTCTGGAAGCAGTGAGGAGTCTCTGATATGCCTGGAGCATTAAAGCAGACAGTTTGAGCCAAATCTCATGTTGTGGTACACCTCCTGGGAGGACCCAGTGGATGACAAAGAAATTGGGGTAACAAAGAGGATCTCCAGGGGGGGTCAGGTTAAAATGGCAAGGACTATTCAGAAACAAGGGGAGACACAACACCCAGCCTAAGCCAGTCTCCGAGGTCAATTTAGTTAAGGTCTCTCATAGGGTTTTTTTTTTTAATTTTCTCTAGCTGTCTTGAGCCCTGGGGACGGTACATCCAATAACATTTCCAATTAGTCCCCAATATCTGTCAATTTCTGACTTACTTTAGAAACAAAAACAGAACTATTGTCTGATCCAATTACCTTGGGCACTCTGAAACTTGGAAAAAATTTCTTTTAACCCTGGCTGCTGTTTCCTGCTTGCTAGGGGAAGTCTCAATCCATCTAGATTAAGTATCTATAAGTGCTAGAAGATATTCATAACCATACTTTCCTGCCTTAGCCTTTATAAAACCTCTATATACTCTAGGTTGTTCTCTTCCAGGTCTTTTGCCCTATTTACTCTTTGCTACATAAGCATTCACTTGCTGGCATGCCTTATACTGTTCTATTAATCCCTTCAATGAGTTCATCTGTGCATTTGCCCTGGTGAGTACTTGGCTTACTTTCTGGGGAGTATAATTCTCCCTTCTTGTGTGCACTTTTCCTTGGTAATAGTTGATTGGATGGCTAGCAATCTCAGTCCTTTTTTTCTTCAGCATATATTAAGTGAGGCTATCTCTTAATTTTGTCCCATTTTTCAGTGGGTGTCTCTTGCAGACCCACAACCAGTATAGGCTCCTGTATATCCATCCTTGGAGCTGTTTGCTCTGCCGGGCTATTGCCCACTGAGTCTTTTCCCTTTTGACATCCTGGGCAGAGGGTAATACTCACGGTTGCTGGCTTCATTAGGGCATCTAAGAGGTCCAAGATTTCCTGTTGGTTTCCTCTGATGTGAGCAGTCCTCTTGGCATATACACCTGTAGATGTGGGCTATGGCAAAGGTATACCTGATATCCATGTGGATGTTGATTTTCTTGCTGTCTCCAAGTTCCAAGGTCTTGGTAAGGGCAATTAGCTCCACTTTCTGCGTTGACTTGCCAGGGGATAAATATTCTTCTACCCAGATGCCATTTGTGCTGTCCACCATAGCAGCACCTGCTTGTCTCTGTCCTTCACAGAGAAAATTGCTCCTGTCTGTAGCGACTTTCAGCAGGGGTCAGTCTCTCTTTTTGGGCCAGTTGCTGTAGCCTGTTGGACAGTAAGTATATCTGTCCTGCCTGCCATTTTGGAGAGTATGCCTTACTCCAACAGAGAGGTTAGGAACATCCTGGGGTGACCTTAAATGAATGGGTTACCCATCCCATCCCTAGGTCCATTGTTCTTCGGGTAGTCCATGAACATATTTTGGTGCCAGTGGCTTCTTGGACCCAAGATCTTTCCTTGGAAACAGGGCCATTGGGTTGGAAGACTGAGTGTTAAGCCCCTGTGTCCATCAAGGACTGAGTGAGTTTCTCTTTCCCTCTCACAGTTATCCAGGGTTGGGGGAGGTGGTCAGAACACCCATCTCCCCTAGTCAGTGTCTTTACCTAGGGATAACACCTTTGCCATTTGGGGGTACTTCTCCCAAGACCTGGGAGTTCCTGCTCCCAGCTTGTTAGGACACACTCTGGCTCAGTGGCCTCTCCATATAGTATGCACATTGATTCCTTTCTGCCTTTTAGCCAGGATTTTCTGTAGCTTCCTTCTCTGTCATTTTTCTCTTTCTTCTCTGTCCCCCTGTCTCAGCAAACTATACTAAATCTCTCTATAGACTTTTCTAACAACCTGTACCACCAAATCTCTCCATTGACCTTTTAAATAACCTGCACCAAATCTCTCTACATATTTTCTCAGCAAACTAAAGTCCTTCTAGTCTGAGGTCATAGGGTGTATTGCAAAATGCTTCTATGAGCTGCTCTAGAAAGGCTGCCAGTGACTCATCTGGTCCCTGCTTAACCTCACATACCTTCATCAAATCTGTGGGCTGCCATGCCCTCGAGACCTGCCAATGGAGTCTGGTGTCGGTCCTTCAGGTGCCTCTTACCTTTCATCTGAGGGGGGTATTCTTTTCTGGCTTCCTGTATTACAAATAAAACAGTCTCAAAGAGATTAATCAGTCTCCTGGGAAATATGTCTTTAGTAAGAGAGTCACCGTGGAATCAGGATAGGTGGTCTCAGATCTTCGGCTCCACTCTGTGGTCTTCTCTAAATATAAATTGAGCATACTATTATCATTTTGTAAATTAAAAACTATAAGATAGGCATAACATCCAATCTCTGTCAAACAGAACCTTTGTCATTTTTACTATCTTAAAAGACTATAAGAATTAACACCTGACTCATGTTTTGGCTATAAATTTTATGTCACCTGAAAATCATTTCTGTAAATCTACATCAGCTTTGTCAAGATTAAAGAGCTCGAGCTGACTATGAGAATAACAGTTTCTATCCCCGTCAGAAATCCAAGAGTGACCAATATTAACTGAAAATATAAAGAAAGCTTAACACAGCTTGTAAGACTTAGCCAAATGATAGAGACTGCTAAACACCTGAACAGTTTATACATCAAAATGTTGGAGCATTGGTCTTCAGCCTTCTGGCACAAGAACATCTGACAGACTTAAAGAATGAGGAATTATTAAGCCATATAACCTACAACAAAAATAACATTAAACATCATATTACATGCACTTCTGACATTTTTAAAAAACCAACTATCTATGTAAAGTATCGTGGATTGTTGTCTGTTAAACTATCTTCAGCTATTTCTGATTAAAACATAAAAAACACCCTAATAATAAACTCAGAGCCTTATATTTTTGTATGGCCCCAAACTCACAGGCTTAAACATCTCAGATCTATAATAATAACAGCAAGAAAGGACTGGGTGTAAATCCTGCATTTTTACATTTTTAGTATTTATACCAATGAAAACCTTGAATTTTTTGTTAAAATAAAATCTCTATCAAATAAGAATTTATGCCTTGAACATAACAAAACAAGATTTTAGTATCACCAAGACAGATTTTTTGCTTAATGTTTCAGAATCTAGTCTTTTGGAGGTCTCCTTTATTTTGACCTCTTTCCCAGAGGAACAATAAAACCACAAGGCTTAACATAATATCTATTATAATAATCTAAACAATTTAAAATAAATGAAATAAGCCATCTGTAACTTAATCTCAGAATTCCCATATCTGCCACTTTGAGTGTCTTGTTAAAACTTATTTTCCCCACCAGGGGACCTCAGA
This sequence comes from Apodemus agrarius, assembly GCA_964023405.1. Classification (NCBI taxonomy): domain Eukaryota; kingdom Metazoa; phylum Chordata; class Mammalia; order Rodentia; family Muridae; genus Apodemus; species Apodemus agrarius. The sequence goes on along the minus strand of OZ030008.1, from coordinate 47,455,655 downwards.
GCTAAAATATTTCATCTCCTTCTTGTTCTAACATGGCAGGCTTGAGTCACGTGACCTGATCTTGCCACCACAGAGCCTAACATGGCAGGCTTTCAGTCACTCTAAATCCCTATCAGCCAACTGAAGTTGGTCTAAATCCCTATCAGTCAGTAGTCTAAGTCCGAGAAACAAGACAATATACAAAACACAGAGAAACAATCACCACATAGACAGTCTGACACTGCTACTATCAGGCGTCTAAATTCAAGAACCCAGAGCAAGGAAAATCAACATACAATTTGCCACTAGATGGGCCCATTTTCAGATACCGAATGTTCCTGCCCATTGCAGGAACCGAATACAAAGAAGAGAAGAGCCTTACTCAGCTTTCTCTGGGGTCCTCCAGATTCCCGTGGTTTCGACTGCCAGTCAAACTTTCTATAACAGACAGGCTCAGTAGATAAAAGCACACAAGACAGCAATGCACAAAACAGAAACCAACAGATCCAAGCCCTTGCGACCCATCCGCGTCTCCCACAAGCAGGCGAAAGAATCAGATGGCCACAGAGGGGGAAGCTTCTATTTTTACAACAGATCTCGGTCCTCTTGACTGGCACAGGAGTCTACCAGGCATCCCTGGCAGACTTACATACATCCCAGAGTGTCCCCTGGGGTCACAGCCTGTGGCCCAAGGCTATCCCCTCCCATGGCCCCTGTGTCCTTATGGTTCACAGTGGCAGCTGCCCAGAGTGGGATTCCACATCCACTCCCTCTGTGCAATCCAAAACCAAAACATATACATACAGACCACGGAGCTGCATTCAAATACTCAGGACAAAGACAAAGACAGACATCGCCAGCACACACACTTCAGAGGGGTCCTCTTTACCTCCAAGTTGGTTCTTGAGTGTGTGGGGTGACTGTACTTCCCGGCCAATGTACCAACTGTAAGACCCGAAAGAAAAACGGGGGCACCCCAGCACCCCACACTTCGGAAGCCGGCACCCCAATCACTCACGAGAAACAGTCTTGATGCAAATAGCAAGAGGTTTTAATTCCAGAGCCCTGGGGCCACGGCCCTCTCCCATGCAGGGTAGAGAACAGTGAACCCCGCATGCAGAGCCAGAACTGCTTTTATAGTTTACAGCCAAGCCTGCCTATACAAGCCACTCCATAGCTTCTAAGCCAATCAGTTCAAACCATCCGAACCCATGCTCTCTGAGAACCAATCAGCCTCCCACAGAGGCCGGATGGGACCTGGTTAAGTCATTTCCGCCTATGTGGCTGCCACGCACAGGGTCGCGCCAGGGTTAAGCACAGTGTCACATGGGTACGTGCGTATGTACGGGGCTGGCGCAGTGGTGTCTGCCCTTTCTGCAGGAGGGGAGACGGGAGAGGATGCTAGAGACCTTTCCAGCCTGCAGCCTTTTATCCTTTCAGTGTGTTGATTTATCCAGAGCTTGCTGTGGTGGGAGAACTGGATTCTGAAGATGCCACGTAGTCTTGGTTTCTATTGCTTATGCTCTTGCCCTTGCCTTTCACCATCTGGTTATCTCTGGTGTAAGCTGGTTTTGTTGTCTCTGAATTTGGCTTGTCCCTCCTGCAAGCCTGTGTTTCAGTACTCCTGGGAGACCAGTTCTTTACTGGAGGTATATGGAGGTATGGAGAGCTGTGGCACAGGGTCAGTTCCCTGGTGTGGATGGAAACCAGAAGGATCCTGTCCCCTGATGTTCCTTGCTTCCTGTGTCCTGTGGCTTTGGGCAGATCCCTCTTGGGACAGGAATTTGAACAGAAGTGGTGGTCTTACCTTTGTTCACAGGTATGTCAGCACTTCTGGGAAACCAGCTCACTCCTGATGGTATTTGGGTATGGAGCGCTGTGGCACAGGATCAGCTCTGGGTGAAGATGGAAACTGGAAGGATCCTGTCCCAGGCTGTTCTTGGTGTCCCGAAGGCTCTGGGCGGGTCCCTCTGAGAAGAAGTGGTGGTCTTACCTGTGCTCACAGGCTTGTCAGTACTCTTGGAAGACCTGTTCTCTCCTTACGGTATTTGGGTATGTAGTGCTGTGGCACAGGATCAGCTCTGGGCACAGAATGAAACTGGCCACATTGACATCTTGAGGTCCTTGGGACTAGAAAAGGGCATGGGTGACTGATGGCAGAGGAGGTTTCCATTGCTTTTCTGATAAGTGTTTTGATAATCAATGGATGTGATTGTATCTTGTATCAGCTATAGTATTTCACAATACATAGGAGGATTTTTCTTTCATTTTCTCCATTCCCAATTTAACATAGTCATTATACCATTTGTATGGAGTTGATTGACAGTGTATGAAGTTTTACTTCATTTTACTTCAATTTTAGCCAATTTCCACTGTAACCCAGTAAAGTGGTCTTTGTGTTTTATGATAGGGACCCTGTGTTAAGAAAGCCTCAGCAATTTTCCCAGGTACAGCAACTCGGAACTGATAGGGCTGAGATTCAATCCCTGCCTGCTTCCATTTTCCCAGAATGCCCTGGTACATATGGCAGTACAGATGTTCCTGTAGTCCTGACATAATCCACCAGAGTGGATCTGTTCCTCATCTCTAATTCAGTTTTCATGGTGAGGGCTGGGGTTGTTTAATCCCATTGAGGTGCTCTTGGGTGGCAAGTGAAGGGAACCTGAATGAGAAGACATTTCTGGTCTCTTTTCCTCTCTCATAAACAGCGTAGAGGAAATGAGATCCTTTAGAACTGTCTCCAGGAGTCCAGACTGACTATCCTGAACCTGCTCTGTTTTCCCATTCTATAAGAGCTCACGCCGACTTTAGAAATATTCTTAACACACTTCCCTTTGGCTTCTCGTTATTCTGGCAACTAGGAAAGGACTAGGTTCTTCAGAGTCCGGAAAGGAAAATAAATTGTGCCAATAAACCATGTGCTTAGATATAGGAGGTCAGGAAAAAAATGACAAGAAGCGGGGGGACTCTGCAGTGCTAACCTGTTACTAGGTACTGTGCTAAATGTTTACTCAGTCCATCTTTTCCTTGAAACAATTTGAGGAAGTAAGTATGAGCAGTAGGTCTGGTTTACAGGTGAGATATTTGAAAATACAGACGTAAGTAAGCAGCCCAAACCTTTCTACAGCGACCAAGCCAGGAGTGATGGGGTAAATGTTTGTCAGTGTTTCACCCAGTGTCATCTCCCCTTTAGGTTATTACTCAGCTCCAAGTAGACCATCAGAATATTGTCTGAACCTCTGGTGGGTTCTACCATCGTCTGCTTCCCTATCACTCACAGCCCTTTTGTGGGTGCTCACAATGGGCTCATCTTAAACACGCACCCTTTCCTATCTCCATGTTTCTTCAACACTTCACAGTAAGTGCTGCATAGTTCACAGGCTCTCTGTGGATTCTCTTCTTCTGAATCAGAATTATGGAGTAGGCTGCTCTACTCTCTTGGAGAGTCTGCTTAGCCTCTGTGTGTCATCTACAGTCAGCAGCCATGCTGTCTCTCCGTTCTAGATTAGGGGCACCGAGCATCACACATGATCCCTATGGCTCTTACCACAGCACACTGATGACCTCTAATCTTTAGCACAAGTAACCATGACATCAACGCTGCCTCTCTCACTAGCCTTTGTTTCTACCAGATAATTCCAAAAAGGACACTCAATAAACTTCTGCTGCAAAATGACTGAGAATGATTTTGCCTCCCAGCCATCCTGCTATGCTCTTTCTCCCACCCTACCACCATCTTGTTTGCAGGTTGATTCTTCATTGTATTTCATTGGCATCCCCTTTCTCTGAAGCCTCATATGGTTTGGGTTCTGCTTTGAGGTGTTTCGTGGCATTGGCTGTCCTCTTGAGCACATGATTCACCAGGCTCTGCTGTCACCGCTTCTCATTAACTGTGGACTGAAAACTCCTTGAGGACAGAGTTCCTATCTTAATTACCATGCTGTTCCCATTAACCGTGCCTAGCACAGTGTAATAACAATCAATAGAATGAATGGATACATTCTTTCACACACTAGTAATGAAGGGACAAAACTCATCCATCTTACAATTAGTAATTACACGTCAACTCTGTGCCAGGCAAATGCCAAGAAATGATGACTAAATCAGGCATGCTTCCTGGTCTTTGGTCATGAAAAAAACCTATTTTTTTCTCTTTTTTAAAGCTTAATGGTAAAAATGGGAGGTGGTAGGAAGAAAGAAGCCTAGTGTAAAGTAGCTGTTGAATAAAACAATCAGCAGCGTTGATGAAGTCTTGTGTTTAAATATCTTGTTCCTTCTTGGACCAGGGCTGAGGATAATGGGGGTGAACATAATTTGCATTTTGAATATTCTAATATTCTCGTGCTTAGAGCGCATCTTTTACTGTTGCAGTCTGTTCTCTGAGTAAGGCACAGTTTCCCCACTGGTTTAGCTGAACTGTGTGCTGCTCATCACCCAGAGGGTTTACCTTCTGCCATCCGAAATATAAAAACACCTTCCCTTTTGTGTATCATCTTACATACAGTGAGGGGCACATGCCACATTTCCTGAAGAGCAACGACTTTCTCGGTTATATCCACTGAGCGTCAAGTTTGTCCCAGTTAACAGATCAGAAGGGTGTGGTGACAGACAGTGTGAGCAGACCTATTACATTCTCACCAGAAAAGGTGAGGTACAGATTTTTGTTATGACAGAAGGTACTAATTTCTGTGGATGTTCAAAACAGACAACGGAATCCCAGAGATCTAGAGAAACACGGACAAGACGATTTTGGGGACAAGATGGCGAATGCTTAGTATGTGGTATTACATAAGTCAAGTAGCCATTTGATTAACAGAGGGACTGCAAGCAGGAATGAAACCTGAATTCAGAAGGACTCCAGTCCTATGGAGGAAGAGAGGGGAGGAACTGGCAAAGTTGTTGAAGAACGAAGGCAGAACATTAAAATCAGAGTGCTGTGTCTCAGTTATCAAGTGAAAAAAAGCATTGGGTAATGATGATATATATCATATATATGTAATATGGAAAATTTATAATTGGTTTTTAAAAATTACTTTCATTGATAGCTTTCTACTTGTGACTTTGATATGAACAGCTTTTTTTTGTGTGAAGTAGTAGGTATCAAAATTTGATTGCAATATTTCTAAGAAAGCACAGGAAGAGAGGAATGAAAACTTTTAAATTTAAATTATAAGAATTCTTTTTTTGCAAACAGCAAGAAATCGCTTGGTTGAAGAGGAGACAAGAGAACCGTCTTTCTCAGGGTGGAAAAACAACAGCCTACTTATAAGATTGTGGAAAAGACCTCAGTGAACTGATGAGTCAGGAAAGAGGAAAACGCTGTAGAGCAGTGGAGTGGAAGTTGGTGTCCCAGTGAAGCAGCTGGCTTCAGATATAGAGGGCATGACAATAATAACTGTAGTTATGTGCAGAAAGCAGTGGTAACAGAATCTGCTGGTAGTCAGACGTGTTGGTGGATAAGTTAGTTAGTTGTTTAGCATCAAAGCTTTTCATTCTTTCTCCAAGGACAGGCTTCTTCTCCCTGACACTTGTAGGATTCATGCCCTTGCCTTTTGTTCTCACAAAGGCTCCCTTCTTTCTGTCACCTCCTGTTTTCTTCCCCTCCTTCATTGACAATGCCTATATTAACCTTTCAAGTCTCTGGAATGGTCCTCCTTTTCTAACTCATCTTTGCCCTGTATCACCTTTGTGCTGTGTGCAATGCTAGCTACCCACCCACAGGTAAGTTCTCCTACAACAAAAATCTCCCTCTTTGCATTACTCTTGTTGATGTTGGCAGCTCTGGTATTGACAGGGCAATCCTGTCAGTGCTCTGCCCCCTCAGTTCCTTGACCTCCCTTATGCAATGTTTTTCCTTCCTTCCTTCCTCCTCTGCTACCCATCAGAGTCAGTACCTAGATCTTGTCACCAATAGCAACCACAGTTCTCCTGAGAGCTCAGCTTTGCCTCCTCTGTGTCCTGGGAATCAGATTCTGCTCCATATGTCTTCCAGGGCCAATCACCTATCATCTTCATCATAATTTTGCCCCATTCAGATTCTCCTCTCTTTCTCTGTCTTAGACTTGCTAATGTAGAATTATAGTTATTCCCATAAAAATGTTCTTGACGTATCTGTACTGACATTACGTTGTTCCACCCCAGTTGTTTTGCTATATTAATTATAAAAACAATAAATATAAAAACAGCATTTAGAAGTAGGGATATTGTGACAAACCCTCCATGTGGTTTTTAGGCTTTTCAGAAATAGTTTTTGAGAAAAATGTAGACGAGTTTAGGACTTTGGACTATTGATGCTTTAAAATCCTATAAGCAGACCTTAGTGGATCATTTTGGTGATAATTTGGAAGGGTTGGAATGCTGATAGTCAAATAGTGGAGGTTCAGTTGACAATATTATGGAGAACAGAATCTACTGAGAGCAGAGCTGGGGGAGGGAATCAAAGCTGCCCAAGGCCATTGTGATGCAGATGGTTTCATTATGGACTATAGATGCCAGGCATGTAGCTGCAGGATCTGGTGTATGTCCCACTGAATTTTGCTGTTTTTGGCTAGATGGTTCTTTACTAAATCGCCATTCTTCCCTTTTGTAATGATAATGCTTAACATGTAACTCAATTTTTAATTTCACAGAAGCATGAGATTTTCTTGAGTCTCAGAAGACCGTTTGGACTCTTGAACATTGTTAAGACTTCTAAAATCTATATGGACTTTTACAATTTGACTACATGTATTTTAAATTATGGGATGAATATGAGGGATAAATATTAAAATTTAATATGATGTGTTTGGATGTTGAATAACAAGGAGAGGAGCTGGCTGGTTAATCTTCATTATCAATTTGACTGTATTTAGAATCACCATGAAAATATTCTTGGGTATGTGAATGAAGATATTTATAGAAAGGCTTAGGAGGAGGGAAGACTCTAAATGTGGGTAGTGCCACACCAGGGACTGGCATCTTGAACAGAATAGAAATGAGAATGTAAACAGAGTCCTACTATTCTCATATCTCTGCTTCCTGATGCTAGACACTGTGGCGAGCTACCTCGAGCCTCCATCACCTTGCATTTCGTCTCATAAGGGACCATTGTCTCAAACTCTGAGCTAAAATTCTCCCCTTAAGTTGTTTTTGTCAAAGCAATCTGAAAAGTAACCTATCAAATAGACAAATGGGACATCTTATAAAGAATTTCCCAGGATATAGGGTCAGAAATGCTGGGGCTAGCAGAATATGGTGGCAGTCTTCTACAGGTATCCTTGATGGTTCTTCCTGTGAATATGGACCATTATATAGATTGCTTTGGATACACGGATAAAACCTTGAGTTCTTGTTAATGGCATGTTATATAGAGTGACCTTGGCCACAGATAAGGCTGGCCCATGAAAACGGCCATTCAACAATCCCCACTCTTTTCCCAGGACAATGCAGATTAGTATCCTGCCCCAACTCTCTACTCTCATTGGTCTCAGGACACACTCTTTAGTATTTTGAAGTTTTGAAAATTTGTGCTTATTACAAAGTTAACTCACCCTGACAGTATACTGGGTTTTAGAGAATGACATGTTCCATTTGACAAAGCAGGGGAAGATCGTTTTCAAAGACATTCTATTGGTGTATAACTCTGCCCATTGATGTATAAGATTTTCAAATGCCTTTGTGTTATGATTATTCTCTTTAGGGTGCTGTCTATTGAATAGAAGCTCTCAACACAAGTATTTCATATATCAATGTTTTCTTTTAAAATATTTATTTTTTACCTCTAAGTATATGTCTGCATGTCTGTGTATTGGGTAAGTGCATATGAATGCAGGTATCTGCATAGGAGTCAGAGGTGTTGGGCGCTTAGAGCTGAAACTACAGGCACTTGTGAACCATCCTCTCTAGTCCCTAATATTTTTTGATAGATTGCATATTATTATCAGTATTTGGTATAATCTTAAATGGGCTTTTTTGCTTATCTTGAGAGTATTCAGTATTGTCTCTGAAGTTTTATTTTTTATTTCCCTAATTATCTTCAAGCTTGATCAATTTTCCATATGCTTATAGGCTCTTTATATTTCCTTTCATGTGAAATGACTGAGTCTTTCTGTTAAATTACCTTTCATTTGTGTGCACTTGTAAAAACTTTACAGTATTCACACTATTCCTGTCAATCAAATATTTGCAAACACCTTTCCCCAGGGTGTGGCTCGTATTTTTATTATTGTGTGATATCATTTATTGAAAAGAAGATCTTCACATAAGTATCACTGAATATATAAACCATTTCATATATGGGTTGTATTTTTTATCTTATATAAGAAATAATGCAATGATGACAGTTATGATATCCTTGTTTTGTGTTTACTTTGGATGTTACATTGTAAGTTTATAATTTGAGATTTACTGGGTGTTCATTGTGACACTGGGATAAACTTTTTCCTTTTCTTTGAAGATGACAAATTTTCTTGCATCTAGAATGTTCACTAAAATTGGCTCATTGAAAAATGAGTGCAAAGATATTGTTCTTTTCCAGTTTTCAACTTGATTCGAAATTTGAGTTTTCATATAAGGTTAATTACTTTGTATTTCCTAATTTAGAGCAAGTCCATACCACATAATTTTGTAAATAAATTTTATTGGGACATTGCCATGCTGATTTCTTTAAATTATGGTCTATTTTGAAACTTTTGACTATGATTCAAAATTTCTAATTGTTATAAGAGCTCTCTGGCCTCTAAAACCTTCTATGTTTGTTATATGATTTTTTAAAATAAACACATTTAGTGTTTATAAATTTTTGTTATATGTTAAGAAAAATGCTCATTTACATATTTTGAGAATTGATCCTTTATATTTATTAGATTATATTAGTTATATCATTCAAATGTATTTATTTTTTATCTCATTTATTATATGATGTGTGTTGAAATATTTCACAGTGATTCTCCATGAACTTATGACATTTTCTGGGTTTGTGAAGTTTTAGATTAACTTGTATTTATTTATTTATTTATTTATTTATATTTCTTCTTGACATGTTTGAGTGTGGTGTATGGGCATGGCATGTGCATGTGTATATGTGTAAGAGGATGTGAGTGTGTATAAGAGAATGTGAATGTGTATGTGTGCATGTACATGTGTGTGAATATGTGAGTGTGTCTGTGTATGAGTGTATATATGTAAAAACATTTGAGTGTGTGCATGTGAGAATGTGTGTAAGAGTATATGAGTGTGTGTATGAGTGTGTGTAAGAGTATGTGAGTGTGTATGTGTAAGAATATGTGAGTGTGTGTATGTGAATGAGTATGTGTAAGTGAGTGTGTGTAAGAGTATGTGAGTGTATATATTTGTGTGTATTTGTACATTCATGCAGAGGCTAGAAGAGAATGTTGCATCATTTTATTATTTTCTTTTTTTTTCTTTTTTAATTTTTATTTTCTATATTCTATGTTTACATTCCAAAGGCTTTCCCCTTTCCCAGTTCCCACCCACCATAGTTCCCATAGTTCCTCTCCCCCCCCTCCAACTGTTCCCCTTCTCTTGAGAAAGTGTCTTTCACTGAACCTGGAGCAGGCCAGTAGCCAGAAAAGCCTGCTGATCCTCCTATTTCTGTTTTTCTTCCCTCCATGCTGGATTTATGTGTACACATTAGAGCACATCAACTTTTTACATGGGTTCTGGGGATTTGAACTCAGTTCCTCATGCTTGTTCAGTAGTTCAGTAAACACTCTTACTCACAGAGTAATCTTGCCCTAGACTAACTTGTACTGAAAATGATTATCTTTGTTTTATTTTTTATATTTGTATATATGAGTGTTCTGTATTCTTGTACATCTGCATAACAGAAGAAGGCATCAGATCCCATTATAGAAGTTTGAGAGGCACAATGTGGTTGTTGGGAATTGAACTCAGGACCTCTGGAAGAGAACCTGTGCTCTTAATCACTGAGCCACCTCCTCTCAGGCCCCCTTTGTTTTATTTTTCATCGAGGCCTTTTAAATTATTTCTGAATGCTTAGCTCATATTTTATTTATAAGTAGGTATATAGATTTCAGTTAGTATTTGTCATACTTTTCTCTATTCTCTACTCTCATTCTCTCAATGTCCTTATGTTTTAGATGCACTTTTATTTGGAGAAATCTTGTCTCTGAGAGAAGCTGCTAGCATGTTACTATGTTGATGCTTTCAGGTCAACACACTTGTCCTTTGCGACTGGCAGGGGACTGGTTGCATGGCTGCATTGATACTACAACCTACAGATTAACAGATGATTGGCTGAATGACCCCCCATTGATACTGCAACCTGCAGACCAAGTCCCTTATATAGAATGACCCAATAATTGCATATAATGTATTCAAATTCTCACCCCTGTTTAAAAAAAACTCTATAGTGCTTCTAATACTTACGATGATGTGGATGCCTTGTCACATACTGCTGAACTATACTGTTTAGGAAATGTCTTGCTACTTTTTTATTGCCATGACAAAATACCATGACTATAACTTATAAAATAAAGCATTTAATAAGGGGATCGTGGTTCTAGGGGGTTAGAGTCCATTATCATCATGGAAGGGAGCTTGGCAGCAGGCAGGCATGGCTCCTGGAACAGTACTGAGAGCTCACATCTGATCCACAAGAGTTAAGAACACCTAACTGGTATGGAATGGTGGGAGCTTTTGAAACCTCATAGCCCACTGTCTTAATCAGTGTTCCGATTTCTGCACAAACATCATGACCAAGAAGCAAGTTGGGGAGGAAAGGGTTTATTGAGCTTACACTTCCACACAGCTGCTCATCACTAAAGGAAGTCAGGACTGGAACTCAAGCAGGTCAGGAAGCAGGAGCTGATGCAGAGGCCATGGAGGGATGTTACTTATTGGCTGGCTTCCCCTGGCTTGCTCAGCTTGCTTTCTTATAGAACCCCAGAATACCAGTCCAGAGATGGCACCACCCACACCCCCTCCCTTGATCACTAATTGAGAAAATGCCTTACAGCTGGATTTCATGGAGGCATTTTCTCAAGGGAGGCTCCTTTCTCTGTGATAACTCCAGCTCGTGTCAAGTTGACACACAAAACCAGCCAATAAACCTACCCCTCAGTGACACACCTTCTCCAGCAGACCATACCTTCTAATCCTTTCCAAATAGTTTCATCAACTGGAGATCAAGTGTTCAAACAGATGAACCTATGGGGGGGGCATTCTATTCAAACCACTACAGGAAATAATGTCAATAGAAACATCTGTAAATTTTTCTATAATTATTTTTGAGCTATGATATGTGGATATGAGATCTCAGATATGGAGGCTGGTTATCCTGCTGGCTCAGAGAATTTCCCAGGGAAAAACACATGCTAAGCTGCTACTATTTTCTGTCTGAAGGTCTGAAGTAACTTAACACTCTTCCTTTCAGACTCAGAGTTTATACTGGGGATCTTCTTTGGGGTTCAGTTTGTAGAATACAGTCTTTAAGGCCCGTGGATGAACTTGCTGCTACAGTCCAACTGTTGTGTTCAGGGCAGAGAAGAAAGGGAAAGGCCTGACTTACTGGTCACTTCAAGCTCCAGTTAGCAGTCCTGATGCACACCATGGTTCTCTTTTTAGATTATTGGAAAGCAGCCAGGAATAGAAGAGAGCTCTGAGGGTCCACTCTGCTATTTTATTCTCTTCAACTTTGCTCAAGTGAGTCAGATTTCTTAGTTTGTACCTGTTGAGTAGCCTTAGTATTTCAAATGTTCCATCTCCGCTTTCTGTTTGAGTTACTTGGGTTTTGCATGTGTGTGTGATAGATATGCTGCTTCTGAACAAATTGCCCAATGGTTTTGAATGACAATTCTCTTTCATTGAAAATCAGACAGCATGATGGTTCAGCGGGTAAAGGAGTTTGCCACCAGGTCTGGAACCTGAGTTCCATCCTTGGAGCCTACATGGATAATAGAACTGACTCTTCCAAATTGTCCTCTGAGGACGTGCATGTGCTCCCTATAAATAAGTAAAATAAATAAATAAACAAACAATAGTTGCTTCAAAAATAATCAAAATGAGAGTTGCTTAGGCACAGAGAACAGTGTTCATGAGTCACTGCAGCTTGGATAAGCGACAAATTTTGTTGTTATTACTGCTGATATTATTTGGTTCCTTCCTTAATATTTAATAGGCAATGAAAACCTACTAAATATATCAGATCAGGTACTGCCTTAGGTACTCAGGAAACACCTGTGACCCAAAGAGACAAATCATGTTCTTGTGGAGTTTGTGTATGGTAGATTTGTTATTCTGGAGAGTAAGATACTTTATAGGAGGTGGTGTCTGCAACAAACCACCTGGAATTCCTGTCCCTGTGAGATGCATCTGGCTGGCTGGCTGGCCCTTACCAGTGCCTGGGTATTCTGGCCTGTGTCTGGCCTAGGATGGCTGTAGCAGAGTTGACTAGTCCAGGACAACTTTGACTCCTCTGTATCTTTTTCACCAGTGAGTAAACATTAGGATATGCTTATGAAGATGGCAGAGAGATGAGAGTAATGGTAAAATATGCAAGTGCTTTTGCATCCTTTGTGTAGTGGTTTCCAACATCTCCGTGGTCACCTAAAGACATTTGGTCATCTCAGAGACAGAGGAGATAGAGAGGCAGGTTAGAAAGAGGGATGCAGCATCAGTAAATATTATAACAATTTATCATAACCATTAGCACCGTCCATTTATGTTCCTATAAACTGTTTGGTGTACTGACATTTGTAGCTTTGTGTATATTCACACAGTTGGGGGCTACTGCTCAAGCCTACTCTGAAGAATCACAGTGAAGTAGTATATGAGATGTTTCTTTCAAGGTGCATTGCGATTCTGCTTCAGGGCCACAATTCCCAACAAAATTTATGAAATATTTATGAAGCCAAAATCATTCAATCCCCTTCAGGATGGACAGAGACAAGTAAACTGTGTAAGGGAAACTGTATAATGCCAGTACTTGAGAAACTGGGGCTAGCGCGAGCTATACAGCAAAACCTATCATTAAAAAAAAAAAAAGAACAGAAGAGACAGAAGAAAAGGAAAAGAAAGTTGTGGCAAAATTATTTGACTCAAACAGTTTCATCCCGGTGCAGGTGAGCATCCCATTTTGCCAGCATCACTTATTGAATATGATATCGACATGTATGGTTTTCTTTCCTGTGTCAAAAATGAAATTGGAAAATATTTGTAGGTTAGCCTTAGGGGCCTCTATTTTACCCCACTACCCGACATGTTGTGGATACTAGCTGGTACTAAAGGAATATAATGTTAAAGATTAAAAGTCTAAGTTAGATCAGCCGGCAGTAAGTTGGGCAGGCACGTCGGAATGAGTAGGAATGAGGTGTGCTGTTCCCAGAGTTCAGGGCCAAATGATAGGTCAGGAAGTTCAAGACAGGCAGGAGAAGTTAATAGGTGATGTGAGTGCCAGGAGCCCGTGACATCACCTTGGTACAAAGCAACTCTTTGGCCCAGATGGCAGCGTAGGATGTTTAGAACCTATGTGTGGGGTCAGGAAAACACTTTGCTTGAGAGAGGGACCATATGGTTAGTGTAGATTCAAGAATTTTCATTGGGATCCCTCTATCTTTTTCTTCTATGTTGACTATTCTTGATTGTCTTTTAATGGCCACACACACACACACACACACACACACACACACATCTTCTTGCTTACCCATTAGTTGCTTTCTTGCCCAGGAGTTTTGTTGATGTATCTCCTTGTTACTGCTTTGCAGAATGGAAGCTTTAATGGTGCACCTCTGCACAGGTGTGTGCTTCCAGTGACTTCATTTGACCTGTGGTGAGTAGCTAGGAACAGTTATGATTCATGTCTCTACTCCCTTTCAATATCCAACTATGTAGCACATTGGAATAAGAACCTACTTTCCTGTATTGTGTCTTTATATTCACAACATTTTCAAACCAATTGTATATACCTCAGACTGAGTATTAAAACAAACACTTGACTAGCAGAGTACTGTCTTCCTGAATATTTCTGCTTCTCTGCCTCTAATAATGAAACCTTCAGTGTCCCAAGTTTCTGCACTCACTGTTTAAACAGAATAATGGCCCAACTAAGACAGAAACTCCAAATGAGGGATTGTTGCCTTGTGTCCGTGTGAGGAGTAGAGGTTCTCTTGACGACAAGTGGACGTAGTTGGTTGGTCCAGTAATTGCCATGGATAGGTTAATTATAATTAAGACTAAGCCAATGGTTATAAAACGATGGGTTTCCCAAACCTACTAGACTTCAGGGAGAAGAATGTTGTGATAGAACTAGCCTAAGACTCAAAACCCAAACTCTCATGTAAAAATGTCAATGTGATTGCACAGGGACTTGTGTAGGTGGCAAGGTGCCCTCTCCATTGCCAAAGCTGTGAATCCCCATTGCCTCAGAGTGAGAACTTAATGGAATAGAGTCATCAGAGTTACACTAAATATCAGAATATACTGAAATAGGGTGAGTCCCTAGTCCAATGTGAGTACTGTTCTTATAAAATGGGAAACGATTGGAGGTGGACACATGGGAGAAGGCCATGCAAATTTGTGCTGGAGTTTTGCTGTCATAAGTCAGGGAACAATTGAAGCTACCAGAAGATGGAAGATACAAGGACAGAGTCCTGCATAGGTTCACAGAAAGCATGACCTTGTTGATACCTGTATTCACGCATATATAGATGCATCTATTTTATTAAAATTTTTATACAAGTACATGTTGTACATTGAATATTGTCCTTTACCTTCTCTTTTTTCACCTGCCATTAATCCCATTGTTTCCCTTGGGATTTCTACTTTCATGTCACATATGTACACATGATTTTATAAATTTATGTAGATTCTAAGAACCACATATGAGAAAAACATAAGATATTTGCTGTTCTAAGACTAGGTTACTTACTAAAGTTTCTATAGTTGCATCAATGTGCCTGTATATGGTATCAGTTTGTTCTTCAGGCTGAAAAAAATCTTTTGTATATTTGCACATTTTTTTTAGTCCATTCCTCTGTGGTTGTACATCTAGGTTGGTTCTCTAATTTAGCCTCTATGCACAGTGCACATGCATTGGTGTTCAAGTGTCTCTATGGTAGGTTGACTCTCAGGCTTTGGGAAAATACCCAGGAGTGGTGGCTGAGCTATTGCTAGTTTGGCAAGGGACCTCCACACTGACTTTCATCATGGCTGAACTAGTTTGCATTACCACCAGCTGTTAAGGGTTCCCCTTTGTCCACATCCTTGACAGCATTGTTATTTTATTTTATTTTATTTATTTTTTAAATGAGTACCATTCTGGTTTTAAAGTTACCCTAGTCTGTAGTACTTTGTCATGGCAGCTCTAGAAACCTATTATGTTACTCAAAAGCTGTTGACATTTGAATACTGCTTGTCAGGGTATTGCTCAAACCAAGGGACATCTAGTTTTTTATTGACAAACTATGGATGCTGTACCCACAGGTTGTCTTTGGAAATTAGTGAGATCAGCTGTCTTCTGATATCAAACATCCACCAGCCATGCATATGATATATGTGTACTGTGTGCTCTCTTCATGAGACTTCATCGTCAGACCCAGAAATTTAACTCCCACATTATTGTGTGGGTTGTATGCATTTCTACAAGATGGTCCTTAGTCAAAGAGTTGGGGGGGGGAACCTATCTTTATCAGAAAATTTATTCCTCCTCTTTCCTTTCACAATCTGAACCTGAACTATGGCTACATGCCAGCTGTGACTACAGTCCTTCTGGGTTCCATCCACGGTCCTCTCCCACTTGCCTGGCTCTTTCTTTCAGAGCTCATTCTCAGTAAGTCAGTCTCAATCACTGCTGTGGAGAACATGGGTTTAGATCTTTTGATCCTCTCTCCTCAAGAAGTAATGAAGGCAGGCCACCCCTTGAATAAAGACTAAAACATGTAAGAGAGAAGATGTGCTTCATGAGGGGACCCTGGTTCAGTGAGGCCAGGCACCCAGGTGTGGAAACATGAATCGCCAAGGTGGTAGAGTTCGCATGAGTAGTTCCTTTCTTTCATCCGATGTCTTTAGCATGACATTAGCCAACAACCATGGCTGTCTCTATGGTCATTACAGGTTCCCATAACATCCTCTCATTGATTCCATCCTGAACTTTCCAAACTAAGGCCAGGTGGGCGAGAAGACTTTCGAAAGACACTTTCCCAATCAGGCGAGCTGAAGGGAGCTCGTCTGGCCACTTGCTCCTCCATAAGCAGCCTTGTCTGCCCGATGTTCTTGGCATTAGTACTCACCAGCAAGACCCACTCAGCCTGACAAAGGAAGCCTTGGTGACCACCTTGCCTCAGGTGAACCTACAGCATTGAAAGAGCAGAGGAGGCGGGGCTGGCTGACTCAGACACACTGGGAACACAGGATAAATGAGAAACAGAACATTTGGGATCCAATAAAGAAGCAAGAGATTTCTTCTGTTGCTTAACAGTATCATAAATTCGTTTCATGAATTTTAGTCTTTTTCACCTCCCTCTATCTCTTAATCCCCTCCTCCTACTGAAACCCTTATTCACAAATGCCCCTCCTACTGTATTTTTTACAGCTCTCTAAAACAATATTATTGGCAACTCAGAAAAATTCCCAGTTTTGGTCATGACAGAATTAGTTTGTAGAAATCCTTATCACTTGTGTCTACAAGTAGTAAGTTTTTGGATATATCTGGAAATTCACAGTTTTCATATTTTAGCAATAAAACATAAGAAAGATGCAGGGAAAGTAAAGCACATGGGAGACACAAACTTGATATTTGCTGCCTGTGTAGCCCCACTAACCTCTCATCTTGCAAAACTCCATGTGGAGTACCAGTCTTCACAGACACATACTTGAAACTCATTTCACAAATCTTTCAAACCATACTTGTCAAAAGTTAGCTGCTGTTTGAGCCCAGGGGATAAAAAGCAAGTCAGAGTTAGGAAAGTCCACAGAGTGATAGATTCTTTGAGCTGTCACTGTGAATATGCCAAAAGTTCTGGGTGGTATTCTGAGAGAGTGTACCTCATCCACTGCTTTTACTAGGACTCTCTGAATATTCACATGTAATAAAACATTAGCAGACCCTTGTGCTCTCCTGCTCAAGGCTACCAATGCTGAGCTTCTCTCTAGGCTGCCTGTGGTGTCACTTCAAAGGCAGACCTTTGTCATGCCTTTACACTTATCCTGAGAATTACCTGACTCACTGGAGATCAAAGTAATTAGAGAGGGGTGCCCAGTAGTGTTGGGATCCTAGAAAATATTTTCAGAAAAAGAAAAAAACAAACAAAACTCCCCAAACCAAACAAACCCAACTAGTCAACCAACCAACCAATCAATTAATCAAGCAACCAATCAATCAATTAGTCAAGCAAGCAAGCAAGCAAGCAAGCAAGCAAGCAAGCAAGCAAGCAACCAACCAACCAACCAATCAACCACCTACAAACCAACAAACCAACCAATTGAAGAAACAAATAAAGCTGGGAGTTCCTTGCTGAAGCCACAGCTCACTGACTAGTGTCTGTGGAATGGAGTTTTCTCATAGGCTTTGCGAGGATCCTGATCACTATTCTAGAAGATGATCCGTGCATTCAAATTACTTGTGTGTTCCATGATCTTATCCCAACATTACAAAGCCATCCATCCAAAAGGCCAATCACAGATAATTGCCATGGGAACCTGAAGACAACAAACCCATTCCTGTGGGATGGGTTTTGTACTGAGTTGTCACTGTGGACGCACCCAGTTCAGATGGAGTCAAAACCTCACTACTTCACTGTTGTTTTGGCAGCTAAGTAGGTTCATAAAATTGTATCTTCTAGAATAGTGATCAGGATCCTCAGATGTTCTTTAATATCTGTGGCTATATGTGATATATTTTTAAGATGTAATATAAATTTAGGTCACAAATATGCCCTTAGAATTCTTACTATTTCTCCTTAGAATTTTTGCAAAACCCAGGTATAAAATCTGTAGTGCCCTATTTGCAGAGCATTCATATTTGGTCCCAGATGGCATTTATTGAATTGTACTAGCCATCAGTCTTCCTTCTAGATACTTTGTTTGCCTTTGCATTAGATCTTCCCAAGAATGTTATGATAAAGTGTTTCTATTTTGCTGATGAAGAAACAGACTTAGAAGGGCTCCGTGCCTAAGGACTTAGTACCTTTGGGACTCCGCTAACAGAAAACCCGAGAGTTTGTGAATTATCTGACTATGATAGAGTCTGGGAAGTTCAAGGTCAAGGCCTGCCTTTGGACGTGGCCTTTAAGCTGTGTCATCTTATGAGAAAAGAGAGAGGGAAGAGAACATGAACTTGCAAGGATGTAATACACTGAACTCATAGCAACACATTAATGATTGGCATTAATCCCTTTATGCAGACAGGCCTTATTACTTAGATTCTTAGGCTTTGTTGCATTGGCAGGGGTAGAGGCTCAGTTTCTGCATGAACTTTGGGGGACACATTCAAATCATATAATTTACATAACACCATAAAACTTGTGCTGGCATAAGGAACAGCATGCTCTTTGTTACTTTTCCTATCCTTCCACATGAACAGAACACAACAAAGGTCAGTCATGGCTCATTCAGTATTCATTCCTTTTTTGATAGAAACATTATTCATCTGTTTATCTTTCTGTTACCTTGAGTCTATGATGGCATTAAAAGCATAGACACTGAATGGGTCTCTTAGTGAGATTTCTTTACTATGCAGCATTGTGACATTCTCTGGACTTTGAAGAGGTGGCCAAGTGAAGCATCTGCCTGCCTGTCTCCCCACCTGTTTATTAAAGCTTTATTACCCACCCGTAATTAAATCACACCTAAACTGTAGAGATGAAGGTCCTCTGATCATGGTCTCACTTTTCCTTCTAGTTTCTGATTGCTCCTCAGAAGTTGCTTTCTATTGTGAATGTGTAGAATTCCTATTTCCTCTGCAGACACTCATCCTCATGGATCCCCTCTGCTTACCTGTGTCATTTTCATAGTTACAGGTCCAATCCATGTCCTGTTTACTATGGGAGCCTCCCTTATAGATGCTCCTTTTCAGGTATGGGGTTTCCAAACACTGACCCCAGGAATGTGGCCCAGAAACTGTGAAGGGCAGGTAAAAGGGTAGCAACCAAACTCCTGAAAATGCCCCATTTTCCATCCTTATAGAATCAGGAGGTAGCACTTTGAGTGTCAAGTTTTAGATCATTATGCTGGCTTAGTTCAAGAATATCCCATAGGTGATTAAGCTAGAGAAATCAAAATGATGATAATTTATTAGTTTAGCTTGGGAAATGGAGCACCAAGTAGACTGGAATCCTGTGTCAAAGGTTGGACTCTTATTCCTTAGGACCAAGATAAGCTATCTGGGAAACAAAAATGTTTCTGGCATGTTTGGAGACCAACAAAACAGAAATAGATATTCTAGACATAGCAGCACACTGGAGACAAGGTAAATCTATACACACTCAGCTCATAGCTCTCAAGACTGTGGAGTACAACAAGCATCTTGATTTTGGGCCTTATCCACCTTCCTGGTGTCTGTGTGTGTGTGTGTGTGTGTGTGTGTGTGTGTGTATGTATGTATGCTTGTGTGTGTGAATGCAGGGCAGTGGACTGTGAGAGGAAGCCTAGTAAAGTCAAGCCAGAGGCTTGAAGCCCTGGAGACCCTGCCTGAGGGGGATGGTAGGAGCTTTGCCTGCTCTCAGCACCAGGCCCCTGTCAGGTAACCACAGCCCTCCATAGATTTGTGGCCATCAGTCACGTAAGGGCAATGCCCAGGCCTTCCACATGTAGATGAGAAATCTCTAACATCTCAGACCAAAACAATAGGGAAAGAGATGTGACCACAGTCAAATAGGCTCAAAACAGAGTTCTCCATGCTCATGAGGAACTCAGAGGTCTGGAGGGTACTGCCAATAAGCTTCTCTGCTCAGACTTCCCTCCCTGCAACAGGTATTTAATCTCAGGCCCACCCTGAGTGGAGTATGGTTTTTACACATCCATTTTCCACCATTACAATTAACTGTTTAGAACCACAGACTGTCTCTTTTCATTGAGATCCACCATGGGGCGCCATGGAGAAGGCCTTTGCCTACAGAGCCTCAGCCTATCTCCCATGGAAGGCTCCTCTGCGATCTCAGACATAACCACCACCAAGCCACCTGCAGGAGAGCTGAGGATAAT
This sequence comes from Apodemus agrarius, assembly GCA_964023405.1. Taxonomy (NCBI): domain Eukaryota; kingdom Metazoa; phylum Chordata; class Mammalia; order Rodentia; family Muridae; genus Apodemus; species Apodemus agrarius. The sequence goes on along the minus strand of OZ030008.1, from coordinate 47,435,519 downwards.
CTCTATGGAACTAGTTGCAGTTTCTCTTTCTCCACACCCCTCAGGCTAGAGGCAGCCTGAGCCTCCTGCACCCTGCAACTCTGTTCTGTGTTCTTCTGAGACTCCCCGCAATGCCTGAATGTCCAAGAGCCTGGGAAACCCACAGCCCAGCCTCGTGGCAGGCCTGGGGACCCCAGAACCAGCTCTGACTTTCCCATGCCTCAGACTGCACTTTCTCACCCCCGGAGTAGTGTCTCAGTGCTCTACAGCCCAACACTCAACTCAGCGGAGGTTTGGGATAAGTGCAGTCAAACTCACTGCACATATGGCCGGGCCCAATGGCCAGGCAGATATGGGCTCACAACCCAACATGTGTATGCATTTGTGTGTTTGTGTGTATACATGTTTGTGTATATGAGAAGTAAGAATTGCATTTCTAGAAAACTCTAAGATGTGTTGACTCTGATGGTTTTGAGTTATTCTTAGAGGACACCTGTTCTCCAACATTGTAAGAAACGTAGAGCTTGAAAAACTCGATCCTGTCCCCCTTTCCCTGGGGAGTGTTAATGGGTACTGACAGTTTTGGATTATTTTTTCCCATACAATCTGAGATGCACTAACCTGCAATTCTACTGCCTTTCTCCAAACCATGTACAGGAACCAGTCTAGGGGATGAGATTCTCAACTATGTTACAGTTCCACTCCACAGCTGCTCTGGAGTACTACCCCAGGGCACTCACTCTTGGAAGAGTGTTGCATCCTCAACCCACTTTATCATGCAGGCATGGCTCTTCTTCCCCTCTGCCTCTAGCTCTACACGGACACATACTACCTTAAGGCTAAATCTCACACTGTATGTACATTTTTTATCCATCTCAGTGGGAAACTGTACGCTATCAGTTATTTGTTGCTGCAGTAAGACACCATGACAAAAGCAGCTTATAGAAGAGCGAACTTATTTGGGCTCTTGCTTCCAGAGAATGAGTCTATCATTGCAGGCATGGCAGCAGCAGCAGCAGCAGCAGCAGCAGCAGCAGCAGCAGCAGCAGCAGCAGCAGCAGCAGCAGCAACAGCAGCAGCAATAATAGCAGCAACAGCAGCAGCAGCAATAATAGCGGCAACAGCAGCAGCAGCAGCAGCAGTAGCAGCAGCAGCAGGCAGCTGAGAGTTCACCTCTGGAACTGTAAACACAAAGCATAGAGCAAGCAGGAAGTGGTATAAGGCTTTTGGTCTTAAGGCCCACTGTCTTAGTCAGTGTTCTATGGTTGTGTAAAGAAACACCATGACCACAGCAATTCTTATAATGAAAACATTTAATTCAGTCTGGCTTACAGTTTCAGAGGTTCAGTTCATTGTTGTCTTGGTAGGGAGCATGGCAGCATGCAGGCAGACATGGTTTTGGAGAAGGAGCTGAGGACTTTGCAACCTGATCCATGGCAGCAGGAAGAGAGAGACTCTGAGTTTGGGACAGACCTCCAACCCTCCCTCCCCACCCCATCTACACAATTTTTCCAACAAGGCCATACCTTCTAATCTTTCCAAATAGTGTCACTCCCTGATGACCAAGCCTTCAAATCTATGAGCGTATGGGGGACATTCTTATTCAAGCCACTACAACTACCCTTACTGACACACTTCCTCCAGCAAGGTTACGGTACCTAAACCACCCAAACAGTGCCACCAACTGAGGACTAAGTATTCAGGTACCCGGATTGGGGCAATATTTCTCATCCAAATCAAAACACTGTATTTCATTTCAAAAAGAGAAACTGGGTTTGGTTTGTTTCTCATTGATTTGATTTGATTTTCTTGCCATACCTAGGACCTGATAAGTAAAACAATTATGCTCTTTATTTCCCTGTTTCTGAATTGAGGTCATAAAGTAAAAGACCCATGGTTGTAACTTACTGCCAATAGAATCGCAGTGTCAGGGAGATATGTGAATATGCTGTGACCCTTGCCCTGGGAGTAATTGGACCCAGGCTGATTAGAACCAAGCAGCTAGTGTGCACTGCATGCAGTCATAGATGTTTCCAGTCTTTCTCTCACTGCCTTTTAGACTTCCTGGGGATCACACTTATATTTCCAGAGAATCCAGACAGCCTTGAGCTTTGAGATCCATAATGAAAATCGTGGTCTCGGAGATCAGGTACACAAGGAATGAAAGAAGTCGTTTATTTTTTTTCAGTTTAATGCTTCTGAAAGTCATTCTTAAGTCTGGGTTGAAGTGACAACCATAACATTGCTTTTTACTGCCATTGTAATATGCTGTGGAGGTGATTAGAACCCCTGCACTCTCAACTCCTCATTAGTAAACGGCAAGCCACCAAAGATCAGAGGCTGCAGTTCAGTAGCATCAAAGCAATGTCTCAGATAAGATGTCCTGTACATTGGTTCTTGTTCCAAACCTGGACCATTTATTACCTGCAGTTATCCTGTTCCTTCTCCATGTTGTTGGAGTCAAGGGGGCATTTCTCCCTTCTTGTTTCTGACTCTGTAGTGTCCACTGAAATTCCCTCCTTCTCTCTTCTCACTGTGCTTCATTCAATCTTTCCTTCGTTCTCTCCTGCCTATCATGGAGAAGAGAAGACAGGCAAGAGAAGCTAACTTAACAGGCAACAAGTGGCCGCCGGAAATGACGTTAACTTAGAGTTGTGTTTGCCTTTCGCCAAGTTAGCTGGGTTGGAACTGCATTCCCCAAAGGTAGCTTCCTTGTACAGATGTGGTTAAAATGGAGCACTGTAGGTGTTTTGTGACAGATATAGGCTGTGTACATGCCTTGGAGTGATCTGTGGGATACCTGGAATCGAACATACTTTTCATGTTAGATACAGTTATTATCAAGCTGGTTCTATGATCTCTGTTACATCTGCCTAGTCCTCCTTCACCTGATTCACTTCCTGTGCCAGATAAAAAAGTCTTGTTTCATGATGAAAATATCCAGCCAGATACCCAAATACCAAGGGTGTGAGCCTTTTCAAATTTGAATTCCAATCTGTTGTTGGAAATTCTTAACTTGACCTTGGAGGTCCCAGTCTGTCCTTTTGTTCCTTATTTCACAACTATACCCTCCTGGGACACTTCTCTCGGAGTGGGCTTCTGTTAGAAATGTCCTCACTAAACACAGAGGGTGTAGTCTCAAATAGTTGGAGGCTATCTTGTTATATAAGGCTATATTTTTATGGCAAAGCCTATTAGCTGGATCCTAACTGGAAGAGTTTTCCCAAGTCTGAAGGACCCTCCAAAGAATGGAAGACAATCCCAAAATGGTCCATTACCTAATGCCTTGTTTTTTCATATTGCTTATTATTATTATTATTATTATTATTATTATTATTAATTATTAGTGTGTGTGTATGTATGTATTTGAGATTGTCTGTCTAGGGTTAGATAAGGATCCTGTGGTAGTTGTTTTTTCTCTTTTTAAATGCATATTACCTTCTTTTATGAGTGCTGAGGAAGTGGTATTCAGGGCACTGGACTCTATCCACAGACCTCCACTACAAGGTGAGTGCTATCTTCAAACTACAGTTGTTATCCAGCAATAACCCTACTGTGAAAACAGTGCCATTTGATTGCAAACAGCTACTTGATAAGTACCAATTACTTTAGGGAGTAAAGGGATGTTGATAGCACTGTGTGTGCTGATATTGGCTACTGTGAAGACGAGAAGAAAGAAAAGATAGAATCATGAGGAGACTAGTAAGTAGTAGCAGGTTGTTGGTAGAAGTAGAGGAGAGGACAGACCTACCTGGAAGAAGGCATAGGCAGAGGCCTAAAGGAAAGGTTGGGAGAGATGTGGGACTTTTACTTAAAGGAAGAGGGGAGTAAAGGTACACCATCAGATAAGTTAGAACCATCTTATCTCTCAGGAGGTCGAACCACAGAGACCCTGAAAGCCAGCCAGACCAGACCATTTGTGTGGGGGTTGGGTGGGGAGGGGAGAGATGTAAATGAAAGGGGAAAGAGTAAGTAGAAGAGCATCTCAGAATGGGCTGCACGACTTCAGAGATTCCACCTCACCTTTAATTTTTGTAAATCTTAGGTGACTGGTATTGCTTTTAATAATTCTACTCGGCACTGAAATGACTGAGGTGAAGAGATCTACCTGACTTGCAGCAAGTCTTTTACTTGTTTTAGTTGAGAAACAGACTTGAGCTGGAAACAGCAGCCTCCCGAGATCAAAGCCTACAGACATGACACTAACACATCCCAGTCTTCCTTGCTTATTCAACAGCACCCCTGTTACAAACCACATGCTGCTTTGGAATGTGATTATCTGGGTATCCAACTGTGATTGTTAAAATATTGACAACTTGAATGGATCTGGGATCAGCTAAAAGACCTGCTTTCTAATCAAGAAAAAACGGGGTACTTCTGCACCCCCATGCCTCGGAAACCGGCACCCCAAAACACTCACGAGAGACAGACCTGATGCAATTTTGCAAGAGGATTTTAATATCCCGAGCTCTGGGGGGTTACAGTCTCCCCAGCAAGGTAAAGAAGTAAGCCCGGCTCGGACTGGCTTGCCTTGGCCTTTATAGACTTATAACAGAACCCGCCTACCACAAGCTTCTGAGCCAATCAGTTCAAACCATCCGAAACTGCGCTCTCTGATAACCTACCAGCCTCTCACAGAGGCCGGAAGAACTAGTTAAGTCATATCCGCTTACGTGGCCGCCATGCAGTGCCCCGCTGGCGTTGGGGAATCCAAGTGCCCCCCACGTGCCCAGGCACAGGGGATTCCTAGCTTATAACCTTATCCTTTCAGGTTCACAGCCTCTCTTTGATGTACGAGTCCACTGATGGACCACTCAACCCACATTGTGTAAGCCGATCTAATAATCTCCCCGCCTTAGTGTTAAGATAGATACATAATCATCATATCAATTCTGTTCCTCCATAGAATCTTGACTAATATAACACCCAAATTAGGAACTGAATATGAAAAGACATTAAATATATGAGCCCTATAGCTTTATATATTTGATTCTTAGTCACCAGGGAGTGACTGCTATTTAAGAAGGATTAGAAGTATTGGGAGGTATGGTCTTGTTGGAGGAAGTATGCCACTGGGGGTGGCCTTTGAATCTCAAAAGCCCCAGCAGGCCCAGGTTTTCTCTTTGCTTGTGAATCAGGATATAGATCTCAGCTACTTTGTCCGTCCCATTCAAGCATGCTGTTCTCTGCAATGATGACAATGCACTATGCTTTCTTGTATGAGAGCTCCTTGGTCATGGTGTTTCTTCACAGCAATGAAACAGTGACTAAGACAGGATGCAAAGGTAGAAGAAGTTGAAATTTCTTGAAGGAATGTTCCTTTAGGCATGAAGACAGACCCTGAAGACAGTCACTGAGAATCAGAAGATGTTGGACAGAAGAAAGCTCCTTGACACGGGTGAGATAAAGAGTCCCAGCAAGTGCCTATGAATGACAAGCAGGACTTCAGAGTGATAAAAGAGAAGAGCACAGTGTCCAAGCAGGGGAAATGACACGGGACCAGAAAACAATGAAGGAATGCCTGAAAATGTTGAGAAAGTGTAAGGGCACTAGATTCTGTTTGCACAGGCACGAAGTGTATAAGCAATCATGGGCAGCTTCTAATCTAACCCCCCAAGTCCATCTGAACAGGGTCTTTCATAGACAGGTGCACTTGACAGCCTTCAGGTAGCTGCTGCAGCTTTTCAGAACAGTGCATGAATTAAGAATTGGGAGGGGGTGGGAGTGGTGTTACACACCTGTGAATCCTAGTTCTACATACCTGTAATCCTAGTTCTACACACCGGTAATCCTAGTGTAATACACCTGTAATCCCAATGCCACACACCTGTAATCCTAGTGCTACAGAGGCCACCCAGGAGGACTGTGAGTTTGCTGGTTTGCCTGGGGGGGGGCAGAGTGGAGAGTCTGACTTTGTTTCCAAAAAGCAATCAAAAGAGATAATAAATCCACTAATTTATTATCATGATTTTTTTTCTACTTAGGACACATTCTTATGTATTCTAGGCTGGCCTTGAATGTGCTATATAGCCCAGTCTGGCCTCCTGATTGATATCCCCCCCCCCCGCAAAGTGCTAGGATTACAAGCAAACACCCCCATGGCTAGCTAGCTAAGGGACAAATTTAAGCATTATTTAAGGGGCTGAGTAATTAGCAACGGAAGAATCTAAGCATGGGAACAAAAGGACGGTAGCATGCATGTCAAAATCTTTCACAGCAATTCTTTGCTTCACCTGTGATTCCCATAATAACTGCAACACATGGCTCCCGTGTACACTGGTTATACAGGATTCCATACTCAGTCTCCACTCCCAGAAACCCTAAACAAGTGGGAGATGACCGTCTGTGAAGAGGCCACAGCTGCTTGTTCCACGGGAAAATTTGGAGGCTTGTGTCTTGCGGCTCCCCAGAAAGTGCTGGGTGGTCCTGCACCCCTGCTCCCCATAACAGGAGCTCAGAAAGAGCCCGTGCGTGGTACCCTCCCTCCCTTTAGGGGGTCATTTTCCTTGCCTGTCATGCTCCCTGACCTCACTCCAGTTTTCTTGGGTTTTTCCTTCTAGTTAAGTTCTTTGTGGTGTTTTCTCTATCTCTCCTCTTGTGAAGGGCTCCATCAGAGACATAAGATTAAAAGGTGGCTCTAAGGTGCACGATGTGTAGCATTTACATAGCGCTCACTTATGGGGGATGATAGAGGCAGAGCAACAAAGGATAGCGTAGACTGTAATAACTGGATTTCCTTCAGGACGCATGTGGTTCAGGGTAAGTGGGAAGTGCTACAGTGGAGAGAAGCAGGACTTTGTAAGCCATCAGCATGAAGATAAAGGAAGAGAAAGAAAACAGTGCATTAAAAGGGGGGTGGGTAGGTGTCTAGGGAAAAGATCTGAAGACAGCAGAGGTAGAGGGAACCTAGAAAATGCCAACATTGTAATAAAGGCAGAGACCAAAGCAACATTCTGTTTGCTGCAAGCTCCTTATCCTTGCTTGAGTGCCTGGCAGAGAGTGACATTCAGTGAACATCTGTTCAGGGACCACAGCGGAAAGAGGCTGGGGAGTGGGCACAAGCAGGAGAGCTGGGAAAGCTAGTTGCCATGCAGGAGAGAACAGTAAAATGTCAGTCCATCTGGGGCATGGACTGAGCCGGCTCACTGGCAATTTTCCTGACATCTTCGAGAAAATCAGGGAGGACAAGTGTGAAGAGCGAAGGTCGGGGAGCAGGGATGTATGTGTGCCTGGAAGTGGCGAGTGCTGCTTTGAAAATACGATTTTGAACGGATTCAAGCTTGTGGGAGAAATGTGGGAAAGGATACACAATGGAAAGTAATGACCAGTGAGAGAGAGCTCACGGCCATTGTTTCCCTAAACACACGTGTCCACCTGCCCTCTGAATATTTATGCTGATACCCGGAGACGGGTGCTGCTCTCAGTCTGAGCAGAGAAGATCTTTTGGGCAGAGGGTGACAGTGAATACAGAGACTCATGTTTGGTCAGGGTAAGGAGAAGAAGAGACTGAGGAGCTCTTAACCTCAAACAGAATATCTATGTCAACACCTCCTCTCCCCCCAAAGGCCCAGGGAACACTGTAGAAGAGAAGGTGAAAAGAATTTAAAAGCTGGGGTATGTGGAAGTGTGTTCCAAAACATGTCACCCAGACATGACGGTTATTGGTGGACTAGGAAGGAAGAAAAAAGGGGGTCTGAAAGGAAAGGAAGGTAGTGCCAGTGGTAAGGGATAAGAATCTAGGCAGAATACATTGCATACAAGGAGGTAATCTAAAGTAGAGAACAGGCGTTTAGATTCCCCCCATCCAGCTTATCCTGAGAGGTAAGCACGAACAGATGACTATAGGTAAATGACTCTGCATAGCAAAGCTGCTTGAATGTTGATGATTTCCTGAGAATAAAAGGATGGCTCTGTGCAGATTGATAGTTGCTCCCTCAAGAGGTAGGGAGTGGAGAAAAGGCCTCTAGAGAGGACTGTGGGATTTGGATAATGGAAACAACTAAAGTTTTACAGTTTAACCAGAAACTTCTTTTCTCTAGAGTATGGGCATCACCACACTTTATGAGGTAGGGAGACAGGTTGACGACAAGCAAGAAGACCTGGTTACTGGGGTTGCCGATGGATGTTCACTCTGCTTGGCGATCTATGTGTGTGCTTTCCTCCAGCTCTAGAAGCAACTAGGAAGCTGCAGGGCGGTTGACAGGGTGGGACTTCAGGGTGGCAGTCCAGGGAAAATAGTTTCATTGCTGTGGCCCACGGGGACCCAGTAAAGCTTCCCGTTCAGGGCCTTGCCCGATAGATGAACTCAAACAGCTTGGTCAGGGAACAGGCTGGGGCTCTTGTCAGGGAGAGAATCGCATCTGTAAACAGTTTGCTTGAAGCGATGTGGGCCTCAACCTCAAGGTAGGAGGCAAGATGCCATCTGTTTATTTCTGGAGTGGATTTGGGGATCTAATCTGCAGAGCGCTGGAGTGTTTGCATCCCATCTGGAATTCCTTCAGAGCACCACCGAGCAGTCGGCCGCAGAGCTGTCTCCAGCCATCTCTGGGGGCTACCAGGGCACAAGTATTTCAGCTCACCCACCTCTGACTTACAGTGGTAGAAATGTAAACAGACAGAGGGTACATAGAGGGGGGCTATAAGATTGATGTGTTTTCAAATTATAGGTGGAGAAGGAGTGTCACGAAGCTGTGTCATGATATAAAAATCAAGCCAAGCTCTGATCAGAAGACTGACACCAATGGCCATGGCGAGGCCTCAGATAAAGCCCTTCCAACCTTGGCTTGGCCCATGCAGAGAGATGAAATTGTATGGAAAACCCCCATCAGTTACAAAACTCAACTGAAATGGATTAAAGTTCTGACGAAGCTCTGAATCTATGAAGCTAGTAGAAGAAGGCGGGGAACTGCATTCAGAATTTTGCAACAGGCGAGGACATTTGGGATACGAGTCCTAAAAGCACAGAAAACAAACACCGCCATGGGTAAATGGTTGACATTTGACTAGAAGCTTCTGCACAGCAAAGGAAACAGTCAGTAGAGTGAGGAAGATACAGCACAGACACATACACACTGGCAAGAATGTTTGCAGATGGAAACTCTGTTAAGGGACTAAGGGAACTAGAAAATACAAGCATAAACAAGAACGACCTAATTTTTAAAAAGGGGACTAGAGTTAAATAGATGATTCCTCGTCTATTTAGGTCCTCTGGAATGACCAAACGTTCATGGAGCATGCTCAGCAGTACCAATTACTAGGGACACACTGACCCAAACCCAATGGAGACACCATCTCCCTCTAGCAAGAATGACAACCATAACAATAACAACAACAACTAAAACAAAACAACCACCACCACCACCACCACCAAAGGAAAGAAGGGCTTGCAGGAGTGTGGAGCAAATGGAACATGCCCACTATGGCTGGGAAGGCAGATCAGAAACACTTTGGCGTTTCCTCAAAATATTAAACAAAGCACATGACCTCCAGCCCCTCTCCTGGGTCTACATCCAAAGGGAATGAAAGTAGTGTATTGAAGAGACATTTACATGTCTATTTTTTAAAGGTGTTTACACCTGAAGGGTTCACATTTTTATTTTTTAGTTTTTATTTTAACAAATGATGGGTGAAGTAATGCAACACCTTAAGTTCCAGAAAATGGCATGGCTTTCCAACCTCCTGTGAATACAGCGAGCGTATGATCAATCTATTCTATATGATTATACAAGTTCATGCTTTTTGTGTTATGGTGAGACAACATTAAAGAATTGAATTTAAACTGGTTGAAGCACAAGTATAACAATCCTTGAATGTGATCAAACCTATGTAAGCCACAAGTTTGACTCCATCATCTTGGGACTTCACGTTGTACTGTGTGCCATCCATCTTCATCAGTTTCATTCTTAGTACGACGAAGGGACTCCTTATCTTTCTCAGCTCTCCAGGATGCTTTCTCTTTTTCTCCTTCTCATTCTCTCTCTTTCCCTATCTCTTGAAAGAGCTGATTATTTCACCAGGTCCACAATCTACATGGAATGTAAAAATGCAACTATTCGTAAACAGATTAATGTATTAAAAAGTACAACACACACACACACACACACACACACACACACACACAATGGGATACTATTAAGGCATAAAAAGAATCAAATTATACCATTTGTAACAACAGATGAAATTGGAGTCAGTATGTTACATGGAATAAAGCAAACAAGGAAAGACAAGAACCACATGGTCCTCCATGTGTGTGGAACATGAAGTTAGTCACATAGAACTTGACATAGTCAGTCACATGGTAGTTTCCAGGGGTCAAAAGAAACCAGTGCAGGGTGGAAGGAAGAGGAGAAGTTGATTAGTGGTTACTAGCTTACAGCCAGGTAGGAATGAGATGCTGTGGAGTATGCTGGACAGTAGGGCCTGTTGCCTGATTGACAGCCCTGCTGCATATTACAATGGAGTCCTCCTTTGAAGGATGTTTGATACTGCATTTAATTAGACTCTGGCAGAAACTCTTCCATGAGGTTTTTTCAAAAACTTAGGTTAGGTTATAGAACTGCTTACTTGCTCTTGCTCTCTCTCTCACCCTCCCCTGTGTGCAAGCTTGCATGCGTGTGTATCTGTTCATTTCTGTGTGAGCTCAGTTGTGTGTGTGTGTGTGTGTGTGTGTGTGTGTGTGTGTGTGTGTGTCAGTCTGTGCATAGAGAGCAATGGGAATTACTAGTTGCTTCCACATGAACTGTTGAGGCAGGAGTTCTCAAGGAATCCAGAGCTTGCAGCTTTAGCTAGAATGGCTGGCCAGCCAGCTCCAGGGAGTCTTCGTCTCTATTTCCCTGGCACTGGGATTACAAGTGTGTGCTACTGTGGCTATCAATCTCATGTAGGTGCAAGGGATCAAAGTCAGGACTTTTTGCTGACAAGCACTTTACCAGTGGAGCCACACTCTCTGTTCCCTGTTGTTTATTATTAGTGGGAGCCCCAGCAACTTGTCAACTTCCAGTGTTGGTTGTTCTATCACCATGTTTCCTTCTCTAGGAGACGTTAATACATCATGTGCTAACCTAGACAAACCTTTTGTGTCCCAGGCACCCCCTTCCCCATCTCATATTTAGCAACATTGTCGGCTATTTTGCCTACATTCCTAACTCACTCAAAAGAATAAAGTTCAGAGAGGTTAACAGATTTGTATAGAGTCACCCATGTAGGATAAGGGGAAACCACCTCATCTACAGGCTATGTGATATCCTTACCAGACTCTATGAACACATCTGATTTACTCAAGGTCCAGGAAAGAGGGACATTACCTAAGGCCAGGTCACATAGACCTCACATAAGCTCTCCACGTTTGCAAACCCCAGGTTGTTCTTATATGGTAGAACATTAGTTACACACATTTTCAACAATCCTGGGAACAAGCATTTCCAAGACTTTGTTGGAAATAGAAAAATGCATGATGCTTAAATAGTCATAGGATGCATATTAACTGCCTGAAAAGATAAAAATAAACACAATTAGTTCCTCCTATCTGCCTAAGATATAGACTTTAGAAGAAATAATGGCTCCAGCATTCTTGACAGCCCACAGAGGAATATAAGGGCATGTTGCTAGTCTCAGAATTTCATGTATGAGCTGGCCCAGGAAAGAAAAATAAAAAGTTTTGAACCTTGAATTGAAAAAAGAAGTCTTTTATCAATAGTGAAGGCCTTTTCTTTCCTCTACAGCTTTCTGCTCTGTGTTTGACAAAAGTTGAACTTACTCCAAAAGAATCATGCTGTTTACTGTTTCATTCATCCTGGATTAGTGTGGCGGTAGGAGGTAGGAGAAAAGGTGGAGCACCTGTGTCTTGGGCCATGTTTTGCACTCCAAATTACTTAGCCTTTCCCAAGCTTCTCCTGCATTATATCAGCGGTTTCCAATGTTGATGCTGTGGACTTGAGCAGCTTCAAGGATGAGGAAAATAAAAAAGAAAGAAAGAAAGTTCTGTGCAGGATCTGAAGTGTAGTTTTGGCAAAAGACTTTCCAGTGCTTACCATAAAATTTCAAATGTTACATGACCTGAAGAGATTAGGAACTTTGGACTTGAGCAATCTTTCTTTGTAAGTCCTTCTCCTGAGAGTTTTTTCCTAATTATATTTTATTAGGGAACTTGTCTCCACTCATAAACTGAAGCATCTGGAGTCTTTAAAGATTGCAACAGGCCCTTTAAGAGTTGAGCTTGTAAACCATGGCAACAGGTGTGAAGCATGGCTGGGTGACCCGAGGCTTACCCTTCAGTTCTTGTCCTTCCCTGAGTGCAAATGCATGACTCACCTGACTGGAGCATCAGAGGCTCCGGCCAGGTACTGGCTTTGAGATACATTGTTGTTTTGGTGTTAAATGTCCATACCTGAGACAAAACTGGAAGTAAGACGTTCAATAATGGCCAAGCATCAAAAAGAATTAACAAAAATTGCCAGTGGCCAGTGGCCAATGTCCATAAGAACCAAGTACACAAATTAAAGCAAAACAAACGAAGAGAAGCCAAGTGTTGTCCTGTATCCCAGTCTTCTACTATTTGATGCTGTTGCTTTTCTCTTCTCTTTTCCAGTGCTCCAGACAGTCCTTCCCACAATCTGTCTGTCCAAAGGGTAGGTACCCTTGGTGATTTGTGGTGAGGATGCATTGTTTGGGGGTTGCATTTCTGATGCCTGTGATTGATTTCCCACCAGAAAATGAGCCCAGCATTCATAATATACCGATTTCCAAAAGGCCTTATAGATATCCCACAGAGATTAAATGCATAGGAGGAAACAAAGGAAGGCCTGATGCTGAGACTATGTGTGTGAGTTTTATCTACTTGAAACGTTAGGTGCAGGAGCTGCCTGCAGCTACTCTAGCCAACAAAGTTGTATACTTGGGCTCGTATGTAGTAATGGAATCCTGAGAAGAAGTATGGGATTTTGAAGATTCAGAAACAGCATTCAGAATTCCAAAAGACTTCATCTTTTGGAGTTCATGGTCAAGTTGCTTCAGGGGGTGACATTGGGGTGTGCAAGATTCTGACACCCTGGCTTGCAAACTCCATTTGGTGGGTTGCATTGCTTGCACCATGGTTATAAAGAGCTCTTGTACTTGACTTTGTATCTCCGCCTCCCTAGTCTGGTATTTAAAAAATATTGATCAGGATTGAGACTTCATGTTAGGAGTGATTATTGGGTAAGCTCACAGTATCTATATACATAAGGCATTGAACTCTCTTGCTAGACAAATCTCATCTTAGCCCTTTAGTTTCTCTGTTGGTGCTATGATTCACCCAATCATACTCATGTATTGTTCCTGGCTGCAAAATGTTAAGTGATAATCTTCTGCTCTCTATATTAGCCTACTTGCCAGAGTTATTTGTTGCATATGTGAGCTTATAATTCTAATAGACAAGAGTCAGGATTCACCTGTGCTGTATTTGTTTAAAGCTAGAGAAATGAGAAGCTAGTACAGTTGGAAGAGTGGCGGACTTTGGAAGGGTTGGATCTTGGAGACAAATTTGTTTTGGAATGGACTACATCTTCATCATCACCTCCTGGCAGGCTTCTGGCTCAAAGCTGGAATGTTAGCATTTACAAGGTTGAGGCAGGGGAATTATGAGTCTGAGGCCAGCCTGGGCTACAGAGACATGTCCAGGTGGCCCCAGGATGCCATGTGAAACTGTTATAAAAAGAAAAACCCAAACAAAGAGTTTTTAACCAAATAAAACAAGGTTTTCTTTTTTTTAATTATTATTTTTATTTTCTATATTCTTTGTTTACATTCCAAAGGCTTTCCCCTTTCCAGTTCCCCTCCTCACCATATGTCCCATAAGTCCTCTCCCCCCCATTCCTCAATCACCCCCCTCCCCACCATTTGTCTATTCTGGTACTCTCCTACAAAACTGGATTTGGAGAATTTATCTGGTAGTGAAACATTCTGGAATGGATCACTTGCCTCCATGAAGATTTAATATGGCAGATGGAAGAGAATGGCCAATATTATGAGGCCTCTTTCTGACTTAGCACAGAAGCACTATCACCGTTTCAGAGGTTCATGTAGTGACAGATGGTCTGCACACCCCTCTGGGGAAGTGAGGTCCTTTGACATCTGCATGCAAACTTTTCGGTTTTCTGAATGTGCATATTCTCCAGATGTTGAGAGCAGAACAGAATTAGGGTGATTGTGATGAAACTAATCTATTTTTAGGTATGGTGAGAAGCACACAAAAAACCTCATTTATCTGTGAAATGGAGGCTGTCTTTTTCCATGCATGTTACATGGCTTGGAGAGGAGGGATGCAGAGTCTTAACTAGATGACACAGCTGTTGTCAACCAGTGTCCAGTGTGTTTGTATTCTGCATTCCTGGAACTAATTGTGTAAACTAACTTCAATGAGCCAGTGTTTCTAGTTCTGAGTTGTTTTTATTACATTGAAAGGGTGAGATAGAAACTAGTAAAGAGAATAAACTAAACTTACTCTGGCTTTCTTAACAAAACATGTTGTTTCTTGTATTGGACCAGGATGTCCTGTATTTAAAGTTGGGAACCATACTTTCTGAGTACTTGGCTTTATATACGTTACTTAACATTGGGTTGTTTATGAGGTGAACTTAAAATTTTAGAATTGGAAAATTGATGTTTTCTTTGCTTCTTGGATGTATCTGTTAGTGATGTCGTTGCTCTGATAAACACTATGACTAAAAGGTTTACTTCACTGTATAATTTATCACTGATGGAAGCCAAGATATGAATTGAAGGCAGGAGTGTGAAGCAGAACCCATGGAAGGATTGTTACTTATTGGATGTCTCCTCTAGTTTATACAACTATCTTTCTTCTATAATTCAGAACCACTTGCCCGGGGTGGCACCTCCCATAGTGGACCAAGCCCTCTCTTATCAATTTATGAATCAAAAATGTGTTACACAAACATACCTATAGGCTAATATAATAGAAGCAATTTCACAACTGAGGTTCCTTCTTCCAAGGTTTGTCAAGTTGACCACCAAGATAAGCTGTCTCAAGTATTTAGAAAAAATAGAATATTAGAATGCCTGCTGGAAGTTTGTTCAATTGCTTCTCACCATGACTGCATACCCTAGGGGCCATTACATCAATAGCAATCAGAATCAGGACCTGTGGGGAAAAAATGAAGTGGTCGGGTACACATATTCCTAATGCCTCTCCATACTTCTTGGTTGTTTTTTTTTTGTTGTTGTTGTTTTTAACTTAATCCTATTACTTTAAAGAAATAATAATAAAAATAAGTTTTAAGCAATATTTTCTCCTCCCCCCACCTTATACCCACCTACAATATGAATTATCAGCATAGAATGTGAATCTCTGGCTGTGAGAAAGTTCAGTATTGGGTATTACATCCCATCAGTGCTTTGGTAATCTCTAATTTTTCTGGAAGTACCTTAGAGTTTATGGGTTTAATATTTTATCTTATTTGTTTTTACTTTTGTTTTTGTTTAGAGATTGACTAAATGCACAATGTTCGTATATCGAGAATGATTTCATTTCCAAGTGGCATTCATATGTGTTCAAAAGCTACTTAGTAAATTGGTGTTGCCATTACTTTTGCAATTCTATTATAATGATATAACAAAGACATGATCTTACCTGAGAAACGATTGCAAGTTTGTGTACTTTGGCATGAGAATGTTTTCAAATAATTTACAAAAGTCAGCATTTTTAGGATAATTTCATTGCTTTCATTTCTTACATTAAAAATGGCTCATAAACAATAGACATGTATAAATAACTTTGTAAGAGTAAAAGTAGCATATCTTTACTTCATGCTTTAAAATTTGTTTTGAAAATTTTCACCATGTTAGACATATTCTGGAATAGTTTTAAATTGAACAAATTAAGTGTTTCTTGGAAAGATTTACATAATTCTAAGATATGAAGGATACTTTTAAATAGTAAGCAAATAATTGTGAGACAGCTATGTTCGTGTTTTCAAAATATCAAGCTATTAACAAGCAAAGGATATCAGGGAGGAAGAAAACAAAGTACCTGATTTGCCATAGGAGAGAAATTACTTTATAATGACTTCTTGGCAGCCAGTCAGAAGAGAAGAACAACTGATGCAGTGAAAGGTTTTGTAGGATATTAAGAGGCCCAGGTGCTTACACATTTGCAGAGGAGATGGAGCAAGGCAGCTAAACTGCCATTCAAGAAGCTAATTAGTCCAGATGTTGAGATAAAGGCAAAGAGAACAGGTAGGAAAGACAGAAGGACAAAAGGATAAGATAATGATGTAATTGAAAATGATGATGGTACTTTTGGACTGGGATAGCATGAGGACTAGCTACTAGTGTCTTCTGGCTTATGGTGAATCTGCCAGGATATGCCATTGGAGAAATTAGATCCAATATGATTTACGAGACTAGGATTCTAGTTGTTGTGCCTAGAGACTGAATTACCATTGTTTCTGAACTAAGTATATGTGGTGTTTTTCTTCTCCCAACGACTCGGCTGGGTTCCAGAGAGAAAGGTACAGCAAAGAGTAGGTTTGCCTGATGTACACCACAAAGGCTGTGGGGGTACTGAAGCATGGGGCTGGTGTGATAATGACCCACCAGTGGGAACCTAGTGAGCTGGGTAGAAAGATTTTGACATTCTGAGTCAGAGTCTCCACAAAATAAAAACTGGTCAGTGGATGTCCAGTCAGGCTGTTGGGGCAGACACACAAGTGCAGGAATGTGCAGGTTCTTTTTTTAATATTTCCCACAACAGGTGGCGAATCAATATCTTAGGCACGAATCCACTAGAAATTTAAGATTAGTAGCCTGAGAGTTAAAGTTTCATTTTCTAAGTGAGAGAAAGGTTGTGCTAGACAAGTCACATAACTCAAGTGTGGGAACTGAAACAAAGTAGGCCCTAAGGTCCCCTGCTATGGGTAATATCAGGCTTCTCTGAGTCAGGAGAAGAATGAGGTTGCCTATATTTTAGGGCAGAGAGATTGAACTGTGATGTTAAAATTGGAATTATCTGCTTTTAGGATAGATTTATATACAGATTCTTTCTGAATCACATAGGGGAATTTCAGCCCAGAACTAAGATAGGGAAAAATATTCACTGACTCCAGAGTAGAGAGTACAGTGATAATCATTGCCTGCTTTGATCAGGTATTAATAATGTCTGTGGCACAAGGTAGAGAGATCAACAGATAGATTTAAAAATTTTTTTTATTGGATATATTTTATATTTACATTTCATTTCCCTTTTCCTGATTCCCTGCCCCCCAAAGGTCCCACATGCCCTTTTCTCTCCCATTGTTCCCCCATCCACCCCTTCCCACTTCCCTGTTCTGGAATTCCCCTACACTGATGCTTTGAGCCTTTCCAGCACCAGGGTTCACTCCTTCCTTCTTCTCAGACATCATTTGGTATGTGGATTGTGTCTTTGGTGTCCCAAGACTCTAGGCTAATATCCACTTATCAGTGAGTGCATACCATGGGTATTCTTTTGAGACTGGGTTACCTCACTTAGTATGATGTTCTCTAGCTCCATCCATTTCTCTAAGAATTTCATGAATTCATTGTTTCTAATGGCTGAATAGTACTCCATTGTATATATATACCACATTTTTTGTATCCATTCCTCCATTGAGGGACATCTGGGTTCTTTCTAGCTTCTGGCTATTATAAATAAGGCTGCCATGAACACAGCGGAGCATGTATCCTTATTGCATGCTGGGGAATCTTCTGGGTATATGCCCAGGAGTGGTATGGCTGTGTCCTCTGGAAATATCGTGTCCAGTTTTCTGAGGAACCACCAGACTGATTTCCAGAGTGGTTGTACCAGCTTGCAGTCCCACCAGCAGTGGAGGAGTGTTCCTCTTTCTCCACATCCTCGCCAACACCTCCTGTTTCCTGAGTTTTTCATCTTAGCCATTCTGACTGGTGTGAGGTGAAATCTCAGGGTTGTTTTGATTTGCATTTCTCTAATGACTAATGATGTTGAACACTTTTTAAGGTGTTTCTCAGGCATCCGAATTTCTTCAGGCAAAAAGTCTCTTTTTGCTCTGTACCCCATTTTTGATAGGGTTATTTGGTTTTCTGGGGTCTAACTTCTTGAGTTCTCTGTATACATTGGATATTAGCCCTCTGTCAGATGTAGGGTTGGTGAAGATCTTCTCCCAACTTGTTGGTTTCCAATTTGTCCTTTTGACAGTGTCTTTTACCTTACAGAAACTTTGTAATTTTATGAGGTCCCATTTGTCTATTCTTGATCTTATAGCATAAGCAATTGGTGTTCTGTCCAGGAACTTTCCCCCTGAGCCAACATCCTCAAGGGTCTTCCCCAGTTTCTTTTCTATTAGTTTTAGTGTGTCTGGTTTAATGTGGAGGTCCTTGATCCACTTGGAATTGAGCTTAGTACAAGGAAATAAGAGTGGATCAATTCTCATTCTTCTGCATGTTGACCTCCAGTTGAGCCAGCACCATTTGTTGAAAAGGCTATCTTTATTCCACTGGATGAATTTGAGAATTGCTCTTTCTAACTCTATGAAGAACTGAATTGGGATTTTGATGGGGATTGTGTTGAATCTGTATATTGCTTTTGGCAAGATTGCCATTTTAACTATATTAATCCTGCCAACCCACGAGCATGGAAGATTTTTCCATTTTCTGAGGTCTTCTTCCATTTCCTTCTTCAGAGACCTGAAGTTTTTGTCATACAAATCTTTTACTTGTTTGGTTAGAGTCACACCAAGATACTTTATATTGTTTGTGGCTATTTTGAAGGGTGTCATTACCTTCATTTCTTTCTCAGCCTGATTATCCTTTGAGTATAGGAAGGCTACTGATTTGCTTGAGTTGATTTTATAACCAGCCACTTTGCTGAAGTTGTTTATCAGCTGTAGGAGTTCTCTGGTGGAGTTTTTTAGGTCACTTTCTCCATATATATTGATTGAGAGTTTTGCTGGGTATAGTAGTCTTGGCTGACATTTGTGGTCTCTTAGAGTCTGCATGAGATCTGCTCAGGATGTTCTAGCTTTCATGGTCTCTGGTGAGAAGTCTGGTGTGATTCTGATAGGTCTTCCTTTATATGCTACTTGGCCTTTTTCTCTTACTGCCTTTAATATTCTTTCTTTGTTTAGTACATTTGGGGTTTTGATTATTATGTGACAGGAGGTATTTCTGTTCTGGTCCAGTCTGTTTGGAGTTCTGTAAGCTTCTTGTATATTCATGGGCCTCTCTCTATTTAGGCTAGGGAAGTTTTCTTCCATAATTTTGTTGAAGATATTTGCTGGCCCTTTAAATTGTAGATCTTCACTCTCATCTATCCCTATAATCCTTAGGTTTGGTCTTCTCATTGTGTTTTGGATTTCCTGGATGTTTTGGGTTATAAGCCTTTTGGATTTTGTGTTTTCTTTGACTGTGGAGTCAATGGTTTCTATGCTATCTTCAGCATCTGAGATTCTTACTTCTATCTCTTGTATTCTGTTGTTGATATTTTCATCTATGACCCCTGATTTCTTCGCAAGGTTTTCTATCTCCAAAGTTGTCTCCCTTTGTGATTTCTTAGTTATTTCTTCCTCTGTGTTTAGATCCTGGATGGTTTTTCTCAGTTCCTTCACCTGTTTGTTTGTGTTTTCTTGAAATTCTTTAAGAGATTTTTGTGTTTCCTCTTTCATGACTTCTGCCTGTTGACTCAATTTCTCCTGCATTTCTTTTAGTGATTTTTTTCATTTCCTCTTTATTGGCTTCTGTCTGTTGATCCATATTCTCCTGGAATTCTTTAAGTGATTTTTGTGTTTGCATTGCAACCTATTCATGTTCCCCTGCATTTCTTTAAGAGATTTGTTTATGTCTTTTTTGTGTTCTTCTAGCAGCATCATGACTAGTGCTTTTAAATCCAAATCTTGTTTTTCTGGTGTGTTGTGGTATCTAGGACTTGCTGTGGTTGGCGAATTGGGTTCAGATGCTGTCATATTGCCTTGATTTCTCTTAGTAACATTCCTATGTTTGTCTTTTGCCATCTGTTTATCTCTGGAGTTAGTTGTTCTTGTTGTTACTGGTTGGTGTTTGAAGCTCCTGTGAGCCTGGCGTTTGGTGCTGCTGTCGTAGAGGGCGGCTGTGCTCCCAAGGTGGAGACTGGAAGGTTTCTGCTACTGGGCTCTGAATTACCTCCTCAGCTATGCTGGGCCGGACCTAAGTCTCCTCTCAGCTTGCTGCTGGTCTCCCAATTGGCCTCCCGCTGTCTCCTCCTGGCCTGCCTAGTTGCCAGCTCTTAAAAATCAGATCTTTTTTTTTTTTCCTCCAATCTGGACTTGTCTGTTAGATCTTTATGGTGACTTGGGCTTCTCTGTTGGTTCTTTATGGTGACCTGGTCAGGCCATCAGCTCCAAGATAGTGGTGGGTCTTGGGCCTCTGTCTCACTGCAGGGTTCCCTGCAGGACTGGAGCTTTCCTTGGTGGACTGCTGGAGCCTAGATGGTGGAGCTCTCAGTCCACAGGGCTCTGTCTGGTTAGCCATCTGTGGTGCCCCGAGGCAAGATGGCGGCCTCTGCTGTACTCCAGGCACAGACCTCCGAGCAAGTTGGTGCCCACGCAGGTCGGTGCAGAGACAACCTGCCGAGCTGATCTGGCTCTGGGTGCAGGCAAGAGCCTGATGTGGTAGTCGATGTTAGACTCGGACTCTGTCTATGCACCTGGCCCCAGCTGCCAGCTGTCTGCAGTGACCAGAGGCAAGATGGCGGCCTGTGCTGCAAGTAGAGTGAGCTGGCCCCCAGTGGTAGGTGATATCCTGCTAAGGTGTCGGTGCACAGACCACCCGTTGAGCTGATCTGGCTCTTGGTGCAGGCAAGAGCCTGACTGACAGGGTAGTCGATGTTAGACTGGGACTCTGTCCACGTACGTGGTCCCAGCTGCTAGCTGTCTGTAGTGCCCCAAGGCAAGATGGCAGCCTCCGCTGCCAACAGATAGATATTATACAGGTATTATTAAAATATGTCTGTGGCTCCAGGCAGAGAGCTGAACAAATAAATGGTATAGCAAAATGGCTGCTCTAGGCAGAGCCAAACAGTAAGATGGTATAAGATTGCTTTATATGCCTCACAGGATATTCAATGTTTGTCTAATGTGGGCTCCATAGGAATCTTGTTTTGTTTTGTTTTGTTTTTTTTCTTTTCTTTTTTTAATTATCTTGCTTGGCAAAATAGACCAGGCCTAAGAATAGGTGCATACAGTATTTTAGTTTACTTCATTTATTTTGTTTTGTTTTAACTTTCAAAATGGGTATGATTTTGAGATTTGTGGCTTTATTATTCCTCTGGAAGAGAGGGCAGGATACAAGCTTTTCTGGTTGCTGACTGAAGGATATACTATTTTGGTAAAAGATCTGCATGTGATTAGCATTGTTACACCTTCCAAAGTTATATGGATCAGATATGATGAAGGGAGACGCCCAAAGGACTAGATTCCAGAGAACCAAACAAAAATATACCTTGATGATACTAAAATTTTGTTTTGAGATTAGATTCTGTATATTACAGAATATACAGCCTTGGTGAATCTCCTCCTCAGACATGCTGAACTGACTGGGTTGAACTCCTGATGTCCTAGACTTTCAGCCAGATCCAGTCAAGATACTGACATCAGAGACTAATTAATCCTATTTTCTCTACCCCCCTTCCCCCTTTCAAAATATTTCAGTGCCCATATTCAGTTTGAAGAAGTTATAAAGAATCATCAACTCAGTTCCCTGGCCTTTGGGGCTAGAGGGGGTTATTTTAGGTTGTCTTTCTAGGAAATGTAGAAATGGTCGTAATTGAAATGGGGGAAATAGCTGGAATTGACTGAATAGTCATAATCTCATTTGGTAGAAATCTTTTTAGTTGTTACAAAGTTGAAATCATAATTACTTATTTTGGTACAGAATGTATTTTGATGAAAAATCAAGGTTTTCATTGGTATAAAACATACAGGGCTATCGATAATAGAAAAGTACAGGGCTTAGACCCAGTCCTTCTATAACTGTTATTATAAGCTGATCTGAGAATTTTTTTGAGTGGATCATGAACTTTTATTTATAGTTTTTTATTGGATATTTTCTTTATTTACATTTCAAATGTTATTCCCTTTCCTGGCTTCTCCCCTCCCAGAAACTCCTTATCCCATTCCCCCTCCTCCTGCTTCTATGAGGGTGTTCCTCCACCCACCCACCTACCTGCCCACTCCCACCTCCCTGCTCTTGATTCTTCTACACTGGGGCATCTATCAAGCCTTCATAGGGCCAAGGACCTCTCCTCCCATTGATGCCTGGCAAGGACATCCTCTGTTATCCATGCAGCTGGAGCCATGTGTACTCCTTGGTTGATGGCTTAGTCCTTGGGAACTCTGGGGGGTCTGGTTGGTTGATATTGTTGTTCTTCCTATGGGGTTGCAAACCCCTTCAACTTCTTCAGTCCTTTCTCTAACTCCTCCATTGGGGTTCACCCACTTAGTCCGATGGTTGGCTGTGAGCATCCGCTTCTGTATTTGTAAGGCTCTGGCACAGTCTCTCAGGAGACACCTATATCAGCAAGCATTTCTTGGCATCCACAATAGTGTTGGGGTTTGGTGATTATATATGGGATGAATCTCCAGATGGGACATTCTCTGGATGACCTTTCCTTCACTCTGCTCTACACTTTGTCTCCATATTTGCTCCCATGAGTATTTTATTCCCCTTTCTAAGAAAGACCAAAGCACCCACACTTTGGTCTTCCTTCTTCTTGAACTTCATGTGGTCTGTGAATTGTATATTGGGTGTTCAGAGCTTTTGGGCTAATATCCACTTCTCATTGAATGCCTACCATGTGCATTCTTTTGTAATTGCGTTACCTCACTTAGGATGATATTTTCTAGGTCCATCCATTTGCCTAAGAATTTCATGAATTCATGGTATTTAATAGCTGAGTAGTATTCCATTGTGTAAATGTACCACATTTTCTGTATCCAATCCTCTGTTCAGGGACACCTGGGTTCTTTCCAGCTTCTGGCTATTACAAATAAGGCTGCTATGAACATAGTAGAACATGTGTCCTTGTTATATTTTGGAGAATCTTTTGGTTGTAAGACCAGGAGTGGTATAGCTGGGTCCACAGATAATATTATGCCCAGTTTTCTGAGGAACTGCCAGACTGATTTCCAGAGTGGTTGTACCAGCTTGTAATTCTACCAACAATGGAGGAGTGTTTCTCTTTTTCCTCATCCTCACCAGCATATGCAGACACCTTAGTTTTTGATCTTAGCCATTTTGACTGGTGTGAGGTGGAAACTCAGGATTCTTTTGATTTGCATTTCCTTGATGATGACTAAGGTTGTAGAACATTTCTCAAGGTGTTTCTCAGGCATTCAATATTTCTCAGTTGAAAATTCTTTGTTTAGCTCTGAACTCCATTTTTAATAGATTTATTTGATTCTCTGGAGCCTAACTTCTTGAGTTCTTTGTATATATTGGATATTAGCCATCTATCAGCTGTAGAATTGGTAAAGTTCTTTTCCCAATCTGTTGGTTGCCATTTTCTTCTATTGACAGTGTCCTTTGCCTTACAGAAGCTTTGCAATTTTATGAGGTCCCATTTGTCTATTCTTGATCTTAGAGCATAAACCATTGGTATTCTCTTCAGGAACTTTTCCCCTGTGCCCATCTGTTCAAGGCTCTTCCTTACTTTCTCCTCTACAAGTTTCAGTGTATCTGGTTTTATGTGAAGATCCTTGATCCTCTTGGACTTGAGCTTTGTACAAGGAGATAATAATAGTTTGATTTGCATTCTTCTGCATGCAGTTGAATCAGCACCATCTGTAAAAATGCTGTCTTTTTTTCCACTGGATGGTTTTTGCTCCTTTGTCAAATATCAAGTGACCCTAGGCATGTGAGCAGTTTTACATCAATGTTCATAGCAGAAATTAGTCTGAAGTTTTCTTTCTTTTTTTGTTCTTTGTATGGTTTAGATATAAACATAATTCTGGCCTCGTAGAACAAATTGGGTACTGTTCCTTCTGTTTCTATTTTGTGGAAACGTTTGAAGAGTATTGGTATTAGGTTTTCTTTGAAGGTTTGATTGAATTCTGCACTAAACTCATCTGGTCCTAGGCTTTTTTTTCCATTGGGATACTATTAATGACTGCTTCTATTTCTTCAGGGATATGGGACTATTCAGATGGTTTATTTGATCCTGTTTTAACTTTGGCACTGGTATCTGTCTAAAAAAATTGTCCATTTCATCCAGATTTTCAAATTTTGTTGAATATAAGCTCTTGTCGTAGGAGCTGATGATTTTTGAATTTCCATGGCTTCCATGGTTATGTCTCCCTTTTCATTTCTAATTTTATTAATTTAGATGATGTCTCTGTGCCCTATGTTTAGTCTGGCTAAGGGTTTATCCATCTTGCTGATTTCTTCAGAGAACCAGTTCCTGGTTTTGTTGATTCCTTATATAGTTCCTTTTGTTTCTATTTGGTTGATGTCAGCCCTGAGTTTGATGATTTCTTGCTGTCTAGTCCTCTTGTGTGTATTTGCTTCCTTTTGTTCTAGAGCTTTCAGGTATGGTATCAAGCTGCTAGTGTAATCTCTCTCCAGTTTCTTTTTGGAGGCACTTAGAGCTATGAGTCTTGCTCTTAATACTGCTTTCATTGTATCCCATAAGTTTTGGTATAATGTGTCTTCATTTTCATTAAATTCTAAAAAGTCCTTAATTTCGTTATTTCCTCCTTGACCAAGTTATCTTTGAGTACTGCATTGTTCAGTTTCCATGTGTATGTGTGCTTTCCATTGTTTTTGTTGATACTGAAGATCAGCCTTAGTCCGTGGTGATATGATATGATGGATGGGATCATTTCAATCTTCTTGAATCTGTTGAGGCCTGTTTTGTGACCAATTACCTGGTCAGGTTTGGAGAAGATACCATGAAGTGCTAAGAAGAAGGTATATTCTTTTGCTTTAGGGTGAAATGTTCTATAAATATCTGTTAGATCCATTTGATTCATTACTTCTGTGTTTCTGTTTACTTTGTTTCCATGATCTGTCCATTGCTGGAAGTGGGGTGTTGACATCTCCCACTATTATTGTGTGAGGAGCAATGTGTGCTTTGAGCTTTAGTAAAGTTTCTTTCTTGCATTTGGAGCATAGATATTCCAAATTGAGAGTTCTTCTTGGTAGATTTTTCCTTTGACCAATATGAAGTATCCTTCCTTATCTTTTTCGATAACTTTTGGTTGAAAGTTGATTTTATTTGATATTAGAATGTTTCTTGGAACCATTTGCTTGGAAAATTGTTTTCCAACCTTTTACTCTGAGGTAGTGTCTGTCTGTCTTTGTCACTGAGGTACATTTCCTGTATGTAGCAAAATGCTGGGTCCTGTTTACGTATCCAGTCTGTCAGTCTATGTGTTATTTTTGTCGTTACTGGTGGAATTATGTTTGTCTGGCTATCTTATTTTGAGTTTTTTGAAGGAAAATTACTTTATTGCTTTTTCTAGGGAGTAATTTCCCTTCTTGTATTGGTGTTTTCCATCTATTATTCTTTGTACGGCTAGATCTGTGGAAAGATATTGTATAAATTTGGTTTTGTCATGGAATATCTTGTTTTCTCCATCTATGTTGATTGAGAGTATCCCTGGGTATAGTAGCCTGGGCTAGATCTGTCCAGGATCTTCTACCTTTCATAGTTTCTGGTGAGAAGTCTGGTGTAATTCTGACAGGTCTGTTTTTATATGTTACTTGATATTTTCCCCTTACTGCTTTTAATATTCTTTCTTTGTTTACTGCATTTGGTGTTTTGATTAATATGTGCCAGGAAGAGTTTCTTTTCTGGTCCAGTCTATTTGGGATTCTGTAGGCTTCTTGTAAGTCCATGGGCATCTCTTTCTTTAGTTTAGGAACATTTTCTTCTATAATTTTGTTGAAGATATTTACCTACCCTTTAAGTTGGGGATCTTCACTTTTTTCTATATCTATTATACTTACGTTTTGTCTTCTCATTGTGTCCTGGATTTCCTGGATGTTTTGGGCTAGGAGCTTTTTTCTTTTTGTATTTTCTTTGAGTGTTGTGTCAATGTTTTCTGTGGTATCTTCTGCATCTGAGATTCTCTCTTCTATCTCTTATATTCTGTTGGTGATGCTTGTATCTATGACTCCTGATCTCTTTCCTAGGTTTTCTAACTCCAGTGTCATCTCCCTCTGTGTTTTCTGTATTGTCTCTATTTCCATTTTTAGATCCTGGATAATTTTGTTCATTTCTTTCACCTGTTTAAATTGTGTTTTTCTGTAATTCTTTAAGGGATTTTTGTGTTTCATCTTTAAGTGCTTCTACCTGTTTACTCGAGTTCTCCTATATTTTTTTAAGGGAGTCATTTATGTCCTCTTTTTTGTGGCATTATTAAGAAACCATGGGAAACTTTTATGAAATGTATGACTCATATTTTCACAAAATAGTAATTCACTTTCAAGTATCTTTGATTTACCAAACATATATGATTCATTGAAGTTAACTCCATGTGTTCTATATTCCCCCTCTAAATATGTCCATTTTATTCTGAAAATCAGATGTAACAATATGAGTAGTAATCATATTTTTGCTACATCTGAATGTAGAGACTGAGTGAAAGGTCATCCAGAGACTACCTGACCTGGGGATCTATCCTATATACTGTTACCAAACCTAGACATGTGGATGCCAGCAAGTGCTTGCTGACAGGATCCTGATATAGCTGTCTCCTGAGAGTTTTTGCCAGTGCCTGACAAATACAGAGGTGGATGCTCTCAGCCAACCATTGGACTGAACATAGAGTCTCCAATGGAGGAGCAAGAGAAACGACCAATGGAGCTGAAGGAGTTTGCAGCCCCATAGGAGGAACAATATTTATTCCCTTCTTAAAGTCCTTTATCATTATCATGAGGAGTGATTTTAGATCTGAATCTGTCTTTTCCGGTGTGATGGTGTATCCAAGACTTGCTTTTGTGGGTGGAATTGTATTCTGACTCTGCCAAGTGACCTTGGTTTCTGTTGAGCATGTTCTATGCTTGCCTCCAGCTATCTGGTTATCTCTAGTGCTACCTGCCCTTGCTATATCTGACTGGAGCCTGTCCTTCTTGTGATCTTGGTTGTGTCAGAACTCCTCTGAGTCCAGGTGTCTCTGTGATCCTGTTATTCTGGGATCCTGTGATTCTGTGATTCTGGTCTTTAAGTTAGAGTACCTGGAAGTGGAGCTTCCTTTGAGTCTTGTGGGACTGACTGCAGAGTTCGTGTCCAAGTTCTTCTTAGGGCACCGGCCCAGACCAGAAGGAACCTGTGCCACTGGTCAGGGAGAGTTCCTGCCATGCCTAGGTCCTGCTGGTTCAGTTACCCCTGGTGTTGGGGCAGAAGTTGTGTCTTCCTCACCTCTGATACTATGATCCTGGGCATGTTCGAGTGCTTGGGAGTGAAGCTTCCTCTGGTTTTGTGGGACTGGCTTGATCTAAGATGTTTTAAGCCTGTGAGCTTAATAGTCAATAGCAAATACATGGCTCTGAGTTTATTGTTAGGATCTTTTCATATATTTTAATTAGAAATAGCTGAGAGTAGTTAATGGAAAACTTACATAGATAGTTGGTTTTCAAAAAATGTCAGAAATCCACAGAATGAGACATTTAATGTTATTTATTTACTTGTTGAGACAAGTCTGCTCTTGACAGCATTCCCTTTCTTGGATTCAAAGAAGAAATTGGGCATCAATGGAGTTGCTCTAGTTGTGGCAAGACAGCTAGTAGGCAAGAATTGCCTCATTTCATGTACAACATAATACTGTCCAGAAAAAAAGGACACAATTTATGGGTTAGGACAGCTTAGTTCTACCGAGACAGAATAGGCTAGTCCTTAATGTCCTGTTTCTCTAAGGTCTGTCAGATGATCTTAGGCCAAAAGGCTGAAGACAGATGAGTGTTCCAACATACTGACTTACTGGGGCTGTATAGACTGGCAATGCCTCTATAATTTGTCTCAGTTCTGGAATCTGTGTTAGGCTTTCTATATGTTCTCAGTTAATGTTGGTCATTCTTAGATTTCTGACTGGGTTGAAAAAATGTTTATATACTCATAGCCAACCCAGGCTATTTACTTTGAGAGAACAGATTTGAGAGGATGTTTTTCAGATGCCATACAATCTAAAGCCAAGATATAAGTGAAGGTTGAATTATAAGTCTTTTAATTTAGGATAGATGACAATGTTCTATCTTATTGACAAAAAATGATGAACTGTGTGTTAGTATTATCTTATACCTTATAATTACAAAATGGTAATAGTTGTGCTCAATTTATATTTGAGAGAAAGGTTTTGGTTTTTTTTCCTTTTTTTTATTAGATATATTCTATATTTACATTTCATTTCCTTTTTTCTGGTTCCCTGCCCCCCAGGTTTTGGTTTTTTTATTAGAACAAAAGGGAGAAGTGTTGTGGATGGGCCTGGGGCTGTTTGTATTTTGATGCTAATTTCACTCTCCTGGGAGGGACTACAGACAAGGAGTGAGTCGTGTACCTGGGTGACTTCTTGTGAACCAATCTCCTAATAAATAAAGGAGCCAATCACTGGGTCAGTAGGTGGGACTTCTGGGGTGGACAGAGGAAGAGAAGGAGGAAGAGAGAGTTAGGGGCTTTTGGGTGGGGATTGCATGAGGACAAGATGTAGCTACTAGTGTCTCTTGGCTTACGGCAAATCTGCCAAGAATCACCACCAGAGAAATTAAATTTAATATGGCTTACAAGATTAGGATTCTAGTTGTGCCCAGAGATTGAGTACCATTGCTTCTGGAAAAAGAAAAAAAGAAAATGATGATGGCAAAAGTAGGCGAAGAAGCAAAAGAAATATAGGAATGAGAATTGACTATAGAAACAGCAGAATTAGTGGTGGATTGGGTAATTGAATACACTGAGCTAACTCATCATCATCTCTGCTTTAATTCTTTGGTGTTGTAGAAGCAAAGTGTTCAATGAAAACAAGAGAGGACTTTCTACAACTTCAACCTCTGCATAAGTTTACTGTATAAGGAAAGCCTGATTTTAGGGTCCTGTGTCTAAAAGATTACTGTGAAATGTTGTATGTCTGTTTTTTCTGAAGCTATATATTGTATGTATAATTTTTGATACAATATATTTATCACTCCCACTTCCCAACTCTTCCCAGATCTTCTCTGACTTTCTACCAACCCAACTTCTAATGCTCTCTCTCTCTCCTCCTTTCTCTTTCTGAAATAAACACCTCTCAATATCAAAGAAATGAGGTAAAAAACAAAACAGAAACAACAACAACAAAGCCAACAATAAGATAAAAAGAACAAAAAATAAAATGAAAAGCATAAATGAAACAAGCATGGATTTTATTTTGTGTTGGCCAACTACACCTGGGCATGAGTTGGCCCTGGAGTTTGGTTGATATGTACAGTGGACACTCTATTGCAGAAAACTGATTTTTTGTTTCCCAATGGGCATCAACTGCAAAACAGCTCGATGGTTAGGGATGGGACTTTGTGTCTACTTTCCCTTCTCAGAGCTAGGATTTTTTTTCTGGCTTCAACCTGTGCAGATCTTGTGCATACTGTTACAGTCTCTGTGAGTTCATATGTGCATCAGTCCTGTTATGTCTGGATAATGCTATTTTCTTGGAGTCATCCATCACCTCTGGCTCTTGAAATTTTTTCACTTCCTCTTCTACTTAGATCCATGAACCTTGAGGGGAAGAATTTGATGAAGGTATCCCATTTATAAGTGAGTGCTCCAAAGTCTGTCATTCTCTGCACAGTGTCAAGTTATGGAACTTTTCATAAATTGTCATCTACTGAAAGAATAAGCTTGCCTGTCATAGGTTGAATGATACTCTATGGGTATAACAATATGTCATTTGGAATAATTTTATTGCTATGATCCTCTAGCAAGACAGTAGTAGTGAGCCTAGAGTCCATGACCTACTTAGTCTCAGGTTCTTGGCCACTTTATAAGTGCTAGATGTGATTTCTGTTTCATGGAGTAGGCCTTGAAGCTATTTATTAAAAAGTTGTTGGAAGAATTGGGGGAAGGACTGAAGGAGCTGAAGGGGATTGCAATCCCATAGGAAGAACAATATCAACTAACAGGACCTCCTACCACCCATCAAAGCTCCCAGGAACTAAACCACAAACCAAATAGTATATATGGATGGGTCCATGGCTCCAGCTACATATGTAGCAGAGGATTGCCATATCTGGCATCAATGTGAGTGGAGGCTTGATGCCCCAATATAGAGGGACGCTTGAGGGGTGAGGTGGGAGTTGGTAAGTGGGGGAGCACCCTTTTAGAGGCAAAGGGGAGGGAGTGGGATGGGGGTTTTGTGGAGGGGAGACAGGGAAGGGGCACAACGTTTAAGATGTAAATAAATAAAATAACCAAAAATGATAATAAAAAATGTTGTTGGCTGTTCCTATGATATTTATGCCATCATTACACCAGTATATCTTGCAGATATGTCACTGTTGTCAGTCACAAGGTTTGTAGCTGGATGATATTGATGACCTTTTCCAGTAGCATGCAAAGTACCCATTCCAGCACTATGAATGCTAATAAGTAGGGGTGAAACTTGCATACCAGCTCAATGTTCAATAACATAAATAAATGATGTCTTCAGCCACAGGACCTTACCATCAGGCTACAGATAGTAGTCCATAGCCTTGTTAATAGCCTACTTAAGGAGCAGTCAATTGGACCTCTTTGGCTAATGACCCAGTAAGATACAACACATTCTTGTCATAAAAAATGCTATCATCTAGACATGGCATGGCTTTTGCAATCATGAACACATATATCACAGCTTTGGCTATCTGGCCAAGCTGCCATGTATACATGTAGATACGTACACACACACACACACACACACACACACATACACACACATACACACACACACACACAGAGCATGCTGGTACACACACATGCACACATGCCAGGAAAGTAGGATAAGGACTAGCTGATAAGAAGAGGTTCATCAGTGGAAGATGGGTAAGAGAGGTTAGTAGAAGATGAATATATTTGCAATACATCATATACATGTATGAGGTTGTCAAAAATAAAAGAAAAAAAGTGACATTTAAGTGTTACTGTAATAGCCCTTTCCCAATTATTGATCAAAATTAATTTTCTAATAATGAAAGTGGCAATCAAAACTGTAAAGAGTAAAATAATAATTCTAAAGACTAAAACATTTAATAATAATTTTCAAACTTAAAGCAGAGAGACCTTATTGTTCTTTGTGACTGGACAATCCTTTGTTGTGAGTGTTAGTTTCTGTTTTGTAGGGCATTTTGTCTCCTTAATCTTTAGAAATTGGATGTCAGCCTCACTCACTCCATCCTAGATAAAGACAGTAACACATATCTCCATGTATTTCCAAATGTCCCCAGTGGAGAAATACTGCCTTACAGGCATTGGCTATAATTCACAAATCCACAAAACAAAAGGGAGAGAAACACAGAAATCATTTGACTCAAACAGTTTGTAACTTCACTGGGCTGAAGCTTAATCCTCCAGGGGAACCCAGAGGGACAAAGGTCTGGGTCATTTAGATATCAACTCCTGCCAGTCATTGATTAGGGGTAAAATCACTGGGTAAAGATATAGAAGGAGGAATAGAATGTCTTCAGAGATATCTACATTCTAATCTCAGGGACATCAGATGTTCTTTTATGTGTACAAAGGCATTTTTATGGCTATAGTTATGAACTTTGCTTGAGATTATCCTGGGCTGTCTAGCTGGGTTTCCGTATGATAGTACGTTTTATAAGCGATCCCTTTTCTGGAAGTGGAGTGAGGGTCCATAGATATGTGACAGTGGGATGTGAGTTCCCACAAAGTAGCTTTAGAGATACAATGGAGGTATGAGACAAGATATGGGAGAATTAATTTTTTATGGTTTGAACTGGAAATGTTCTCCATAGGTTCATGTTATGAATACTTGGTCCGCAGCTGGTAGCGCTGTTTTGGAATGTACTGAAGACTGGGAAGTAGCACCTAGATGGAGAAAGTAGGTACTAGGGAGCAGGTCCTTGTTGAAATATTATCCTTAGTCACCTTTAGTCTTGTTTGCTACTAGGATATGCATAGTTGCTCTCCACAACATTCTTCTGTGATGCTATGCACAAGTACATGTGACCAAGCAACCATCCTCTGAAAATTGTAAGCCAAGCCCTTCCTCCTGTACATCTCTGATCCTTTGATCACAGAGATCTGATGCTTGAAGCCTCACATTGGCCAAAACCAGCAACTACATAGTGGACATCTATAGAGGGCATGTTCTATAGCATACAAAGGATGTGGAGGGGAAAGGTAGAAAGGCCATGTTATAGTTACCTTGAGCAACATGAATTTTATGCTAAAAGTAATTGAATTTGTCATTTCTCAGAAAGAATCAAGAATTAAGCTAAGTTTTGTTCTTTCTAAAAATGAAGAAAGCTCTGTTGTACAGTTTAACAGCATAAACAAACTTGCTTTGTGGTAGGGCCATATCACTGACTACATAGCAACTCTTTAAAGGATTTTTATCTACAAACAATTGCCTTGTTAGTTTAAATAGCCATTATCCATTTTCATAAGCAAATGTCTCCAATCCCTGACAATCACCTGCTCTCCAAAAGAAGAATGCAGAGCTTTGGCCTTAAAAATACTCTCTGGATGACCATTTTTCCTACTTGCTTGCTTCAGCAAACCCCATCTGACCATGCAGGGTTTTCTGCAGTCACATGTTTGTCTCCGGTGTGTCCATTGTGAACATGACAACAGCTATTACATAAGCAAACTTTAGAGGGTCTGATTTCTCACTTGATCTTGTATATTATTTCTCTTCCTTTGTGTTAGCTCTTCTGCACCTGTGTTTGAGTTAACTCTTGGCTCTGAGGATGTTTAGGGGGTGATTAGAATATTTAAAAAAAAAAGCCATAGAGTAAATAGATCTCATAATTAGTCAGTTGCCTGTGTAGCCAGAAAAGAGGTCCCTGTATTGTTCCAGGATCTCAAAGCAAGCCCCCGCCCCCCACCCCCTTTGTGAGAACATAAGGGACTTCCACGTTCTCAGGCTTGACCTTGTCCTTCTGTGTCAGAGACCTGGAGGTCATGCCCAGGACAGAAAGCTTCCTCTAACACTTTTGTTGGAGGTACTTTGTTTTGAACAAGCAAGAATTAAGCTGCAGATTTACTGGTGGGGAGAGAGGACCTGAGGAATAGACCGGGCAGGATTGAGGAGGTGACATGGTAATTTAATTGTGATTGAGATATGAAGCCTTATGCTCCCACCAACTAAGAGAATGAGGAGGAGGAAGAAGGAGGTGCAGCGACAGAGTAAACCGAGAAGGTCGGGGAGAGATGCGGAAGCCCTGACTGAGTCGGAGCAGAGAGGATAAGCATCACCTTTATTCCACGAAATTTTCCCATTGTCATCTCCAGTGATGTTTCCATTCTCTGATGTTTCCCAGCCAGGCTTATCATATTAAATCACTTGCTCTGAAAGTGCTTAATGCCCTGTATTCCCTGTGGAGGTCAGCACTTCCCAGACTAACTACAGTGAAGGTGCCAATGTTTCCCATTTGTACAGTGACTACTTACTGGTTACTTGAAGTGTAGTTAGTGCAATCGAAGCGTGAAAACTTAAATCTGGTTTCACTGAAATTGATGAACATCGAATAGTCACATGTTGCTAGCTGTTGACGTTTTGATGCCAGAGTTCTAGACCCTACGCTTCTTCCTGCACAGGGAGAAGGTTCACAGAGGCCCTCTTTGCACTTAAGTAATAGCAAGCAATCCTGAAGTATTTGTTGTATGCTGGAAAAGGAACAGAGGGAAAAGAAAGACGATGGAGCAGGAAGGAGGCTCACTAGTCTGGGAATTTGCAAGGATTCTGAACCCTGGCTATGTGGGACCGCAGTGGCCCAGGGTTAACTGAGTAAGGCTCAACCCCAGATACTTCAGATGAAGACTGCTGGAGTTGTCTCCTTCTCCTTTACCAACCTGGTGCCGCGAAGCCGGCTGCCCAACTATCAACCCTAGTAAGAATTTATTACCCTAACTCCTTGTTTGACCTTATAAGCCCCTTCCCCCAACCCCAGTCCCTGAGTATGCAGAGGAAGCATCTTCTAACATCCCTGTCGGGCTAATTATATGCGGCCATACAAAATTTGCCTCGGAGACCCTGGCCACCTCCCCAGGGACATAAATATCGTTTTCTCCCCTGCTCCCCATTGAACTGAACTAGTTCTCTGAAGCTGTTTCCGGGTGTGTGTGTATTCATTGCCTGTGCATACAGCACTAACTAAGATCTGCCTGCACCCTCCCACCCACAGCTAAGCTCTCCCTCCAGTCCAGGCCTGGTTGCCATGGACGTGGCTACCTTGAGGGAGAAGAGGACACTGACCGTATGGCTGTATTGTTCAGTTTTTCATTCCTGTGTCAGAAAAATCTGACCTAAAATCTCGAAAGGACGAAAGTCTAATTTTTGGATGGCTTCAAGGAATTTAGTCTGTGATCTTGAGGCAGACCAGCCTGCTGAAGATGTGAGGAGGACCTTCTTCCCTTGGTGGTGGATAGAAAGCAGCGTGAGGAAGGGTAGGGTAGCAGGGTCACCTTCAAAGCGTAGTCCCTGGGGCTTACTGCCTCTATTCCAGCCCCAGCTCCCAAGGTTGCCATATCCTTGTAAACTACACTCCCTCTTAGGGACCAAGCATTCACTATAGGAGCCTACTTGAGGACATTTCATGTTTAAACCACAACCCTGGGACTGTGTGATGTTGAAGGAGCATTACAGTCCATAACTCTGAGATGTTTGAAGTTCCTCCCAAAAGTCAGGTGGCTCATTCAACAGTGTACACACCAAACACCTGGGATGCGGAGGTGGCTCTGTTCCCTGGCTGGGTGGCATTAACTGCTTAAGCTCTTTGCATGTCAGTGTCGCCTTTGTAAGATCACAGGGTGAGCTAATTCCTAAACTCTCTTCTAATTCTGACCTTGTAAACATGTATCAAAGTCCCGCTGACCTTTAAAAAAAAAAAAAAAAAGCAGAGGCATATAACCTTATTTATAAAACCCTATTTGTTTAGCTGTCCACGTACTGCCTGAGGGATTTTCCAGTTGGACCCACCTTGGCATGAAGCATTACTTACAAACCCAGAGCCTGGCTTAAAGGTAATTACTTGAGAAAATAATTTGTTACCGCCAAAATTGAGTAGCACATTTTTAAATAGAACAAAACCTATTTTAGAAGCATTGACTTGACTCTGTAGATCAACAGTGACTCATTTAAGTTATATAAGCACTGAATTCAATATTTACAATGCTACATTTAAAGTCATACAGGACTAATGTGTAGCCTTAAAGGAACATAGGGCATTTATTATCTTTAAAACTTGCTTTTAGAAGAAGAAAATGTCCTACCTAAAAATTTGTAGTCAAATCAATACATTTCATACAATATTGTTTTAGTATAAATTTGGGAAACATAAAAGAACAACCCTCTGGTTAATTTTCTCATTTTAATGTGAAACCATTTTAATGTGCTGTGGCCTTTTTTTTGTAACTTTCTCTTTATGCATTATAATTCTAGTTATGAAGTATGTATAACATGTATGCATTGAGTTTTAAATGGTGAATCAGCAAGTGCTCCAGGCTTCTAGAAAAGTAGATATAAGATAGTGTACACCCTGAATTTATCAACTTGATTTTACAGATGAATTTTGATATTTATTATAGACTTTTTCCTTTGGATTCTTAAGTAATGCTACAGAGAGAAAATCATTCATGCTTTCTCATTTTTCATACAAAAAGAAAATCTCCACTGTTGATAATATTGTCTTTTGTATTTAAGATATGTGTTATTGAATTTCTTATACATCAAGAGAATTTTGACATGCATCCATGTTAACCCATGGATATTTACTCTACCCATCTTCTCTGCACATATAGAATTCTGTCTATGAATTACATAGACATCAAATCTGTTTACTTGTAATCACTTGGTTTTTTTAAATGTTTTTTTGGTTATGATAATTTTGTAACTGATGTCCATCAGACACTTTTTTTTTTTTGTGAAGATAGATAAGGATGCTTTCAGGAAGAGAGATGAATTGGTTAAATTGATAGTGTTAAACCTGTGTTTTGCCAGGAAACAAAACAAACAAAAAAAATCAAAACAACAAACAAACAAACAAACAAAAAACCCCTACCAACTTCACCATTTTGGATCCAATTAAAGCAAGCTTTATTAAATATTAAATACCGATCAAGAGATGGGCTTTAGTCAGGACCATTTCCTGGAATTGCTCACTTGAGAACAGCCACATGTTGCAGGGCCTTATAAGGACAAGTCTGTAGGCCACCCTACTTTCCAACGAGGCTTTGTTATTTTCCAAGAACTACAATTCCCAGCATTCCAGGAAAATTACCTGGTTCCTGAGCAGGTTAATTTTGGTCATTGTAATATATGGGTAGAACATCTCTCCTAAATAATTGAATAAATTTACACCCTTGTCAGCAGCACAACATTCTTGTTTTTTTCATTATTTTCACCAATAATTGATCCTTTCAGACTCTCAGTGTTCATTAATTTGATAAGTAAGAAGGGGTAAACAAACACTGTTTCATGACTTCACAGAGTTTTGTTGAGTTTGAAAGCTCCTCATATTTATTTTGATGGTTTGGAGTTTTCCCTCAGTAAATATATTCTAAATCATTTGTCCTTGGTTATTTTTTTTTAAATTGATGGGCTTATTACAATACTTTATGATTAAGGAGTACTTGAAATCTAGTATTACATTATTTACCTGTGGTTTGTTTCAGTGCTGATCTGGCAAGGTGATGAAAATTTCATCAAAAGCTGTGATACTTAAAGAGAAGCATTGAAGTCTACAGAATTATGACATAAAAAGTTAAATGACCCAGCATGGCTGGATCTAAGAAACCTAGCTGGGATGGAAGGATGAAGAAAGAACAGACACACACAGACACACACAGACTGGCAAACACACAAACACACTTACAGAAATGCTGGGATCCAGTGAGTGTTGAGCTCACTCTGATGGAAGGTACCTACCACACAGCAACCAGGAGCCTGGATGCCTTTATCATCTGCAAAGCACAGGAGACTTGATTAGCTCTTCTCAGTAGGAGGCCTCTGTAGGGGAACAGTTTCAAGCTGTAAACATCCTGTAGGAGGAAACTGTGGTCAATGGTCTCTGCACACTGTCAACATTCCCACCAGGACCATAGGAAGGCTTTGCCACAGGTCTACTGCGCTCCTCCTTGTCAGTAATACACACCCACCCTGGCTCCTTCATTGCCTCTGCTCTCTCTTTGGTCATCATCTGTTTCTTGCCATTCCTTTTCCTCCATTCCATCATCTGCTTTTCATCTCGGTGATTCTCACCAGAGCTATCTTGGTTAGTTCTCAGGAGGTGGAGCATCTAGTGGTTGGAAGTAGGGTTGAGGTAAAGAATCTTGGTGCTTTTGGAGCCGTTCAGTCTCATAGAGACATTTCATTGTTGTGTGTGTGTGTGTGTGTGTGTGTGTGTGTGTGTGTGTTCCCACTTTCCCAGTCTCTTCTGTTTCTTCACTATGCAATGGAGGAAATGAGAATTGTCATAGATGTCATGAGTCCGGCACATATGACCAACAATATCTTATAGGATGTTATGTTATTGCATTCGTTCTCTTAGAGCAATCAGTAAGATATAGGGAACAGTATGAATAGGATTTCAGTGGTGACATCTATGGAGGTTGGAGGCCAGAGGAAACTGGGAAATCAAAGTAAAGCTAAGATGGGCAAGCAAACCCAAGAGAAGTCCATGGTGCAAAGAGAGGCTGCTCTGATTTGCTTTCTATTGCTATAATGAATCATGATTAGAAACATCTTGGCAGAGGGGTTTATTTCATTTTGGAGTATATAGTCCATCATGAAGGAGTCAGGGTAGTTACTTGGAGGCAGGAACTGATGCAGAGGCCATGGAGAAATGCAGAAATTGGCTTACTTTCCATGGCTTGCTCCATATGTAATATGTAATTAATATAAGATATATGTAATTTATATATAAATATATTTCTATAAAATTTAAAATGTATATTTTAAATTTATTTATTTATTTATTTATTTATTTATTTGCTTGTTTTTTTCGCGACAGGGTTTCTCTGTGTAGTTCGGGCTGTCCTGGAACTCACTCTGTAGACCAGGCTGGCCTCGAACTCAGAAATCCGCCTGCCTCTGCCTCCCAAGTGCTGGGATTAAAGGCGTGCGCCACCACCGCCCCTTAAATTTATTTTTATTTTATGTGCACTGGTCTCTTGCTTGCACACTTGTCTGTGTGATGGTGTTGGATCCCCTGAAACTAGAGTTACAGACAGTTGTAAGCTGTCATGTGGGTGCTGGGAATTGAAACCGGGTCCTCTGAAAGAGCAGTTAGTACTCTTAACAGATGAGCCATCTTTTCAGCCCCAGTTCAGTCAGCTTACTTATAGCCCCCAGGACCACCTGTCCAAGGGTGACACCAACTCCAGTGGGTTGAGACCTCCCACACAGATCATCAATCAAGAAAATGCCTCACAGACTTGCCTACAGACAATCTCCTGGAGGCAGTTTCTCAACTGAGGTTGCTTTTCCCAGTTGACTTTAGCTTTTGTCAGGTTGACAAAGAAACTCATCAGACAGAAGCCAAGTCTTGTTGTAGAAGAAAGAGCTTTCTCTGTTCTGGCAAGTTTTAAGATGTAGCTACATTTCCGAAGAAGATATAGGGATCAAATTATTTATAGCTCAGATTCCACAAAGCACAGCATTGTGGTTTGCTTGAAGTTTATTAACAAGAAGAAAATGTTTATCAAACCAGTCTCTCTCATCATGAAGGTGAGTAACTGCAATTTCATTATGTGGAAAGATTTTTACATTGAAAGAAAGCATGGTTTATAATAGCTGAATGTCACAAGCCACTGAGAGTTTATGATACTCAAGCATAAATACCTTTCTAAAAGTTTTACCCAGTTACATATAGGAATCATTCTAAAACAAATGCTTTATTATTCAATTGTTTGAAGCAAAGCACATGCAATTTATTCTTTTCTTCCTGAATCAAGAGAATAAGAGAATCATTATGAATTTTAGCTTTTGTATCATGTCATGGTGTAATGATACTCTTGGGATCTAGCAACACATAAATGTCTTCACTAGCTTGTTTGGGTGGGTCCCATGTTTGCCTTTAAAGTTTTATTCTGTTTTCTTTTATTTTTCTTCTGATGTGTGCTGTCAAACATGTTTCAAATATTTATAAAAATAAAAATAAACAGACTCAAAAAACAAAAAAGCCCAAGAAGCTATCCTTACGTTTCCAGCAACTCTAGTCAAAACAACCTTGTATGTCCTCTATGTGATAAGCACTGTACTGTGAGCTTAGCATGTAGAGGGTAGATCCTCTACCCTCCAGAACCCGTATGCTGGTGAAATGACACTATTCCTATGGATAATAGGCCTGTAATTTATTCTGTAAATCAAGAGACAACTGTGTTCATGATTAGTGGTTAATCTTACTACTCAGCTGTATTTTCAGTATTTGGAATAGAATAATAATGAAATTTCCAAGGGTGGATAAATTCCTTTTACCTATTAAATAGCTGCTGTATAATATGAGCAGAAGAATATGCTGACATGGCCGTAGAGGGCTTTGAAGGACTCTTTGTAAGGCTGTCTACTAGTAAAGTGTGTCATGTCTTTCTTCTTGTGACAGAGGTTTTTGGATAGAATGGTTCTGTGAAACTTGATTTTACCTTCTATTCAAAACAGTATTATAATAGATATTTTAAATATTAGAAACATGTAGGTGTCCTATGAGATAGAGAGTAAGTGATGGCCAGTAAGGGAGGGTAGGAGCCAGGGAGTCTGTTATGCTCCTAGGATGGAAAGAGATGAATGTTTTGAGGCTTGACTCATGAAGGTTGGTGTCTATAAGAACCAGCTTATGCTTGAGAAAGAATTTATGTTTATATACAAAACTGAAGATTATGCGGAATTTCTGTCACTCAAAGGTCCCGAAGAACCAAGATGTGTTCATGTATCCTGGGCTTTTACAAAGATGCTGGGGAGTCTTACATACAGTGATGGCCCACGATAGGTGGAGAGCCTTGCACTGTTATAGAGACTGTAGAGTTGGGTGCACCATCCTTGAGATCTTAATGTAGTAAAAGGTAAAAGCACTAGCCAGAATGAGGGATGCGTACCATGACAGACTTGCTCTAGATCACGGTCTGCTTTTGCTCTGTGTGAGGCATTTCCAGTACCAGCATCTGGTATTCCAAGAACAACCTTGATTCTGGGAAAATCAGAATAAACTTGAAAACTACCATGCTAAAGCACATAAGAATAAGCATCCCAAGAGTATTGTGTGATTATCCCTGGGGAAATGCAAAAGAGCATTTATACCACAGAGAGGGTACTATGTTCAGGGAGAGCATACAACCCACTCAAGTCTAGTTTAGTGAACCAGTGAGAGATTTCTGGTGTGTGTGTGTGTGTGTGTGTGTGTGTGTGTAGACTTACAAGAGCAGAATGACTCAGAGGCAATGGATCACTGAAAAACACACTGAGCAGGAGTAAGGATTCATGAAAGCTTTATCCCTTGAGGTTCTCTGCAGTCTGAGTTGCTCCATAACCTGCAATTGCTAGTGCTGACATAGCTTTATGAAGCTGTTAAGTTTCAGAAGCTCCTTTAGACTTGTGAGTTGTTTGCTTTTTTGAGCCTTGTAACCCTTGCTTCATCCTGTGCCTTAAAGAGTCTCCTCCAGGACCAAATGAGGAAATGGATATGCAGCAAAAAGGCAGCTGATAAGATCTACAATCTGAGCAGAAAGTAACCTCTGATAAATGTCAGATGATATTTCATTTACAATAAATATATCTAAGGAAAACAGGAAGCATAAAACAACAACATTCAGCTATGTATTAAGGCAGATCCGTATAGAGAAAATTCAGTAAGAAAAGTCAGTATTAAAGAAATGTATGCTATTGAATCTAAAAATAGGTTGCCTGCTTTTTAACAGTAAAAATAAAATTTGTGACTGAAATGATATTAATGACGACTTAACTCCATAATGCTGCAAAGACTTGGTAAAGACAATAAAGACGTTAGAAGGGGAATTAAAATATGAAAAACAAAGGGAAAGGCTATATAAGTACATAAAGTACAATTACACCTACAGATCAGTGGATAGATAGATCTGCAATTGGAAAGCAGATGAGAGGGATGGTTGAAAGGCAATATTAGTGGACCAACAGCTGAGTATGGTGATGCATATCTGTAATGAGAGCTCGGGCTGGTAGAATTGCTATAAGTTTAGGGTTATCCTGGGCTACATAATACTACTATGGTATACAGATTAGGTGAAATATATTCAGGAAGATTAATTGAAGACATCAAGGATACACTGGGGAGAGAGACTACCTCCTGATTGGAATAACAATTAGTCTAAGGGTTTCTATCTCAGCTTCAAACATAGGAGCTTAGAAAAGGAGTGGTGCTCTTATCATGCAAAGGGGAGAAGCTAGCAGTCTACATGGAGGTAAGGTGTTGCTTGAGCATGATCATGAACGCAGCACATTTCCACATATGTAAAAAGAGAGTTTACGTGGTTACACTAACTTTCCCTTATTGGTGTTACCAAATGGAAATTCTTTCTCAAGCTAAACTGTCATTTGAAAGCAACTGTCAAATAGGCTCAATCTCAAACTAAAAACAACCGACAGTCCTTCAATGAACATACTAGGCAAAAAAGAATACTTTTCCAAATAGTAACTATAAATATAATTAGCAGTAGGAAAAGTAGTTAACTATCAGCTATAGCCAAAATATGGGATCATCCTGAGTGCCCCCCAACAGTAAGCTGATAAG
The DNA here is from genome assembly GCA_964023405.1 of Apodemus agrarius. Classification (NCBI taxonomy): domain Eukaryota; kingdom Metazoa; phylum Chordata; class Mammalia; order Rodentia; family Muridae; genus Apodemus; species Apodemus agrarius. The sequence continues at coordinate 47,393,636 of OZ030008.1, read as the reverse complement.
GACATTTATCTACATGTATCTACCTATACAAAATGGAGTCTTAGTAAACCGTAAATGGGAATGAGATCATGCCATTTACAGGAAAGTAGAAGGAGCGGGAGATCCTAATGATGAGGGAAGATCTATCCATTGTGGGTGGTTTCTTTGTCTGGTAGGGATTCTGAATTGTAAACATGGAGAGAAGCAGTTGAGCAGCAGCAGCCACCAACCCTCTGTTTGTTGATTGTGTGTGCAGTGCAATCTGACCAGCTGCTTTAAGCTCCTGCTGTCTTGATCTCCCTGGTTGATGCATCACGTCCTTAAACTGGAAGCCAGAGTAAATCCTTTATCTCTTAAGTTGGCTTTGGCAGAATATTTTAGTACACAAACAAAAGAGAAACTGGGACACAAATTGTTAAGAGGAAGTAGAGCCTGAGCTCTGTGTGTGTGGGTGCAACCCTACATGCCTTCATTCCTAGCTCTCTTGAGGCAAAGGCAGAAGGCTCTCTGAGTTAGAGACCAGCCTGGTCTACATACTACATTCTAGGCCTTTCAGGGTTACATAATGAGACTGTCTAAAAAACAGAAAGAGAAAAGCTGTTGCTGGATAAACCTCAGACCATGTGGTTCTCAGGCTGTTGGAGTTTTGTTTTGCTTTGTTTGTTTTGTTTTATAGGAAGAATGTGGATCAAGTTGGAACATTGGGGTAGAAAATCCCTGCAAGACAGTAAAGATAACTTAATGCACCCTTCTGGTGGGAACTTAGAGGACATGAACCTTGAAAACTATGGAAAGTAATGAAAGGTCAGGCTCATGAAACTTCAGAGGAGAACCCAGTTACAAGGAATTGGACTGGTACTACTTGTGAGATATTTTGACCAAGAATATATCTTCCTTCTGCCCATGTCCCGAGATCTTGAGTAATGCTGAATTTCAAGTTATTAATGGATGTGTTCATTTTGTAGAGGAAACGTGTGAGCAAACTTAAAGTTCTGGACAAGGTCAAAAAAATCACTGGGACAATGGGAGAGGTGCCTTGAGGGAAAGACCTCTCCCACAGCCCTAATCCTTTACTCATCACCCATCACCCATCAGTGGCATCAGCTTGCAAAGGTGAAAATTTATGTGAAAGGAGAAATCCTCAATTGAGAATGTGGCTAGGGGTTTCCCTGCTCCTCAAAACCAATTGCCTAAAAGTGTCCTTTGTCTACCCAGGGTTAGCATACAGAAGCTGATACAACTGTGGTCCCTGGAGACCAAGCTGGACTCTAATCTGGCAATGAAACTTGGCAGTGTTGTTCAGACCATGAGGTAGTGTTTTTGGAAACATGAAGGGTGGAAGATTGTCTGGTTGAGCTGCTCTCACCTGAAGGATGGAAGATTGAAGTGTCCATGGAGTCTTACTTTACTGTTTCAGAGAGAAGATGGGACCAGGATGTGTGAGGGTTAGAGTTCCTGCAAAGAGGCCCTTAAAGGCCATTGTGTGAAACTGTAAAGGTAAAGGCTGGATTATTCTATGAAGATTCTATGAAGACAACAATCAAGAGTAATGTAGTCCAGCCCCTGAAATGTTGGTGATAACAGGACTATGGGACATCTGCCAAAGAGAGTTGTGAGCATGGGAGTGGAGCCAGCCCAAGAGAATGCCTGTGTGTCCTGGAGATGGCAGAGATGTGTGTGTGTGTGTGTGTGTGTGTGTGTGTGTGTATGTGTGCATGCTTTGGAACCCAGTCAGTTTTCTCACTAATCCAACAAACCATAGAAGCCCTACTCAAAGTGTAAGATTTGCTCTTTTCACTGCCGGATTTTGGTTTAACTTTGATCTGATGAAATCTCGCTCTGTCCTGATCCTTCTGCTTTTGAGAATGCATACTCTGTGCTGATTGTCTGTTAGCAGTATGTAACTTGTTTTGATTTTATAGAAATTCACAGTTATGAGATTTTGATCTTTTAAAGTGTTGGGATTGTTAAGGACTATAGAGGCATTTAATGCTAGCCTGAATACATTTCACATTACAGTGTTGTCATGATCCTGTGGAACATGGGGTGGAAGGTTATGACTTCAAAATGTGTTTGAGTTCATGTTGGAATGGGGTGGCTATATAATGGTTACTCTTGATTGTTGTCTTCATAGAATCTAAAATAATCTGGGAGATGGTGTCTAGACACATCTGTGGGGTTTTACCTTAATGTACCTTAATTATTTAATTAATGGAGGAAAACCCACCCAGCATAGATGACACCATTTCTGACTGAGGTTCTGAAGTTGGCCAATGAGGAAAGCTACTGAGCAGGTGGGGTGTTACTGCTGCTCTTTACTGACTCTGGACACAGCATAACCAACTGCTTCAAGTTCCTTGTGATTTGATTTCTCCACCATGATGGATTATACCCTTGAAGTGGGAGACAAAATATACCTTTCCCCTTGAGTTCCTTTTTAAAGAAAACTAACATGGGGAGAGTCCTGGGAATGAAGAAGAGGAAATGAAAAAGGAAAAGAGTGGGTAAGAAAGAGTGAGGGGGTGAATGTAATCAAAGGACTGTAGTCACTTATGGAGACATAATGAGATGGCTTACTTAGTTTGGGACATACAATACAAAAGCAAAACAGTATATACTAATTAATGAGGAGAAGCAGTCATCAACTGTATAAAGGTAGAACTAAGATTTGTGATAAAAAACAGAAAGAAGAGGACAGAGCTGGGTTTGTACCCCATGTGCCCAGCCATCAGTCTGCTGCCTCTCAGAGGGTCTAGGTTTGCATTTATTTATTTATTTTTTTAGTTATTTTTATTTTCTATATTCTATGTTTACATTTCAAAGGCTTTCCCCTTTCCCAGTTCCCACCCACCATAGTTCCCATAGTTCTTCTCCCCCCCAACTATTCCCCAATCATTCCCCCTCCCCCCTCGGTTTCTTTACTAAACTGGATGCAATCTTTACATGCCCAGGGTCCTCTCCTTTCTTCTTCTTGGGAATCATTTGACTTGCTATTTGTGTCTTGAGTATTTAGTGCTTCTGGGCTCATTAATATCCACTTATCAGTGATTGCATTTCGTGTGCAATCTTTTGTGATTGGGTTAGCTCACTCAGGATGATATTTTCCAGGTCTAACCATTTACCTACAAATTGCATGAATTCATTATTTTTAATTGCTGAGTAGTATTCCATTGTATAAATATACCACATTTTCTGTATCCATTCCTCCTTTGAGGGATATTTGGGCTCCTTCCAATTTCTGGCTATTATAAACAAGGCTGCTATAAACATAGTGGAGCATGTGTCTTTATTGCATGCAGGGGAATCCTCTGGGTATATGCCCAGGAGTGGTATGCCAGGGTCCTCTGGAAGTGACATGCCCAATTTTCTGAGGATCCGCCAAACTGATTTCCAGAGCGGTTTTACCATTTTGCAATCCCACCAACAGTGGAGGAGTGTTCCTCTTTCTCCACATCCTCGCCAGCACTTGTTGTCTCTTGAGTTTTTAATCTTAGCCATTCTGACTGGTGTGAGGTGGAATCTCAGGATTGTTTTGATTTGCATTTCCCTGATGACTAATGATGTTGAACATCTCTTAAGGTGTTTCTCGGCCATCCAAATTTCTTCTGGTGAAAATTCTTTGTTTAGCTCTGTGCCCCATTTTTTGATAGGGTTATTTGGTTCTTTGGGGTCTAACTTCTTGAGTTCTTTGTATATATTGGATATTAGCCCTCTGTCGGATGTGGGGTTGGTGAAGATCTTTTCCCACTTTGTTGGTTGCCGTTTTGTCCTTCGGACAGTGTCCTTTGCTTTGCAGAAACTTTGTAATTTTATGAGGTCCTATTTGTCGATTCTTGATCTTAGTGCGTACGCTATTGGTGTTCTGTTCAGGAACTTTTCCGCTGTGCCCAAGTCCTCCAGGGTCTTCCCAAGTTTCTTTTCTAATAGTTTCAGTGTGTCTGGTTTTATGTGGAGGTCCTTGATCCACTTGGAGTTGATCTTAGAGCAAAGAGATAAGAGTGGGTCAATTCGCATTCTTCTGCATGTTGACCTCCAGTTGAACCAGCACCATTTGTTGAAAAGGCTATCTTTATTCCATCGGATGGTTGTGGCTCCTTTATCAAAGATCAAGTGACCATAAGTCTGTGGGTTAATTTCTGGGTCTTCAATCCTGTTCTATTGATCTGTTTGCCTGTTGCTATACCAATACCATGCAGTTTTTAACACAATTGCTCTGTAGTACTGCTTGAGGTCAGGGATATTGATTCCCCCAGAAGTCCTTTTATTGTTGAGAATAGTTTTAGCTATCCTGGGTTTTTTGTTACTCCAGATGAATTTGAGAATTGCTCTTTCTAGATCTATGAAGAATTGAGTTGGGATTTTGATGGGGATTGCATTGAATCTGTATATTGCTTTTGGCAAGATGGCCATTTTTACTATATTGATCCTGCCAATCCAGGAGCAAGAAATATTTTTCCATCTTCTGAGGTCTTCTTCGATTTCTTTCTTCAAGGACTTGAAGTTCCTGTTGTACAGATCTTTCGCTTGTTTGGTTAGAGTTACGCCAAGATACTTTATGTTGTTTGTGGCTATTGTGAAGGGTGTTATTTCCCTAATTTCTTTCTCAGCCTGCCTGTCCTTTGAGTACAAGAAGGCCACTGACTTGCTTGAGTTAATTTTATAACCTGCCACTTTGCTGAAGTTGTTTATCAGCTGTAGAAGTTCTCTGGTGGAGTTTTTTGGGTCGCTTAGGTAAACTATCATATCGTCTGCAAATAATGATAGTTTCACTTCTTCCTTTCCAATTTGTATCCCTTTGACTTCCTTATGTTGTCTAATTGCTCTTGCTAGAACTTCAAGTACTATATTGAAAAGATATGGAGAGAGAGGGCAGCCTTGTCTAGTCCCTGATTTTAGTGGGAATGCTTCAAGTTTCTCTCCATTTATTTTGATGTTGGCTATTGGTTTGCTGTAGATTGCTTTTACTATGTTTAGGTATGGGCCTTGAATTCCTGCTCTTTCCAAGACTTTTAGCATGAAAGGATGCTGAATTTTGTCGAATGCTTTTTCAGCATCTAATGAGATGACCATGTGGTTTTTTCTTTCAGTTTGTTTATGTAGTGGATTACATTGATGGATTTCTGTATATTGAACCATCCCTGCATCCCTGGGATGAAGCCTACTTGATCATGGTGGATGATCGTTTTGATGTGCTCTTGGATTCGGTTAGCAAGAATTTTATTTAGTATTTTTGCATCTATATTCATCAGAGAAATTGGCCTGAAGTTCTCTTTCTTTGAAATCTTTTGAAAGAAGCAATTGCCTTTGAAAGGAAGTTTTGTGTCTTTATTGGTGAGTGGTCTTCAGTATGATACATTATTTTCCTATATGATATCCTGAACAATTTAGCATGAAGATAAAGACATGTGCCAAGGCAAACCTATGAGACTACAGTAAGACTTACTCATGAATTAATTTATTCACTGAGAACTTATACATCTATACATATTCACATATGCATACATAATATATACATAATTAATACTCTATTACACATGTGCATGCATGTGTATACCTTCCTTTCTCCTGATACTATTGTGTTGTCCTAACTTCAGCAGAGCATGAGTGACATAATGTAAACCGTTGGTCCTCAAAGTTTATTTTATGGTAAAAGAGAAATGTGTGCCTTAATACATTACCATTTAATCAAAACAAGATGATGTAAACATAAGTGGTGACCATATATGATTCAGAGCTAAAATCGCATCACAAATAGGCACACTTTTGAAAATTATTGCAAAGCAGATGCAGTAAGAATAGGGATATTGAGAAAGTTGTGAAAAATGAGACTGTGAAATAGAAATGGGACAGAGAGGGAAGAGGGAGAGAGGGACAAAGAGGAGAGAGAGAGAGAGAGAGAGAGAGAGAGAGAGAGAGAGAGACTATGACTGGGAACGAAAGCTGACCCCAGACTGTCAAAAGTCATAAATGCAGGTTAGTAAATATCTTTGCAAGTCACCTTGGCAAAAAGTGACACACTGTTTTAAACAGGCAGTATGTAATTTCCATAAGTGACATCACTTGTAAATTTTCCAAGGAAGAGCTTTCAAAAGCCAGACCAAAGCACACTCAGGGAGAAATAATGACATATGGAAAGAAGCTGACAGTAGTTGATGGATTTGAGTTAAAATCGGTGGTGACTTGGGAGAAGTTAGACTTCTTTAGAAGAACATAACAGAGCAGAATTTAGTTATATATTTGATGTTTCTTTTTTTTCTTTTAATTTTCTATATTCTTTGTTTACATTCCAAAGGCTTTCCCCTTTCCCAGTTCCCCCCTCACCATATGTCCCATAGGTCCTCTTCCCTCGACCCATTCCTCAATCACCCCCCCCCCCCATTTCTCTGTTCTGATACTCTCCTACAAAACTGGATCCAGTCTTTCAGGACCAGGGTCCTTTCCTTCCTTCTTTTTGGGAATCTTTTGATTTGTTAATTGTGCCTTGAGTATTCAGAGCTTTTGGGCTCATTAATATCCACTTATCAGTGATTGCATTTCATATGTATTCTTTTGTGATTGGGGTAACTCACTTATGATGATATTTTCCCGACCCAAACATTTGCCTACAAATTGCATGAATTCTTATTTTTAATTGTTGAGTAGTATTCCATTGTATAAATATACCACATTTTCTGTATCCATTCCTCCTGTGAGGGACATTTGGGCTCATTCCAGCTTCTGGCTATTATAAATAAGGCTGCTATGAACATAGTGGAGCATGTGTCTTTATTGTATGCAGGGGAATCTGCTGGGTATATGCCCAGGAGTGGTATGACAGGGTCCTCTGGAAGTGTCATGCCCAATTTTCTGAGGAACCACTATACTGATTTCAAGAGCGGTTGTACCATCTTGGAGTCCAACCAACAGTGTAGGAGTGATCCTCTTTCTCCACATGCTCACCAGCATCTGTTGTCCCTTGAGTTTTTAATCTTAGCCATTCTGACTGGTGTGAGGTGGAATCTCAGGGTTGTTTTGATTTGCATTTCCCTGATGACTAATGATGTTGAACATCTCTTAAAGTGCTTCTCAGCCATCCAAATTTCTTCTGATGAAAAATCTTTGTTTAGCACTGTACCCCATTTTTTGATAGGCTTATTTGGCTCTTTGGGGTCTAACTTCGTGAGTTCTTTGTATATATTGGATATTAGCCCTCTGTCAGATGTGGGGTTGGTGAAGATCTTTTCCCAATTTGTTGGTTGCTGTTTTGTCCTTTTGACCATGTCCTTTGCCTTACAGAAACTTTGTAATTTTATAAGGTCCCATTTGTCAATTCTTGATCTTAGAGCATAAGCTATTGGTGTTCTGTTCAGAAACTTTCCCCCTGTGCCCATGGCCTCCAGGGTCTTCCCCAGTTTCTTTTCTATTAGTTTCAGTGTGTCTGGTTTTATGTGGAGGTCCTTGATCCACTTGGAGTTGATCTTAGTACAAGGAGATAAGAGTGGGTCAATTTGCATTCTTCTGCATGTTGACCTCCAGTTGAACCAGCACCATTTGTTGAAAAGGCTATCTTTTTCCACTGGATGGTTGTAATTCCTTTATCAAAGATCAAGTGACCATAAGTCTGTGGGTTCATTTCTGGGACTTCAATTCTATTCCATTGATCTACTTGCCTGTTGCTGTACCAATACCATGCAGTTTTTAACACAATTGCTCTGTAGTACTGCTTGAGGTCAGGGATATTGATTTCCCCCAGAAGTCCTTTTATTGTTGAGAATAGTTTTAGCTATCCTGGGTTTTTTGTTACTCCAGATGAATTTGAGAATTGCTCTTTGTAGATCTATGAAGAATTGATTTGGGATTTTGATGGGGATTGCATTGAATCTGTAGATTACTTTTGGCAAGACGGCCATTTTTACTATATTGATCCTGCCAATCCACAAGGATGAAAGATTTTTTCCATTTTCTGAGGTCTTCTTCGATTTCTTTCTTCAAGGACTTGAAGTTCCTGTCATACAGATCTTTCACTTGTTTGGTTACAGTCATGCCAAGATACTTTATATTGTTTGTGGCTATTGTGAAGGGTGTTATTTCACTAATTTCTTTCTCAGCCTGCTTGTTCTTTGAGTACAAGAAGGCTATTGATTTGCTTGAGTTGATTTTATAACCAGCCACTTTGCTGAAGTTGTTTATCAGTTGTAGGAGCTCTCTGGTGGAGTTTCTTGGGTCACTTAAGTAAACTATCATATCATCTGCAAAAAGTGATAGTTTGACTTCTTCCTTTCCAATTTGTATCCCTTTGACTTTCTTATGCTGTCTAATTGCTCTCGCTAGAACTTACTATATTGAAAAGATATGGAGAGATGGGGGAGCCTTGTCTCGCCCCTGATTTTAGTGGGATTGCTTCAAGATTCTCTCCATTTATTTTGATGTTGGCTATTGGTTTGCTGTAGATTGCTTTTACTATATTTAGGTATGGTCCTTGAATTCCTGTTCTTTCTAGGACTTTTAACATGAAAGGATACTGAATTTTTTCAAATGCTTTTTCAGCATCTAATGAGATGGTCATGTGGTTTTTTTTTTTTTTTAGTTTGTTTATGTAGTGGATTACATTGATTGATTTTCATATATTGAACCATCCCTGCATCCCTGGGATGAAGCCTACTTGATCATGGTGAATGATCTTTTTATTGTGCTCTTGGATTCGGTTGGCAAGAATTTTCTTTAGTATTTTTGCATCAATATTCATAAGGGAAATTGCCCTGTAGTTCTCTTTCTTTGTAGGATCTTTGTGTGCTTTTGGTATCACTGTTATTGTGGGTTCGTAGAACGAATTGGACAGTGTTCCTTCTGTTTGTCTTTTGTGGAATAGTTTGAAGAGTATTGGTGTTAGGTCTTCTTTTCAGGTCTGATAGAATTCTGCACTAAAACCATCAGGTCCCATACTTTTTTTGGTTGGGAGACTTTCTATAACCCCTTCTATTTCTCTAAGGGTTATGAGACTGTTTAGCTGATCTAATTGATCCTGGTTTAATTTTGGTATTTGGTATCTGTCTAGGAAATTGTCCAATTCCTCCAGATTCTCCAGTTTTGTTGAGTATAGGCTTTTGTAGTAGGATCTGATGATTTTTTGAATTTCCTCAGTTTCTGTTGTTATATCCCCCTTTTCATTTCTAATTTTGTTAATTTGGATACTGTCTCTGGGCCTTTTGGTTAGTCTAGCTAAGGGTTTACCTATTTTGTTGATTTTCTCAAAGAACCAGCTCTTGGTTTTGTTGATTCTTTGTATGGTTCTCTTTGTTTCTACTTGATTGATTTCACTTCTTAGTTTGATTATTTCCTGTCTTCTACTCCTTCTGGGTGAATTAGCTTCTTTTTCTTCCAGGGCCTTCAGGTATGCTGTTAAGCTGCTAGTGTATGCTCTCTTCAGTTTCTTTTTGGAGGCACTCAGGGCTATGGGTTTTCCTCTTAGCACTGCTTTCATTGTGTCCCATAGATTTGGGTAGGTCGTTCCTTCATTTTCATTGAATTCTAAAAAGTCTTTTTATTTCTTTCTTTATTTCTTCCTTGACCAAGGTGTCATTGAGTAGAGTATTGTTCAGTTTCCATGTGTATGTGGACTTTCTGTTGTTCTTCTTGCTATTGAAGACCACGTTTACTCCATAGTGATCTGATAGGAGGCATGGAATTAATTCAGTCTTATGTATTGGTTGAGGTCTGTCTTGTTACCAATTATATGATCAATTTTGGAGAAGGTACCATGTGGTGCTGAGACAAAGGTATATTCTTTTGCTTTAGGATGAAATGTTCTATATATATCTGTTAAATCCAATTGGTCCAAAGCTTCAATTAGTTTCACTGTGCCCCTGTTTAGTTTCTGGTTTCCTGATTGGTCCATTGAGGAGAGTAGAGTGTTGAAGTCACCTACAATTATTGTGTTAGGTGCAATGTGTGCTTTAAGCTTCAGTAAAGTTTCTTTTATAAATGAGGGTGCCCTTGCATTTGGAGCATAGATGTTCAGTATTGAGAGCTCGTCTTGGTGGATTTTCCTTTGACCAGCAAGAAGTAACCTTCTGAGTCTCTTTTGATGACTTTAGGTTGGAAGTCAATTTTATCTGATATTATAATGGCTACTCCAGCTTGTTTCCTGAGACCATTTGCTTGTAAAATTGTCTTCCAGCCTTTTACTCTAAGGCAGTGTTTGTCTTTAACACTGAGATGTGTTTCCTGTATGCAGCAAAATGTAGGGTCCTGTTTCTGTATCCAGTCTGTTAGTCTGTGTCTTTTTATTGGGGAATTGAGTCCATTGATGTTGAGATATTAAGCAATAGTAATTATTACTTCCTGACATTTTGGGCATTATTTTTTATATTTGAGAGGTTATCTTCTTTTGGGTTTGATGAGAGGAGGTTTCTATCTTGCTTCTTCTGGGGTGTAGTTTCCCCCCTTGTTTTGGTGTTTTTCCCCTACTATCCTTTGTAGGGCTGGGGTTGTAGATAGGTATTGTGCAAATTTAGTTTTGTCATGGAATACCTTGGTTTCCCCATCTATGGCGATTGAGAGTTTTGCTGGGTATAGTAGTTTTGGCTGAAGTTTCTGTTCTCTTAGAGTCTGCATGAGATCTGCCCAGGATCTTCTAGCTTTCATGGTCTCAGGTGAGAAGTCTGGTGTAATTCTGATAGGTCTTCCTTTATATGTTACTTGTCCTTTTTCTCTTACTGCCTTTAATATTCTTTGTTTAGTACATTTGGGGTTTTGATTATTATGTGACAGGAAGTATTTCTATTCTGGTCCAGTCTGCTTGGGGTTCTGTAGGCTTCTTGTATATTCATGGGCATCTCTCTTTAGGTTGGGGAAGTTTTCTTCCATAATTTTGTAGAAGATATTTGCTGGCCCTTTGAGTTGTATATCTTCACTCTCATGTATACCTATAATCCTTAGGTTTGGTCTTCTCATTGTGTCTTAGATTTCCTGAATGTTTTGGGTTACCAGCTTTTTGCATTTTGCATTTTCTTTAATTGTTGAATCCATGGTTCCTATTGTATCTTCAGCATCTGAGATTCTGTCTTCTATCTCTTGTATTCTGTTGTTGATATTTTTATCTATGACTCCTGATTTCTTCCCAAGGTTTTCTATCTCCAACATTGTCTCCTTTTGTGATTTCTTACTTGTTTCTACTTCTGTTTTCAGATTCTAGATGGTTTTGCTCAGATCTTTCACTTGCTTGTTTGTGTTTTCCTGTAATTCTTTAAGGGATTTTCGTGTTTCTTCTTTTATGACTTCTACTTGTTGACCCACGTTCTCTTGTGTTTCTTTAAGTGATTTTTGTGTTTCCCCCTTATTGGCATCCATCATTTTTTGATCCATATTCTCCTGAATTTCTTTAAGTGATTTTTGTGTTTGGCTTCTAGCTTTTGATCCATTTTCTCCTGTATTACTTTAAGAGATTTATCTAAGTGTTCCTCTATCAGCATCCTGACCAGTGATTTTAGATCTGAGTCTTGTTTTTCTGGTGTGTTGGGGTATCCGAGACTTATTTGTGTTTCCCTTGTAAGGGCTTCTAGCTTTTGATCTATTTTCTCCTGTATTACTTTAAGAGATTTATCTAAGTGTTCTTCTATCAGCATCCTGACCAGTCATTTTGGATCTGAGTCTTTTTTTTCTGGTGTGTTGGGGTATCCGAGACTTATTGCTGTTGGGGAACTGGGTTCGGATGCTGCCATATTGCCTTGATTTCTGTTAGTAACGATCTTACGTTTGCCTTTTGCCATCTGGTTATCTCTGGTGTTAGTTGGTCCTGTAGTTACTAGCTCGTGTTTCAATCTCCTGTGGGCTCGTAAGGCTATTTCCCCACAACGGGGGCACCTGAACCACTGCCCAGCAGCGCTCCCAGATTGCTGACAGGTGGCCTGAGTCCCCTGAGGTCTTAAACTCGGGATATCTCGGGTACCTGGTTCCACCGGCTGGATCAAAACAGCTGGGAAGATGGCGGAGGCTGCAGGGAATGCGGGGGGTCCGCCTTCAGGGCACAGAGCCCAGGCTTGGCTGGGGCCCCCCAAACCGCTGCTCTGTGCACAGCTCCTGCTCAAGGCCTGAGTCCCCAAAGATCTTAAACTCGGGATATCTTGGGTACCTGGTTCTGCCGGCTGGATCAAAACAGCTGGGAAGATGGCGGAGGCTGGTTCCCCCGGCTGGATCAAAACAGCTGGTTCCAAATGTTTCTTTTAAGGAAACTAGAACTTCATGAAAAGGAGGATGTTGTTCCTTTGCATTTTAAACTTTTGTCAAAATAAGTAAATTTAAATGTATTTTAATGGTTTCACATGAGTCGAAGTTACCATACTGGACAAAGTTAGCATGCTCAAAAGTATGTGGCCCTCCTCTCAGTCTAGAGAAAAGATTTGCTGTAGTACACAGGGTTGCCACGTGAATTCCCTTTGGTAACAAGAAAAATTGTCCTTTAAAGAGCTAGAGAGATGGCTCAAGAATTCTTGCTCTGTAGATATGAGGATCAGAATAGAGATGGTGACACCCACAGAACAAGTTGGTAGTCCCTGTAATCCCGGCTCTGGTGAGGGCAGAAATAGGTGATTGCTGGGAATTGTTGGCATCTAGGTTCACTGTCTGAATCAAGAGCTCCAGGTCCAGTGAGAGATCTTGTTTTAAAAGAGTAAGCAGAGGGTGATAGTGGAGGATATCCAGTGGCCCCTCTGCCTTATGAATGTATGCAATGGCCCACATACCACAGACAGGCTCAAGCGCGTGGGTGTGCACCCACATACACACATATACCATAACTAAAAATGAATAAACAAATAAAAATACACTAAAAATCTCATTTGGAAAAAAAAGCTCATTAACTCAACAAATAGTCAACACTTCTGGTTAGTTTTAAATATCTGCTTGTCATAACCTAGAATCACCTAAGGGAGCCTCAGTTGGGGAAATGCTTAGATTAGGCTGGTGTGAGGGTATGTCAGTAGGGAGATTGTCTTGACTGTTAATTGGTGGAGAAAGACCCAGCCCAGTGTGGATGAAACCATTCCTTAGGTAAGGAGCCCAGAACTGTGATAGAAGAGAAAGGTAGATGAAAGCTAGTTAGTAAATGGGCACAGTGATGGGTGCATCAGATCCTCTTGGCTCTGGACTGTGAAGGAGGTATGACTAGCTGCTGGAGCTCCTACCTTGACTTGTTGTCAGTAATGTGCTGAAATGTGAAACTGTGGGCTGAACAAATCCTTCCCTCCCTAATGTTGTTTTGGTCAGGGTGTTTGTAGTAGTTTGAATGAGAACGATTCCCTATTAGATTGGGTAGATGAACACTTGGTCTCCAGTTAGCAGTGCTATCTGGCAGGTGCAGGAGATGCAGCCTTGGTGGAGGAAGTGCACCACTGGGGGTTGGGCTTAGAGATTAATGAGCCTTGTCCTCATTCCAGTCTGGTCTCTTTACTTCCTGCTTGTACTCGAAAGTGTGAGCTCTCAGCTTCCTGTTCTTGCTGCTGTGCGTTTTCTGCTTACTGCTCTGCCTCTCCCTACCATGGTAATATCATCCTACTGGAATGGTAAGCCCAATTAGATCCTTTCTTCGATCAGCTGCCTTGCTCATGATGTTTGATCATAGTGACATAAAAGAAATCAATACAGTGATTTTTCCAAGAAAGAGAAATGAAAGCAGGACCAGTATTCATTTGTTAGGCTCAGAAGTATAATTGCCATGGGCTAGTTGTTCTCTCATATTGCTAATGTGGCAGTAGAGTCATGGTTCCCACACAAAGTAAAGGCACTCGACAAAGGCATCCCATTGTGGCTTGAATTAAGCCAAATCATCGTAAAACATCCTCAGAAAATTACAACAGGTCTTCCATTGATCTATACATCTATTTATGTGGAAATATAATAATGTACTGGCTAGCTCTGTAGTATAGCTTGAAATCAGTTATGGTAATGCCCCATATCACTCATTTTGTTTGGGATTGCTTTGGTCATCTATAGACTTTTGTGCTTTTGTATATTTTAATAAAAGGGGAGACCTATATATAATTCATACAATTACTGTCATCTGATTTTTGAGAAAGATATACAAGAAATTACACAGAAGAAAAGACAGCATCTTAAAAAATATGATGTTGTAAAAACTGGATATGAACATGTAGAAGAAGAAACTACATCTTTTACCCAGCAAAATTAAACTCCAAATGGATTAAGGATCTCAGTGTAAGACTTGGAACTCTGAAATGGCCAGAGAAAAAAGTAGTGACTGCACAACAAATATAGGCATAGGTAAAGACTTTCTCAATATGACCTCCATTGCTTAGGATATAAAGTGAACAAATGACCAATAAAAACATAAAATTAAAATGCTTTGCACAGCAAGATAAATGCTAAATTGAGTATGGAGACAGCTTGAAGAATGGGAGAAAACTTTTGCTAGTTGTATGCCTGACAGAGGATTAATGTCCAGAAAACACAAAGAATTCTAGAAACCCAACATCAAGAAAATAACCTGAGTTTATTTAAAGAGTAGGCTGTAGAACTGGAAAGAGAATTCCAAAAGGAAGAAATGCAAATGAACATACATCCTTTTCAAAATATCCAACATCTTTTGTCATTGAAAATCAAGACTACATGGAGACTCCATCTCATTTCAGTCTGAGTGGTCATTCCCAAGAAAACAAATGGCAGCAAATGATGGCAAGGTTTGGGAAAGGGGACACTTATTCATCGTGGGTAGCAATTGTAAGCTGATGCAGGCATTATGGGAATCAGTGTGGAGGTTTCTTAGAAAGCTGAGAGGAGATCTACCATAGACACCGATCAGCAACACCACTCCCAGGACTCCATACCGTGCAACAGATACCTGTCCATCTGTGTTTATTGCTGCTCCATTCATGACAGCTAGGAAAGTAAATCAACCGAGATGTCTACTCAGCTGCAAAGAAAAACTAAATTATGAAAATTTCATGAAAATGAATGGAACTAGCAAACAGAATACTGAATGAGATAACCTGGATTCAGAAAGACAAATGCCACATGTTCTCCCTCATGTGAGCCTTGTGTCTCAATTTCTCTAAATTGTTAATGTGTCTATATAAGCCAGGGTAAAAGAAAAGAGTTACAAGGTGATGTGAGGGTAGAGGAGTGTGTGTAGTGGAAATACTGGTAGAATGGCTTCTTTTTTCTCTTTTTTTCTTTTTAAAGATTTTTAAGATTTATTTATTATTATATGTAAGTACACTGTAGTTATCTTTAGACACACCAGAAGAGGGATCAGATCTCATTACGGATGGTTGTGAGCCACCATGTAGTTGCAAGGATTTGAACTCAGGACCTTCAGAAGAGCAGTCAGTGCTCTTAACCACTGAGCCATCTCACCAGCCCAGTAGAAAGGTTTCAACAGGAATGCACGTGTCAGGAAGGTGAGGTATGGTGGGCGGGTCACCTGAAAGTAAAACATGTTAGAAAAAGCCATATAGAAATGTGCTACCTTTATAGATTAACTTAAAAACTTTTTTTTATGTTTTTGGGTTTTTTCTTGTATTTTTTTAAGGGGCGGGGGTGGGAATCTAAAATGGAGCCTTCCTGCATAGATGGATACGGATAATGCCATTCCTAGAAGCCATGGCTTTATAAGTTGAGATCCCAATGTTGGAGGAAGGGTGCTTCTGTGTGACGTGTTGGCCAGGGACCATGCACTGGCCCCCTCAACACTCAAGCTATTGTCATTGCTCTTGCTTTCCCACCTGTGTTAGCTGGTAGCAAGGCTAGCAGAAGTCATCATAGGCTATGGTCATCGGAGACAGAGAAACAGAGCTGGAACGGAACTGAAGCTTCCTCACTGCTGGTTAACTTTCAGGCTTTTAAAGGAGAAAAGCCAACAGCAGTCTAATCCAGCCTCAGGGCTTGTACATCGACTTGCCAGCCAAGGCATTCCCACTGGCGGCACTACTGTTGCAGTAGTAACCTACTACTTCATACTTGAATTCAAGGCTATTCCTTCAGAAGGAATAATGCTGAATACTGTAAAGGTGGCGAGAGCCTGTGACTAGGGAGGGCATATGCTCTAGTGAAATCTACTATTGATGCCTTGCTAAATGCAAAGATGCTGCTTCCTAACTATGTCTATATCTACAGATCAGGGAAGCTCTTAACTTTCCTCACAGAAGCTTCTCTTGACAGTGGTCGATGATCAGTGCAGACTCATAACCTGTCAAAACTTCTGAGAATAAGGCACAGTTGAGTGCTCAACTCCAAGAGAAACATCTAAATCGCCCACTCTAAAACCTCATGAAAGATGTAGTAGAAACACTGGAAGAACTGAACGATAGGGAGGGGTGCTGTAGAAATGCTATCTTCTTGGATACGGCATGGCCATTGCTGTCATAAATGCACAGTAGTTGTTCTCAGTTTCTGTTGCTTGCTTCTGATACAAACTTACCTGTTCAGCTTGACGATTAATGTCCTTTGTCAACTTGATAGAATCTAGAATGATCTGGGAGATGGGCCTCTGGGCGTGCTTGTGGGGAATCACTCTGATTATAGTAATTGATGTGGTAAGAGCCACCCACTGTAGGTGGCACCATTCCATGGCTGGGATCCTGGACTGCTCACACAGTGAAAGGGAAAGGGACAGAGCGTGTGTATTCATTGCTTTCTTCTGACTGCCGATATGATGTGATCAGCTGCTTCAAGCTCCTGCTGCTTTAACTTCCCAGACACAATGAACCTTGAAATGTGAGATTCAATAACCTTCATTACCCTTTGTCAGAATAATTTATCACAGCAACAAAAGAGAAACTAAGACAGAAAATGATATTCAGAGTGGGGGTGTTTCTGTATAAAATAAACCTGATTAAATCGTTCTTAGGTCCAAGGAACTGTTTTGTAGCTAGAATGTGGAAGAGTTTGGGACTTTACTCACAGAAGTCATAGCATGTTGACAAAGAAATTAGTGGATCATCCTGTTGGAAGGCAAGAGTGCTGAGAGAAATGTGAACAGTAAGAGATCTGGCTCCTAAGGATCAGATGATCCAAATTTATCTAACTATAAAAAGCTTAAGCTTCTCCAAAGCAACTGCCTGGGAAAGTGTTTTCTAGGGCAGGCACGAAACACCTGATGTAGCTGGGGGTCAAGGAGGGCCAGCCTCCTTCCTCAGCGGGCGGCAAAGCTTGGAAACATTATTCACATGGTTCTGTTTTTGGAAGATGTAAGACTGAGGAGAGCCACTGAGGCAGGTGATGGGTGATGGATCCAAGTCGCTGGAGAGAGGGCCGATGGTCTGTTGACTGAAGCTGTGAGGGCGAAGCCTAAGCTGCAATAGGGATCTCAGAATGATGCAGATGACAGGACCATGGAACAGAGGCGCAGGATAGTTCTAGATATGGAGTGGATTCAGGCCTGGACAGAATCTGTGTACTACAGGCGACAGAGTTGTAGGGCATTGTAGTGGGTAATAACTAATAAAGAGTACCGCCCTGCTAGGCCTCTTCATCTAGTCCTGGGGGTCTCGCTCAGGTCAACTCTCACTGTCACCGCTAAAGCAATCTTTCTCAGCTAGCACTCACAGCATCCTAGCTGTGTTTCCTCTCTGCACCCAAACACCTGGTAAAGCATGACTATTTATTTATTTATTTATTTATTTACTTACTTACTTACTTACAGCAATGTCCTCATTTTATTTTAGCAATGTATATTAGCAAATCTGTAATTCTGTTGCTGTGTGCTAAGTAAGGCTGTCCCCTGGCAGTTCTATTGAATGCTTGTAGAATGATCAAGATGGCCATGGCTGAGGTTGGTAAACAAACTGGCCTCAAACTCCCTATGGGCCTATGGGCTGTAAGGCCTCAGTCTTGAGCTCCAAGGTCCCCACCCTCTCTCCCTGCTCCCCTGCTCCAAGGATAGAGACAGAAACCCAAGGTAAGAAAACTGACTCTAAAATGCCCAGAGCCATTTCCCACAATGCCTCGGGAGCTTGTCTCAAATTGTTTTGAAATTTCCTGTCACTTGGTGGTTCCTTTGCTTTCTAGAAAGCATTGCAGCAGAAACCTGTCCTGATTGCCCTGTAAGAGATAACCAGGACGTTCACCCAGGGCTGCGCTTCCACCCAAGTGTAAATGTACCCTAGTCACTTTTGACTATCATGAGTGCCGTTACCCAAGATCCAGCAGCAGCTCAGCCCTGTTCTGCTCTTAGATGCTCCAGTCCACTTTGCCACCAGAGCTCCAACTGAGAATTGGAATCAAAGTTTCTATAAATAAAGCGGAATGTAATGTTAATCAATATAAAGAGCTGGGCATGGCAATGTGTACTTGACATCCCAATATTCAGGAAAAGCATGGCTCTTAAACTTGAATAGTTGACCAAATATCTTTATGTATATAAAACTCCCAATTACATAATGCCAATTTACAATGATAAAGTATTATCCCAGTATTTCTAACCTCTCCAAAACACCAGAAATACCTCTGATTCCATCTGGATATCCGCAACTCCGCTGCTTTGCTTGTCTGGTCCTGGAGCCTCCCTCTCTCTCTCTGCCCCTCACCTCTCTTAGCTCCTCCTCCTCTCTCCCCTCCAATCGCTGGCCTCTCACTGCCTTAATGTGAATGGATAGGAAATATCTTGCAACAGGGCATGAGTGGGGCTACCTAAGCATTTTGGAGCCTTGATAATTACATTTTGAGCCCTAGATATCAGATAAGAAGTGACGGTGTTTGGTGTCTGTGTTGCTGGATTTTTGTTTTGCTTTGCTGTGATTGTTTCTTGATGCACCTCAGCTCTTCCCCTTGTAATGGATACTTTCTGCCACTCTATGATGGAAGTATGGACTTGGTTTTGCTTTTATAGGAGCTCTCCACTTAGAAATTTTGACTTTTAGAGACTTTGCCCTGGGATTGTTAAAGACTACATGGATTTTTAACAGGTGGGCAATATTTTTCTCTGTGAGACAAACACAGTTTGGAGATAGAAGGTAGAAGGATATGCCTTCAAAGTGATGTGTTTGTCAAGTAAACAATGAGTGGAGCTGTGATGGTTATGTTAATTGTCTTGATAGAGTCTAGAATAATCTGAGAGATGGGCCTCTGGGCAGGCCTCTGATTACATTATCTTGATTACATTAATTGATGTGGGAAGACCAACCCACTGTAGGTGACATCATTCCTGGCTGGCATCCTGGACTCTGGACTGTATATGTGTGCGGTGGGAGGAAGGGAAATGAATGTACATACGTATTCATTACTATCTCCTTTTCAATGTAATGAATTGTCTCAACCGTATTGACTTCCCCACAATGATGGACTGCACCTTGAACTGTGAGCTAAAACACATCCTTTCCCTCTTAATTTTCTTTTGTCGGAATATTTTTAATCACAACAATAGGAGAGAAACGATGACACCCAGTGTCTATGCCATGGGAAATTGGAGAATTCCTCCCAGAGGATGAAGAGTATATTTCTCCGCTCTGTTGTTGCAAGACTTGGCCATGTGACTTGTTTTGATAAAGAACCAAGAGCCAAGTGATAGGAACAAAGGGTATAAGTGTCTCCATCATTTAGCTTGGCCTCCTATAGCTTGGCCTCATATATTTCTGTTTTTCCCCATAAAGAGAGCCTGTCTCCTCGAAGAGAGCTACACCTGTCTGGTGTAACTACTGGTTAATGACCAGGTGGAAACTTTAGCCCAATTGGCAGCCAGAAGCTAAGCGGTATTAGTTCAAGATGAGATTAGGCCAACTCCAGCTATTCTACAGATGTTATAGAGAAACAAAAGATGTACTGATCAGCCACCAGGTTCCTTGGATTATTTGTTATATAGCATAATTGCAACAGAAATATGACTAATATAGAGGGATGGGTTCTATCTTTACTGGCTTAATAGCTAATTATGTTCCAACTTATTCTCATTGCGTAATTTAAAAGTTTTGCTCACTTATTTTTATTTTTAAAAAAGCTTGAGGATATAACTGACTTTTCTTTGAGGGTCAGTTAAAGCAGAGAACATTTTATACCTGCTAGTGTTGTTTAGGTGGGTGCTATCATTTGAATGATAAATGTGTGTCACAGATATATGGGTTAAAGGCATGGTTCCAAAGGTGGTGCTATTAGAAAACACTATGGGCTTTAGTGAGGTCAGTTCTTATGGAGGGCATTCATGATATACTTTCAAAAGGAATTGTGGGTCCCTCTCTCTATTTTTGCCTTACAATATAACCCGTTTGCTGTCATTTGTTCCAATCATGATATGATTTCTGCATAAGAGACACAAAACAATGGGCTATCTGATCTCAGACTGGAAACTCAAGAAACATGGGCTGACTAAAACTTTTCTCTTTGTAAAGCTCAGGTATTTTGTTAAATCTATGTAAAGTAGGCTTAATTATTTGATAGTTTCTCTGATTTATTGATTTGTGTTTTAAAAAGAGGGTGGAAGATAGGGATACCTTTCTCTTATCCCATATGTGTTCTTGAGCATTTATCAAGGCCAGGGGTGTGTGTGGGGAATACAAGAAATACAGATTATTTCAAACAGATCTCACAGTCTAACAGGCTAAATAGACAAGTAACTCAATCACTAAGATAAAGATGAGGGAGAGGGGTGGATATTGTCAAAATACCTAATACACGTGGGAGAAAATATCTCTATGCCTGTCAGCCACAACAAATGTACAATGATAAGAAATCAGAAAGAAAAAATTGAACAGTAGAGAGGAGAACAGTGGCTTGTGAGGGCTTTGGGCCAATCCAAAGAGATATCTTCTCTTAAATCAACTATTGTGATGTAATGGTTCATGATACATATTTGTAATAATGTTCCTCCCCCCCACCTGCACACAATTTAGAACCTTACTTGAGCTTCCAGAATCACCAAAGCCTACATCTTTCTATTCACACATGTACACACACATTTTTAAGGTCGAATGTAACTATAGTTGGGACTTATTAAATGTTCTGCCATAATGCTCTTGATTCAAATCTCAGAGTGAACTTTTAGATTTGTTGCCTCTAGTTAACGTTTCTGACAAAGAAATATGGAACCCCATCTTCTACAATTAAAAGGCATAGTACTCTGATACTGTGTTTAGTATAATGGCTATTTTTTTTTTGAGTTTTCTGTGACATAACCAATCTCTTTCATACAGAAATTCTGAGGTTCTGTTAATTTTTCCTGTGTGAGCCTTCCATGGATCATACCTCAGGGTTTAGGAGTTTGTGTAAAGAACTTTTAAGAAGCATAAACCTCTATAAACCCTTTAAACCTCGACATAAATTCTGTTGAAAGGAAGTGAAATAAAAACCCAGTAATATCCGTCCAAGCTGCATGCTAGTGACTGACGAGGGGAAATCTGGGAGTCAAAGTTTTCTTGACTATTTTTAGGTTTTGACAAGATCCCCTCAGGGGAACTCTGTCATCTTATTACTTACAGAATTGGATTTAGATCTATGGAAATCAGAAGAAATACTGTCTGTTTCTCTTGCCTTCTTGAATCTTTCCATGACAAATCTTAGAAACAAATGGCCTCCAGAGGTGAGAACAGCCTAATGCTTTTGCAAGCACCGTACAGGAAGATGTTGCTTTTGTTCTTAACTTAACAAAATCTAGCTTAGATCGCCCACACAGAGAGGGACTCTGAAGGTCATTGTGCTAAAATATACCATCTGTGGTTTTTGATTTTTCAGTTTGCACTTCCACTTTCCCCTTTCTTGGGTAAATTGAGCATTTCAATCTCCTTAGTTGATTTATATTTATACTCTCTTTAACAGGCTTGGATGGCTTCCCTGAAGTTTATTTTATTTACTAGTATGTGCACATATATTTCTTAGCTCTCTTCTTTGAGTTCCTCTAAATTTTTAAAATTTTTTTATTGTATAGAATCATTATATGTGGTATTGAGTTATATAAGCCTGTTTTCATAAAAGTTGATGCTATACATTGAGCACATAGGCAATCATACCCCCTCCCCACTTTATCTCTCTGCTCCCTCCACAGTCCTTTAATTTCTTTTGTCTTTCTAGACAATTACATTTTTAGTTCCATGTCATATATTTGTGCATTATTTTATGAATATGTGTAGAATCTAGGGATCACATAGAAGAGAAAATACATGGTACTCATTTTGAGTGACTGGCAGAAGTAATTTTTACTGAGTTGTATTCCTTTTTCTTGCAAACAACATAACTTCATTCTTCATGGCTGAGAAGTTTCTGTATGTATTGGCCTTTTTTCCCCCCACTCATTCTTGTGCTGGTGGACCTCTCCTGGCTTCACACCTTCAATGTTGTGAATAGTGTGCAGTAAACACAGCTATGCTATCAGCGTTGATATGTCATCTTGGAATCCTGTAGGCCAATAGCTAGGAATAGCCCCATTGGTTGATCTGTTTTTAGTTGTGCTGAGGAACCTTCCTGTTGGGTTCCAGAATAGGTGGGCTAGTGTCAATCCTCCGACGCTATATCAGGGTTCCTTTTATCCGTGCCTCACCAGCATTTCTTGACATTTGTTTTGGTAATTACTCTCATTCTAACTTGAGTGAGGCAGAATACCATTCTTGTTTTAATTTGCATTTCTCTGATGAATAGTGGGAATTTCTCATATGTTCATTGTATGAGTTTCATCATTTGGGTACTATTTAGTTTATTAGTCTATTTATTCATTGGGTTTGCTTTTTATTAACTTGAGTTTGAATTCATTGTGTATTGGAGTTGCTAATCATTTGTCTGCTGTATAGCTGCTGGGTCTTCTCCCATTCTGTCTTGCCACTCAGTTAACTCTTGACTTTCGTGAAGTTCCTTTGCCAGCTGTTGGCACTATTTCCTGAATGACTCAAGCCTCACCCTTTCTGAATTCCATCTTTGCCTATGCCTGTAGCTTATTGTTTTATTTCCCTCAGACTATTTCAGAGTTGTGTTTCTTATACTAAGGCCTTTGATTAGCTTTGCATTAATTTTTCTGTGGGGCAAGAGATTAATTTCTTCCTATGTCTTAATTATTTTTTCTGTTCTTTTTTATGTTTGGCTTGTTTGTGTTCATCCAGGGTTTTAGTTTTGTTTGAGACAAGGTTTCACTATGTAACCCTGGCTAAGTTGTTATTTCCTATGCAGACCAAATTGGCCTGAAACTCACAAAGATCTGGTTGCCTTTGACTCTTGAGTTCCAGGATTAAGGTGTGTGTGACCATGCCCAGAGAGTTTCCAAGGCTTTGAGGTCTATTTTAAAATTATTTCTTTGGGATCTCTTATTTTTAACATAAGTATTCATAACTATAAACTTACCTCTTAAGACAGTTTTCATTGTATCCTAGATTTGAATATGTTGTGTGCTCATTTTCATTTGCTTATAGGATTTGTTCTTAAAACATGGTGTCTATGTACACTTCTGGCTGACCTGTAAATCACTGTAGACCAGGTTGACCTTGAACTCACTCACAGAGACTTACCTGCCTCTGCCTCTTGAGGGTGTTAAAGGTGTGCACCTCCACCACCACCCAGCATGATTATAGGAGTTTTTAAATTTTTTCTTCATTTTTAACAACTCATTTATCCATCTATTTTAGACTGTCAGATCTCAATGAGTTTGTGTACATACGTTATCTATCTTCTCTTGCTGATGAAATCTAGCTTTATTCCATTGTGTTTAGAAAAACAAAAAAATTTGTCAGTGTTCTTACTTAAGTTTAAACTTGCTTTGTGTTCTATTATATGATCTGTACTAGAGAAAGCTCTGTGGGCTGCTGAGTAGAGTGTGTATTCTGCAGTGCTTGGATGGAATGAATGTTCTTTAGGGAACTATTAGGTCCATTTGATCTATGATATCAGTCTCCAATATTTCTCTTTAATTCTTTTTTTCAAAATGACATGTTTATTTGTCAAAGAATTGTATTGATGGCACCTACTATTACCAATTTGTAGATACACTCAATTTGTACATCTTGAGGTATTTATTTCATCAAAATAAGTGTATCATTTTGGAATGTATATTCTTTTCTTTTCTCTTTCTTGAAAATACTTTTTTCTCATATAGCACATCCTGATTACAGTTCCATCTCCATCTCTTTCTTCTAGTTCATCCCCGTCTTCCTTCCAGTCCATATCCTCCAACCCCTTCCTGTCTCTCAGAAAACATAAAGGCTTCTAAGGAATAATAATAAAATAAAATAATAAAACAAAAGCAAACACATTGGAATAAAACAAAGCAAACAGAAGGAAAAAAGCCCAAGCAAAAGCACAAGAAATAGATGGATGCAGAGACCCATTTTTCACATGTTCAGAGATCTCATAAAAACACAGAACCAGAGCCATAATATACCTATACCTATATCTATATCTATATCTATATCTATATCTATATCTATCTATATCTATATCTATATCTATATCTATATCTATATCTATATCTATATCTATATCTATATCATCTATATAGATATATCTAGGGGAGAGAGAGAGGGAGAGAGAGAGAGAGAGAGAGAGAGAGAGAGAATAAAACATTTAAAGGTCCTGACAACATTAGGTGACAAGGAACTTTGTTTACCTGTAGCAATGAAAAGTAAGAACATAGAAAGGTCAAAAGAAAATGGCAGCACTCCCTGCAGACGCCGCCATCTTCGCGGCTGCTTGGATCGAGTGGGCAGAACCAGGTACCCGAGATATCCCGAGTTTAAGATCTCTGGGGACTCAGGCCACCAGGCAGTGATCTGTGAGCAGGAGCCGGGCAGAGCAGTGGTTCCTGTGTTCCAGCTAGGTGTGGGTTCTGTGCCCTTTGGGAGACTCCGCATTCCCCACAACTGCTGCCATTGTTGCTGCTGCCTGGACTGAGCAACCAGAACCAGGTACTCATGATATCCCGAGTTTAAGATCTCTGGGGGCACAGGCTGCCAGGCAGCAATCTGTGAGCAGGAGTTGGGCAGAGCAGTGGTTCCAGTGTCTCAGCCAGGCATGGGTTCTGTACCCTGGGGGGAACCTGCATACCACCATCTTCGTTGCTGCTTGGAGCAAGTGGGCAGAACCAGGTACCCAAGATATTCCGAGGTTAAAATCTCTGGGGACTCAGGCCAACAGGCAGGGACCTGCACACAGGATCTGAGCAGAGAGGTGGTTCATCTGTGCGCCAGCCAGGCCTGGGTCTTGTGCTGGGCAGGGTGATCAGCACTTGGAGGAGCTCCCAGCCACCATCTTCGCTCCTTGACAGAGCAGACAAGCAGCATCAGGTCCACAGAGACATCCGAATATAACACTGCTTGGAGCAAGATACACCAGGGGTCCAACAGCACCCAAGAGGAGGGCAGCACATCAGCAATCTGTGCCAGGGGAAATACAGTGATCCAGTGGTGGGAAAATAGCCTTATGAGCCCACAGGAGGTTCAAGTGCCAGCTAGTGACTACAGGACCAACTAGTACCAGAGATAACCAGATGTCAAAAGGCAAACGTAGGAACGTTACTAACAGAAATCAAGGCAATATGGAAACATCCAAACCCAGTTCCCTGACAGCAATAAGTCTCTGACACCCCAACACACCAGAAAAACAAGATTCAGATCTAAAATCACTGGTCAGGGTGCTGTTAGAGGAACACATAGATAAATCTCCTAAAGAAATACAGAAGAAAATATATCAAAAGTTAGAAGCCCTTACAAGGCAAACACAAAAATCACTTAAGGAAATTCATGAAAATATGGATCAAAAAATAGAAGCCAATAAGGAGGAAATACAAAAATCACTTAAAGAAATACATCATGAAAAAAATCACTTAAAGAACGTCATGAAAGAGGAAACACAAAAATCTCTTAAAGAATTACATGAAAACAAAAACAAGCAAGCAAAAGATCTGAGCAAAACCATCTAGAACCTAAAAACACAAGTAGAAACAACTAAGAAATCGCAAAGGGAGACAACTTTGGAGATAGAAAACCTTGGGAAGAAATCAGGGGCCTAGATGCAAATATCAAAAATAGAATAGAAGAGATAGAAGAAAGAATCTCAGATGTTGAAGATACCTTAGGAACCATGGACTCAAAAATTAAAGAAAATTCAAAATGCAAAAATCTTGTAACCCAAAACATTCAGGAAATCCAGGACACAATGAGAAGACCAAACCTAAGGATTATAGATATAGATGAGAGGGAAGATTTAAAACTTAAAGGGCCAGTAAATATCTTCTACAAAATTATGGAAGAAAACTTCCCCAACCTAAAGAGAGAGATGCCCATAAATATACAAGAAGCCTACAGAACTCCAAAGAGACTGGACCAGAACAGAAATACCTCCCGTCACATAATAATCAAAACCCTAAATGTACTAAACAAAGGAAGAATATTAAAGGCAGTAAGAGAAAAGGGACAAGTAACATATAAAGGAAGTCCTATCAGAATTACACCAGACTTCACACCTGAGACCAGGAAAGCTAGAAGATCCTAGGCAGATATCATGCAGATTCTAAGAGAATACAAACTTCAACCAAAACTACTATACCCAGCAAAACTCTCAATCGCCATAGATGGGGAAACCAAGGTATTCCATGACAAAACCAAATTTGTATGATATCTATGCACAAACCTAGCCCTACAAAGGATAATAGGGGGAAAACACCAACACAAGGAGGGAAATTACACCCCGGAAGAAGCAAGATAGAAACCTCCCCTCATCAAACCTAAAAGAAGAAACCACTCAAATATAAAAAAATAATTTCAATAATTTAGGAATTAATAATTACTATTCCTTAATATCTTTTAACATCAATGGTCTTAATTCCCCAATAAAAATACATAGACTAACAGACTGGATACTGAACCAGGATCCTACAATTTGCTGCATACAGGAAACACATCTCAGTGTCAAAGACAAACACTACCTTAGAGTAGAAGGCTGGAAGACAATTTTACAAGCAAATGGTCTCTGGACACAAGCTGGAGTAGCCATTCTAATATCAGATAAAATTGACTTTCAACCTAAAGTCATCAAAAGAGACAAGGAAGGTCAAAGGGAAAATACACCAAGAAGAACTCTCAATACTGAACATCTATGCTCCAAATGCAAGGGCACCCTCATTCATAAAAGAAACTTTACTAAAGATTAAAGCACACATTGCACCTAACACAATAATTGTGGGTGACTTCAACACTCCACTCTCCTCAATGGACCGATCAGGAAGCCAGAAACTAAACAGGGACATAGGGAAAGTAATTGAAGCTTTGGACCAATTGGATTTAATGGATATATATAGAACATTTCATCCTAAAGCAAAAGAATATACCTTTTTATTAGCACCACATGGTACCTTCTCCAAAATCAATCATATAATTGGTCACAAGACAGATGTCAACAAATACAAGAAGATTGATCTAATCCCATGCTTCCTATCAGATCACTATCAAGTAAAATTGGTCTTCAATAGCAAGAAAAACAACAGAAAGACCGCATACACATGGAAACTGAACAATATTCTACTCAATGACACTTTTGTTAAGGAAGAAATAAGGAAAGAAATCAAAGACTTTTAGAATTCAATGAAAATGAAGGAACGACCTACCCAAATCAATGGGACACAATGAAAGCAGTGCTAAGAGGAAAACTCATAGCCCTGAATGCCTCCAAAAAGAAACTGGAGAGAGCATACACTAGCAGCTTAATGGCACATCTGAAAGCCCTGGAACAAAAAGAAGCTAATTCACCCAGGAGCAGTAGAACACAGGAAATCATCAAACCAAGGGCTGAAATCAATCAAGTAGAAACAAAGTGAACCATACAAAGAATCAACAAAACCAGGAGCTGGTTCTTTGTGAAAATCAACAAGATAGATAAACCCTTAGCCAGATTAACGAATGGGCACAGAGACAGTATCCAAATTAATAAAATTAGAAATGAAAAGGGGGATATAACAACAGAAACTGAGGAAATTCAAAATATCATCAGATCCTACTACAAAATCCTATACTCAACACAACTGGAGAATCTGGAGGAAATGGACAATTTCCTAGACAGATACCAAATACCAAAATTAAATCAGGATCAATCAGATCAGCTAAACAGTCCCATTAACCCTAGAGAAATAGAAGGGGTTATAGAAAGTCTTCCAACCAAAAAAAGTACGGGATCATATGGTTTTAGTGCAGAATTCTATCAGACCTTCAAAGAAGACCTAACACCAATACTCTTCAAACTATTCCACAAAATAGAAACAGAAGGAACACTGCCAAACTCGTTCTACGAAGCCACAATTACGTCGATATCAAAACCACACAAAGATTCAACAAAGAAAGAGAACTACAGGTCAATTTCCCTTATGAATATTGATGCAAAAATACTAAAGAAAATTCTTGCCAACCGAATCCAAGAGCACATCAAAAAGATCATTCACCATGATCAAGTAGGCTTTATCCCAGGGATGCAGGGATGGTTCAATATATGGAAATCCTTCAATGTAATCCACTACATAAACAAACTAAAAAAACAAAACAAAAAAAAAACCACATGGTCATCTCATTAGATGCTGAAAAAGCATTTGACAAAATTCAGCATTCTTTCATACTAAAAGTCCTGCAAAGAACAGGAATTCAAGGCTCATACCTAAACATAGTAAAAGCAATATACAGCAAACCAGTAGTCAACATCAAAATAAATGGAGAGAAACTTGAAGCAATCCCACTAAAATCAGGGACTAGAAAAGGCTGCCCTCTCTCTCCATATCTTTTCAATATAGTACTTGAAGTTCTAGTGAGAGCAATTAGACAACATAAGGAAGTCAAAGTGATTCAAATTCGAAAGGAAGAAGTCAAACTATCATTATTTGCAGATGATATGATAGTATACATAAGTGACCCAAAAAACTCCACCAGAGAACTCCTACAACTGATAAACAACTTCAGCAAAGTGGCTGGTTATAAAATCAACTCAAGAAAATCAGTAACCTTCCTGTACTCAAAGGACAAGCAGGCTGAGAAAAAAGTTAGGGAAATAACACCCTTCACAATAGCCACAAACAACATAAAGTATCTTGGCGTAACTCTAACCAAACAAGTGAAAGATCTGTATGACAGGAATTTCAAGCCCTTGAAGAAAGAAATTGAAGAAGACCTCAGAAGATGGAAAAATATTTCATGCTCATGGATTGGCAGGATCAATATAGTAAAAATGGCCATCTTGCCAAAAGTAATCTACAGATTCAATGCAATCCCCATCAAAATCCCAAATCAATTCTTCATAGATCTACAAAGAGAAATTCTCAAATTCATCTGGAGTAACAAAAAACCCAGGATAGCTAAAACTATTCTCAACAATAAAAGGACTTCTGGGGGAATCAATATCCCTGACTTCAAGCAGTACTACAGAGCAATTGTCTTAAAAACTGCATGATATTGGTACAGCGACAGGCAAGTAGATCAATGGAATAGAATTGAAGACCCAGAAATGAACCCATAGACTTATGGTCACTTGATCTTTGATAAAGGAGCTACAACCATCCAGTGGAAAAAGATAGCCTTTTCAACAAATGGTGCTGGTTCAACTGGAGGTCAACATGCAGAAGAATGCAAATTGACCCACTCTTATCTCCTAGTACTAAGATCAACTCCAAGTGGATCAAGGACCTCCACATAAAACCAGACACACTGAAACTAATAGAAAAGAAACTGGGGAAGACCCTGGAGGCCATGGGCACAGGGGGAAAGTTTCTGAACAGAACACCAATAGCTTATGCTCTAAGATCAAGAATTGACAAATGGGACCTTATAAAATTACAAAGTTTCTGTAAGGCAAAGGACATGGTCAAAAGGACAAAACAAATTGGGAAAAGATCTTCACCAACCCCACATCTGACAGAGGGCTAATATCCAATATATACAAAGAACTCATGACGTTAGACCCCAAAGAACCAAATAAGCCTATCAAAAAATGGGGTACAGAGCTAAACAAAGAATTTTCACCAGAAGAAATTCGGATGGCTGAGAAGCACCTTAAGAGATGTTCAACATCATTAGTCATCAGGGAAATGCAAATCAAAACAACCCTGAGATTCTACCTCACACCAATCAGAATGGCTAAGTTTAAAAACTCAAGAGAAAACAGGTGCTGGCAAGGATGTGGAGAAAGAGGAACACTCCTACACTGTTGGTGGGATTGCAAGATGGTACACCACTCTTGAAATCAGTCTGGCGGTTCCTCAGAAAATTGGGCATGACACTTCCATAGGACCCTGTAATACCACTCCTGGGCATATACCTAGAGGATTCCCCTGCATACAATAAAGACACATGCTCCACTATGTTCATAGCAGCCTTGTTTATAATAGCCAGAAGTTGGAAGAAGCCCGGATGTTCCTCAATGGAGGAATGGATACAGAAAATGTGGTATATTTATACAATTGAATACTACTCAGCAATTAAAAACAATGAATTCATGCAATTTGTAGGCAAATGGTTGGATCTGGAAAATATCATCTAAAGTGAGTTAACCCAATCACAAAAGAATACACATGAAATGCAATCACTGATAAATGGATATTAATGAGCCCAGAAGCTCTGAATACTGGAGGCACAATTAGCAAATCAAAAGATTCCCAAGAAGAAGGAAGGAGAGAACCCTGGTCCTGAAACTGGATTCAGTTTTGTAGGAGAGCACCAGAACAGAGAAATGGTGGGGTGGTGACTGGGGAATAGGCTGCGGGTCGGGTGGGGGAAGAGGACTTATGGGACATATGGTGAGGGGAGAACTGGTAATGGGGAAAGCCTTTGGAATGTAAACAAAGAATATAGAAAATAAAAAAATGGCAAGGAAAAGATATATTAGGCAAATAGTGAATAAAAACATCTATGTGAATGCGGTAATAGAAGACAAATAATGTATCTCTCCCAAAAAGAGAAAAAAAAACTGTTGTTAACCCCAGATGTGATTATTGAGCACAAGAGAATCCAAAGAAGTGATGGGAAAAATAAAAATTAATCAACTTAAAAAGAGCTCCAATGAATGTCAAAATTATATGTGTGTGCATGTATATATGTTAAGATACACATTTCTGTATGTAAGGCTAGAAAATATATTATGAAGTTCAACAGATGATTTTTAATCATTGTTATTTTGTGTACATGAGTATGCACACACACACACACACACACACACACACACACATATATATATATATATATATATATATATATATATATATAAATCCTATCTATCCACTATCTCAGATTATATTATTATATTTTGTTTCAATTAAAATGGAATTATATCCATTCTTTTCTTCATTCCTCCCTCCAGCCCCTCCCAGTTACCTTTCATTAAATACTTCCCATACACCCCTTCTCAAGTTGATAACCTGTGAATATTACTGTTACATACAAACACAGTGTATGTGTATATATGTATGCACAAATTCTCAGAATTACAACCCTAAGCATCTGTTTCTTTTGGTAATTGGTATATGGCTTCAAGACTACTGTTAAGGGGACTCCTTCCTGGGAGGAGCTAACTCTCTTTATTGTGGGTGTTATTAGTTGCTTGTTGCTCTTTGCCTAGAGGTCAGACTGCAAGGAGTTTCCTAGTCCACATTACATGTTTGTTGGCATGCTATTGTTCCAGTCTTGTTTATGCAGCCATTTTTACAGGAAACTGTTTCACAGCAGACATCCTCGTAGCTGCTGACTCTTCTGAGTGACATTCTCTTTCACAAGGAGGACAAAGGCTACTATATTCTGCTCTAGCATGGGTTGTTTCCATAGAGATTCATGGTAGAAATTTCCTAAATTGAGAAACGACAGAAGCCCATAAGCGTACTCAGCAATCCAGCAGTTATCTGTCCTACCAGGACCAAATTCACGTGCTGGTTTCCATTCCCTAGAGATGCCAACAGTCTGAAGCCTCATCAACTCTTTCTTTTCTTTGGGGAGAGCTCACATGATAACATTGTTGTTTTGAGGAGTGGAATCTGTGAAGCCTTGTAAGATTCAGGTGATCTGAACCTAAATTATCCACTCAACTCTCTATAGCTTACTGCCATGGACATGATGCATAGTTGTAAAGTCCCCTGATGTCATTCTGCTCACAGGTATCGCCTGGGCTTGGAGGTATAGTTTTCATTTCTGGCCTGGTTGATGAATGCAAATGGCAGTTTTTACATTTGTGTCTCTTTCACTGCCTATCCAGGTGCTCCCCCTGTTTAGAGAGGAAGCCATGGAGAACGAAAAGAGAAGTAGGCACTTCAGAAATGTCAAATACCCTAAGGGAGGGAAGACCACAACCTGACCCCACCATATGTTGGACAAGTCCTGTGCTGAGTTCTATCTGGCTGAATTAGATTTTAAACGGACTAGACAAGAGCCAAGTAATGAACAGGGTGCCTTGTCTTTTGGGAAAATAAAATAACATTCATAAAAATGAAGTGCATGACACATGCCAAAAGCTCTGAACAGTTTTCCATATAAGCCTCATGGAAACATGACTTTTCAACAACACAGCTATGAGGCCTTTCCACCTTAGCTATGGGGAACCATGGGAAGTGTGACACATGATCAGAAGCCCAGCTCTCACAGCTCGGTCAGTGGAGGATGCATCCGCCCCTCTTTCTGGCATACACGTGATCTCAGTAGTCTGTCAAAGTTCAGTCTTAGGTGTCTGAGGCAGATATTTAATCTTCTCGTTCTGAAAAATAGTGAAACAATTGTTCCCAGCCCCAGTGCACTGAATTCCTTGTTGCCCTGTGGTGATGTGTCAGTGTCTTTGTTGTATGTTCGTGTTTTAGGACTGCTTTGCTTTCTCTCCCTAGGCTGCCCAGCTGGCTCCACTCTCAGTGATGTTTCTTTAAAAGTGACCTTCAAGCTGCTGCAGAGACAGTTGAGGGGTTAAAAGTGTTTGCCACCAAGCCTGACAACCTTGGTTGATCCCCAGAACCCAAAGAGTAGAATGAGAGAAATTTCTCCTGCAAATTGTCCTCTGTGTGCACACATGCACACAATAAATACATGTAAGAATAAATGAATGAACGAACGAATGAATGAATGAAGAAATAAATAAATACTCCCAAAAGTGATCCCCAAAAGAGGGTTTGTGGGTAGACTCCAAAGGCAGCACATCTGAGGGGAGCTCCCCAGGGTATTTTTGCCCCCCCCCTAGAATCACCCCATTCCAACTTTGTCAGGAATATGGACCAGCATAACCCTAAATGCTAGGTTTCAAGCAAGTTCAAGATAACCAGCCACTACCACACAAAGCCTCTTCAGGCTCACCTCTCTTGGTGGTTTATGTTTTAGCTTGTTTTAGAAAAAAAATATATGCATCATTATTTTGAACAGAATAGTTTGAGGTCTGGCATAAGATGGTTGATGCCTTGGACATATTCCAGTCTGCCCTGACTCTGTCAAAATGTCAGTGAAAGGCAAAGGTGCTATGTTCATAATGCCACTGAGAGTGGGTGAGAGGGGGACACCAGGAGACAGGAGCAAACCAAAGATCCTGTCAAATTCAGGAAGACTAAATGGTCTGTATCTGTTTTCTATTGCCATGTAACAGAGTCTCTCAAATATAAGTGACTTACCAAACAATAAATGATTATTGTCCCAACTAACTTCTCTGGGTCAGAAATTTGAGGGCAGCCTATCTAGACATTTGGGCTCTGGGTGTCTTGTAAGTTTACAATAAAGTTGTCTCTTGGCAATTGGTGGGAACTGGAAGATCTACATCCTGGTTAGTGTTTTGTCAACGAGACATAAGCTAGAATTATCTGGGAAGAGAAAACCTCAATTAAGAAAATGCTTCTGAGCCGGGTGTGGTGGCACACGCCTGTAATCCCAGCACTTGGGAGGCAGAGGCAGGTGGATTTCTGAGTTCGAGGCCAGCCTGGTTTACAGAGTGAGTTCCAGGACAGCCAGGGCTACATAGAGAAACCCTGTCTCGAAAAAAAAAAAAAATCCAAAAAATAAAAAAATAAAAAATAATAAATAAAAAAATAAGAAAATGATTCTATTAGATTAGCCTGCAAGAAAGATTTGTGGGGAATTTTTAACTAATGATTAATGTCAGGGCAGCCTTTTGTGAGTGCTGTCACCCCTAGGCAGGCGCTCCTAGGTTCCACAAACAAGCGACATGAGCGAGCTGAGGGCCGCGAGCCAGTTAGGAGCATTTCTCCAAGGTTTCTGCTTCAGCTTCTGGCTCCAGGTTCCTGCCCTGGCTTCTCTCAATGATGGGCTGTGATCAGGATGTGTAGGCTAAATGTGTAGCCTTTTATTCCCATGATGTGTTTCGTCATGATATTTATCACAGCAGGAGAAAGCAAGCTTCGGCTGTTTTCAAAATCTCTTGATCATGTATCTGACAAGTTGTTTTCGATGTTGTAAGGAAACCTCAGTTCTTTTTCAAAATATTTAAAATGAAGAAACATACTTGGCATTTCCTTCTAGGAGCACTAAAACTGACAAATGGTGAAAATGGGGGACGGAAGCTCTGTGGTGGGGATAGAATGCTAAAAATAAATGTAAATAAATAATAATAATAATAATAATAATAATAATAATATTAATAATAATAACGGATGGTGCATGCCCATTCAGTAGAATACTATACACAAATAAACAAGGGTAAATTACTGATATAGTCTACATTAAGTATGAATCTTAAAAGTCTTTTCTGGCATGAGAGTATCTAGAGGCAATCATTGAATTGTTTAATTGATTCATCATGAAATATCCAGAGCAGGCAAGCAGTGTGACTCAATAAAACTGATTTTTTATTTATATATTTTATGTATATTTGTATGATACTTTTATTAACCCTGCATAGGCATGAAGGATCATACCAAGGACATAAAATGTAAACTTGACCTGTGTAGATAATTCTACCACTTCATAAACTTATTAAACATTTAATTGTGAATTTGAAGTGAATAAATGTCAAGATACATAAAATGTGCCTAATTAAAGTATAAAAATGAACATGTTGAATGTAAAAATAACTTCAGATTATACTTTTATAGGGACTTTTTTTCATTTGTATAATATCACATGACTACCAATGACAGAATCATTTCTTAATAACACACTTCAATTATAACAGGAGAGAATCTGAAAGTTGGTTTAATTTTTAGACCTATTTAAAACAACATTTTAAAAACATACTGTTTATTTTCTGAAAGAGCATACATGGGCATGTGCTTTGTGGAAAACCTAGATATGCACCATGAAGAATAGGAAAGGGACTTGACTGTAGACACCTAATCTTTGCTAGGCAACTGCTCCCTGCTGACCTGCTTCTTTTCCACTTTTATTTTGAAACAAGATCTCACCAAACTGCCCAGGCTGTCCTTGAACTTGGAGTTGTCCTGCACTAGCTCACACCACAGTTGAGATTAACAGTCTGTACTGCTGGCCCAAATAAAAGTAGACTTCCAGTATGGACAAGTTTGTAGTTTTCAGGGAGGTGTTGGCAACATTTTTTTTTTTTAATGACATCTTGCCACGACTTCAGTAATTAATATAGGAGTTTGAATTCATTGCATTGATTTTACAGATGGGGAAGTCAAGGCTTAGAAGGCTTGTGAGTTGTTGAGCTTACACAGCAGGATCAGAATTGAAACGTCCCCGTCCCTGCCCATGTTCTTAGCCACAAGCTCCCGGTAGGTCCTGGGTTGTGGAACAGAACACACTAGGTGGACCTGTCCAGGGTCTTGCGATGTGGCTGCTCATTAGAGTGAAGGTAGGCATCACTCTGATGAAGTTGTTTCAACTTCTGGGTTGTTTTCTTCCAATTACAGGTTCTGCCTCTGGTTAGACCAAGGTGGTTTCACCACCGTTAGGCCCTGGCTTCAGTTTTACAATCACTGATAAGTGTGATCAGAAGGGGAGGATGGCGAACGAGCCCCCAGAAGTCATGAGAATGACTTCATAACTTTTCTTCATGGGTGAGATAGCTCGAGACTGCTACTTAAGAAAATAATGGGACTTGTCATGTATTTCCTCTAAATAAATCTGGCTTTAATAGCAGAAGTCCCCGCTTTCCTCACTTCTGTTTATTTTCAGTCACTCAAACTGACGTGTGCTGTCAGTATCTCCTCACTGTAAGTGTAAGCAGGAGTATTTAAAGAAAGCAGTATTGTTTTATTTTAGGGTTAGCAATTTTCCAGAGCCCACTGGCAGGAGCATTTAGCACTAAAGAATTGCATGTGTTTGCTTTGTTCTAAATATAGGCTGAGCAGTGTGTAGTACAGCCTCCAGGCTTCAGACCAAAGCTTTGGGATATTAAAAAAAAAATCTAGGAATGAAGTATCTCTTGCCCAGAATTAAACAAATGAGCCATTTTTTTCTTTTCTTCTCTTTTCTTTTTTGTGTTATATTGCTAACAGCAGGAAATGAATTGAAGATCAGATTTTCTATTCAAATCTTTTGGTGGCTTTAATTTCCCCCCTATTTCACATTGTAAAACCAAAGTCTGGCGACTTTGTTCTAGTAACTCCTGTCTGGCTAAGTGGATGGCAGCTGGTGTGTGGTCTTGCAGGACACAGGGAAGGGTGATGGGTAATCAATGCAACTGCTTTGAATAGGCACAACTTTGGCATGTTTTCCTTTGAACTCTACCCTTAGAATACCTTTAGTTTCATACAAATCTGGCACAATGCCAAAGAGCTCCCACTGCAAGCATTTTGCCTTTGTATTGCATCACTAGAGAGAAGAGGAGGAGGGCACAAGAAACGGTTATGACATCAATGGGTCCTCAAATTGAAATTGCAGATTCCGTGGTTTCCTGATGTTATTTTCAGAGATACACACACATACACACATACATCCTAACCCTAACCCTAATGCATGCATGTGTATGTGTGTATGACATATTAATATATACATATAATATATATGCACATACATGTGACATATTTATGTTTTACATATACATGTACATATTATATGTGCATATATATGTGACATCTTTATATATAAATATGAACATATTAAAAGCTTTGTAGGTAGGCTGTTTGTTAAGCTGTTTTAGAACTGCCACAAATTTAATGCATCAAACAACTGTTCATTGCTGTACTATCATAGAGGCTGGAGGTTTAAGATATCCAACTTATTGTCTTCCAAGGGAAAAGAGTAGGCATTTATATTATTATTTTCTTGGCTTCTGATGCCTGCTGGCAACACTGACATTCTTTTCCCCACAGTCCCTGCCATCTCACTTGCTTGGCATTTCCCTTATGTGTGTGCTTCTGTGCCTCCCTTTGACAATTTTATCAGGATACCCACATATGAGATGATTTTGCTTTGATGCAATCATTTATAAGATAACCCATTTCTGAATAAGGTCTTATTTTTGTTTCTCGGGGTTCAACATCTTTTGGGGAAATAATTTCATTTCTATGCAGCCAGAATTCAAAGATATGATAACGGAAAGTGACTTTGGTTGTCTTGTTCTCAAGAGAAAAAAAAAAAAGAGGTGACTTAATATGTGTATAGTGTACTGGTACTAAGGAAAGGCAAGGGAGCAGCTTGTCAAGAGATCCTCTTGGAAGTTTACCTTATGGTTGCCGGAGTAAAGAACAGTGATGATATACAGTAGGGCAGGCTTGATGAGCCTAAGAAAATCATTCTACAGTGTACATTTATGAAATCTCAAAGTAGCAATTTGTGTTCTACCTGGAACATGATTCAGTGCTGAATCAAGATTGTTGATCATTACCTTAATATAACTATATTAGGGGCAAGTACTCAAGTTTTCTTAAAAGGAAATGTTAGATACAAATAAAGTTCCCTGGTTCTACATTTTACAAATTATAGCAATAATAAAAACCTTATTAACTAAGGACCTTACTTTATGTTGGTTATTATATAAAATTCTGTTCCTGCTCATCTTACACCCAAGTGGTCATAATTGTTAGCTGAAAGTTTTGGTGTGATTGGCACTTGGATAAAATTTTGTTTAAACTCAAACTCTCCCCTGCCTTTATATTATTTTTAATTTCCTAAAACTCAAGTTAGTTTAGGATTTGAACCTGGACCTCTGCTCTGAATTTCACAATCCTTTTTATTTTTAAATCATACATACCTCTCTACCATATACACAAAACCAATATACAGTGAAGGATGCAGTATAATGATACACAGACCCATGAATCTTGGATGGGAATGTGAAGAGACTCCTGACTAGACAGGCCTGTGTAGCTCAACAGGGTGCTTTGCCCTGAGGGAATGAATGGCACTGAGAAGCTCAGGGAATAGTGGCTCACCCTGATGATATTAAGTCACACAATAGTTCATGAACTTCAATCCAACCATGTTGGTTCTTGCACTCCTCACTCCAAAGGAAGAGATGAATAGAGTCTCTCGTCTCACTTATGCTGTTCTTAGCTAGGAGTCAGCCTTCAGACCACGTGTGGGAAGTTGAATTTGCTTTCAAAGTTGAAAAGCTGCCCTGGTAACATCATTGTCTCCTGGACACATGGGGGAACTTTTACGATCAGAGACTGTCTTGAAATTTAGGTAGCTAGACTTGCTTCTTGGAAAGTGTGGGCCATTGAAGTCTGATGGAGAAGCCAGTCACTTTAGAAGATGGTAATTTCCTCATGGATTAGGTACTTACTATTGTTTATTGAACAATCCAAGTCCCCCTTCCTTTGGCCCAATTTTGTGCCATAAAATATTTCCAACTCTAAGGCAAGCTAGACATAAATCAGAAATGAAATTGTAGTTAAGTAGTAGAGCCAGCTTGTTTCCATTTGGGGATAGTCCCTGACTGGAAAGCAGGCTTTGCAGTGCCATTTCAAAGATTTTTATTTCACTTTTTGCTTTGACAGGTAGGTTCAAAGATCAGAAACTGCATATGCAATACAGTTTTTCACCAGCACCTTTCCTAGCCCAACAAGTTCACCAAAATCTTTCACATTTCTATTGCTTATACAGATGCAAACCATCTTGGAGCGTATTACTTATTGCAGCCAAATAACTTATTTACTCTGTGTAATGCTTCCGGGGTAGGAACCTGGCCAGAAGGTCCAATTGTGTAAAGTTGTTTAGTGCATGTAAAAGCACCACAGGCTGGCATGGAATGGGATACCGAGCTTAACTCCTTATTTACTTTGATCTCCACCACTCTTCATTCTACTTTGCTTGCTAGTTATGTCAGGATTGAGGGATATTTTGTTTAAACAATTTGTAATTAAAAAACAAATAGTAATGTGGACTATTTTCTTTTGAAGTGTTATCTTTCTGAATTTGAAATTTCTATGCAGGGAAGCAAATACTTTTTGGTTTAGACTTTCCTTTTGCTGATGAAGAGAAGCACTGTACATGTGAGAACACATGTGACATACACAGTGGCAAATGTGTTCCCACCATTCAGGACCCCATGAAATTCCACTATCTAGACAAGGAGGGGAAATTGACTGGCCCTTCACTTTTCTAGTATATCTTGATGTAATAAGGGAAACAGAAGAAATGGGCCTGCATTCAAAAATAAAACCGAGACCTTCAAGCATGAACCACCTTATCAAGTGCCTGTTAGAAAATACCCAAGGCAAGCTGTTGTGGCTTTGTCATATTGCACATGGCCCTTTCTAATCTTTCTTTCATAGTGGGTTCTAATCGCCATCCATCCTTCACCACATTTCTTCATCTGCTGCCACGGCTGGGTATGTGGCATGGCCCAGCAGAGACTTAAACATGTAAACCAGGTTCAGGTCTTCCCTTTGCAGGTCTCCCTAAAATTTTGGGAGATTTAGTACCTCCCTACTACCTACTACAAGGTTGGTAGGCACTGCACTATCAGAGAACTGAGATGTTTTTTCTCTTGGACGAAATTGCTGAGTTTTACAGAATGTTATCTGACAATTACTTTTTTTTCTTATATTTGGATTGGTTTTTAAAATGTGAGTTCACTGTCTCCTACTTCACAGGAAAAAGGCAAAAGAGAGGGGAAAATAAGAGGGAGAGATGCTCTGTGAGGTGGAGAAGATGCAGTAAGCTCAAGAACAAGTTATTCCACCTGGGCAGGACACTGTGTGGCATTCAGACACTGGGGACACTGTCATTTCTGCCAGACATAGCTCTCTTCGTGTTAATGTCTAGAAGCATGGAGGTTGATCCTGAGAAGTCTGGCAGACTTACCTACTAAAGGACATACACTAGAACTGAGTTTTCCTCTACTTCTTGGAGTCTTCTGCTATAAAGTTTCAAGAAACGCTTCATAGTCTCAATGGTGGCTTTTTTTTCCCTGAATGGCTTGTAATTATTAAGCAGTGTGCAGTGAATGCCTACTTACCCAAATGCAAATTACTCAGAGACATTAATTGAAATCCTCTTCCTATGTCCTTCTCCATTCTTCCTGCATGGCACAGGTAACGAACTTTGAGAGTTGGGGACAAATCCCTCAGAATGTTACCATAAACACTCATTCACAGGGTCCTATTTCAGTTGCAGGGATTCTTTGTAAATTTGCCTGGAGACTCCTCGGAACATTAGACTTTATGCTGAACCTGAATATGTAGAATGTTTCCCCCAGCTCTTTAACAATAATAGAATTATTAAAATTAAAAAAGAATACTTTTATTTAAGATATGTTTATATAATAAGTGTCTTGTTTTGATTTCAGCACCATGCACAGGTATAATTATGTAGGTACACACATGTAGGTCTAGCTTGTGAGGCATCTCTTTTGAGATGAGAGATGAGGTCAAAGCATATGTTAGACACGCATACTGAAGCTGAAGAAGGGACTTCTTACTCTTTTTCCAATGCTGGGGATTGTAGGGGGTGGTTTGGCTGTTTTGATTGGGAATCTGCATGTGAATGCTGAAGGTCCTGTTCCCCAATTTGTTCTTGATTGATCAATAAAATTCCAGAGGCCAAGGATTGGGTGGAAGATGTGGGACTTCCAGTTTCCTTCAGTCAGGCTAGGAGATACAGAAGGAGGAAAGAAATTTCTCCATACTTAGGAGGGAGAGAGAGCCACCAGCCATGTGAGATCTTTGGTGGAGTGGCCATTAGCCTCTTTCCCAACTGGGCCTGTGGTGGGAGATTAGAAATGCAACTAAACTAAGGGCAGATTTAGGGTGCTGAGCAAGGAGAAGGTAACCAGGCAACTAAGTTGAGGACAGATTTAGAAATGTTGAGCTGGGAGTTAAGGTAAAGGCACATTAGCCCTGGGAGGCTTAAAAGTGCCTGGACATTGAGCTAAAAAGCATATTAAAAATAAGCTAGTATTAGCCAGGCAGTGGTGGCACATGCCATTAATCCCAGCACTTGGGAGGCAGAGGCAGGCAGATTTCTGAGTTCGAGGCCAGCCTGGTCTACAGAGTGAGTTCCAGGACAGCTACACAGACACAGTGAAACCCTGTCTCAAAACAAAAGCTAGTGTGTGTGTGTGTGTGTGTGTGTGTGTGTGTGTG
The DNA here is from genome assembly GCA_964023405.1 of Apodemus agrarius. NCBI lineage: Eukaryota > Metazoa > Chordata > Mammalia > Rodentia > Muridae > Apodemus > Apodemus agrarius. The sequence continues at coordinate 47,352,331 of OZ030008.1, read as the reverse complement.
TGTTTTATCCATGGATCCAAGGGAATCAGGGTGGTGGGTGGTAGTGAGGTCCACCTGGAGCTTAAAGTGGGGTTGTAGAAACTACATACTACAAGGGATCAAAGCCACTGCCTTATACACAGTAGGCAAGGGCCCAATCACCAAATCACACCCCAATTCCTGGAATCTTTGTGAAAAGGAATGTGATTTTTAAAAGAGGTTGGAGGCATGAATTCCTCTGGCTTTGAATGGATACATTTTACTTAATTCATGTGCAGTTTGACACAGGGCTTTACAGTTCTATGTTTACAAACTATTTCTAATTGATCTTTGTTACTTTGGAAAATAGCTTCCCACATCTCCCCACCTCTCTTTCCTTTTTTGTTTAGGATTTTAAGGTTTCCTTTTTAAAGATCTATTTTTATTTATGTGCATGCATGGGGTATCTATATACATATTCATATGCTTGTGGAGGCCTGAAGAGTGTACAAATTCCCTGTGTCCTAAACAGAGCTTCCAAAATTTGAAATGAATATATTGGTATTGAATCAGAAACTCTGGAAATGGGGTTCCCAGATCTTTTTTAAAGTTCTTTAGCTGATTCAGTTATATATTCACATTAAACAAACCCACTGAACTACACTGCATGCCTATACTAGACCTTGTAAACAAGTTATGTGGATTAAAAGTGTAAGTATTTACTCAGTGGCCTAAGATATCAGTAGCTGAGCTGTCACTCTCACCTTTCATGCGACTTGTCTTAGCATTGTTTGCATGCCATTGCTTAAGAAGTAAGAACACAGGGATGTCATAGGCTCACAACCTTCTTGTCTTTTGAATGTTGACCATACAGTAGTGTAACATGCTACAGGTATGTGTTGGTGACTTGAGAAACACTGTTCATTTCTCTCCTTTTCCAGTCTATTTACTATTTATAAACCTTGCAGATTCCCTAGTACCCTACTTTTCCTAAAGGTATCTTAAGTCTATAAGATGAAAGTTTATTGACTTTAATTAACGTGGTCAAGCATTATTTTTAATTATTATAGCAACCTCTGTATGTGGATGATTTTTAACACTGTATGTTAGAGTATGTCTTTATGGGACTTGTCATGGGTATGGCATGCTAGTTGATCAGTTGCAACAAAGAGAAACAGCTACTCTATGGCAACTGTCACTATTTACTGGAACACTGAGGTTCAGTATCTTTCCCTGGAATGGTCACTCAGGAAAGATGTGATTATGTCAAGCAGGAGGGCATGTCATGGTACTCTTTTAGCTGCTATCAGGTGTCTTGGTCTACCACTTTCTGCCTTATTGATTTGAGACAGGATTTCTAAGGGTACCTGGAGCTATGGTGGTGTCGAGTAAGCCACAGACATATTCTTTCTCTTCCCTGTAGAGTATTAGAGTTATAGACGTGTACAGCCAAGACTGGTCTTTCACATGGATACTAGGGATTCAAATCCAGGTCCTCATGCTTGTTCAGCAAGCCACTCTTATCTACTCTGCCATCTCCTAAGCTCCCATATCCCTTGTTTTAAAGGATATATTTTTATTAAGGTATATACATGTATCTTTCTGTGTGTATGTCATGTATGGTTGGTGTCCATGGAGGTCAGAAGAGGGTGTTGGATCCCTTGGACCTGGAGTTATAAACAGTTGTGAGCTGTCTAATATGGATGTTGGGAACTGAACCCAGGTCTTCTAGAAGAGTAGTGTCTTAGTCAGGGTTTCTAGTCCTGGACAAAACATCATGACCAAGCAAGTTGGGGAGGAAAGGGTTTATTCAGCTTACATTTCCACATTGCTGTTCATCACTAAAGGAAGTCAAGACTTGAAGTCAAGCAGATCAGGAAGCAGGAACCGATGCAGAAGCTATGGAGGGATGTTTCTTACTGGCTTGTTCCCCTGTCTTTCTCAGCTTACTGTCTTATAGAACCCAAGACTACCAGCCCAGACATGGCACCACCCACAATGTGCCCTCCCACCTTGATCACTAATTAAGAAAATGTCTTACAGCTGGATCTCATGGAGGCATTTTCTCACCTGAAGCTTCTTTCTCCGTGATAACCCTAGCTTGTGTCAAGTTGTCACAACCAGCCAGTACAACTAGTAAGTTTGCTCAACTGTGGAGTCATTTCTCTAGCCCTCCCCATATTTTTATTAAAAATTAAAATATAATTACATCATTTTCCATTTCTTTTCCTCCTTGTGGTGGTTTGAATATGCTTGGTCTAGGGAGGGACACTATTAGGAGGTGTGGTCTTGTTGGAGGAAGCATGCCACTTTGGGAATGGGCTTTGAGAGCATCCTCCTAGCTACATGGGAGTCAGTCTTCTGGCTGCCTTCAGAACAAGAAGTAGAAAAAAAAACTTCTCAGCATCTCCAGTGCCCTGTCTACCTGGATGCTGCTATAATTCCTGTCATGATAATAGACTGAACCCCTGAACATGTAAGACAGCTCCAGTCAAATGTATTTTTTAGAAGAGTTGCCTTGGTTATGGTGTCTGTTCACAGCAGTAGAACCCTAACTAAGATACTCCCTCCAGTCCTCCAATGTACCTTCCCTTTGGCTTCCTCTCAAAAATCACAGCCATATATATGTATGTATACATCCATAATTATGCCTAACTATATAAGTTCAACTTGCTGTTTAGTGATTATTTGTACGTATTTTATTTTAGGCCTCTCTACTTGGTTTGGTTGACCACTTAGAGGGCTTATTCCCAGGGAAGACTATTTCTCCAGTTTTCAATATCCTTTAATTGAATAATTCAAAACTGCATTCTAAATACTTATCCTTATACCTACAGGTAAGTGTAGCTCTTGCCCTTCCTCAAAGAGGTTTCACTTTGCAACAGGTGATGACTTTTACAAAATCCCACAACTGGTCCAAACACAGTGGTTGTGGCACAGCTCCAATTGATACATCTACAACACAACTCCTCACCTGAAAGCTCAGACAACATTTGGACAAGGGGGTAGAGACACCGTAATAGCCAGAGGAGTATTGAAATGACCAGGATGATTCACCTATGATACCTTAACCACATGACTGTCTAAACAAAACTTGAACAAGTACAATCCTAATAGATGTGCTAACACAGAAGAAGCAAATCTCACAGGGCCTGGAAACAATTACAAGCCACCAATGGCCGCTGAGAGTGGGATAGTCTTCTCCACATTTCTTATCACTATTGATACTAGACTAGGTTTTATCCCTGGTGGAGTCCCTAAATAGGCATTTCGTAGAAAATTTCTTATCAGTCATGGCAAAAAAAATGTTAAGAAACAGCTAGCTTGTTAAAACAAATGGAATAAACTAAATGTTGTTTGGGAGACAGGTTTCGAAAATGATGATCAGGCTTGTGTGACCCTCATTCTCAGTGCAAAGGTAGCTAGCCAATGGGAAGAAGTTACTCAGTTATGCCCAAGGCTTGATTTGTGTGTGTCATCTGTGAATGTGTGCTTGTGGGAACCTGAGTAGTGTGTCTGTGAGAAGATATGTTAGCAGGAATAAACTTCAGCTGTTAAACTGATTCCTTCTCTCATCATTCTCAAAGAGTGTTTGAGAGTGGAAGTAATCCATCCATACCAACGCCATTTTGATTGGATACTGTGTTGGCTGTAACCATCAGTGAAGGGATTTAAGTAGCTTGGATAAGTTTGCAATGATTTCATGATCATAACAAATTGTTTTTTGAAACTAAATCTGTCTTATCATGCCTTCTGTGATTACTATGGTTACTTCCTTTACAGCCATTAGGACAAAATCTTAGCTTTCAGCTCATAACAACCCCCGAGGTACTTGATAGTTTTGTGCTAAGTCTGTGTGACTTGACTGAAGTCATTCATGTCTCCCTGTTCCTCATTGCTCTATGACTTTGTTTTGTTTGGCTTTATAGACCCACACTCAGTGTCTAAGCAGCATCGCCTGGATCAGAGACTGGGGATGTGGCTGCTTCCCCCAGGGATATACTGCTTTTAATGTAGTCGAAGATCAAAAGACTTTGGCAGCTGCACAATTGCTTGAGTGGTAATGAGTTTGCAGGAATCTGTGCTGAGTTGTTTCCAGGCATGACATTGTCAACACCCATAACTTGCTCTCATTTAGAGGTACTGAATCCAACACTAGCTTTCATGAAATCCTAGCCTTTTTAGATGTGACTCAATCTCCAGCTTATTTATGTCAATCTTTTCTTATAATTAATCAATTTTCCTACCATATCTAGCTGGAAAATGGTATCTGTATGATGAATCAGTAGCTATCCTGTCTCTATTGCAGAAAACCTAAGAAAAAAATGTTATGCTGTTTATCAACTGATAAATCGGTTACTAGAATGGAAATCTTGCGGCTGCAGTGTAAGAATTATATCTGATGTCCACGTGGTATAATTTACGCAGATGCCTCCATAGAAAAGCAACTTGAAAATCATCATACTCTCTCAGAATCTGTTCAGAAAAATAACAAAACAAATAAACTTAACAATAGCTCAAGGGTGCTCTTTGTATAGATTGTGGAAATTTTAGATGCAACTCACAAGTCCAACACTTAAATCTAGTCTTAAGATCCTCTCTGAATTGATAGAACCTGGTCCACGCATATCTGAAGGGTTAAATACATAAGCAGGCTGAAGATTTGCACATCCTAGCTGTCTCCAGGCACATCTTCAGCATCTCACAACCACGTCCCTGTTGTCCTCTGTAGCTTCAGCAACAGTATGCATCCACATCGATGGCCTTTACAAGCGGTCATGGAAACCTGGCTTTCTTCTTACAGTAAGATGGACGTGGGACTTCTTAGACATGTATCCATTGCTAATTTAATATAGTTTCTCCCAGAGTTCTT